>CM037855.1:198280853-198655853 GCA_021234595.1 Delia radicum | reverse complement strand
GCATATTTAGAATAATTATCGCTTTATTTAAGTAAACCCGTTTACTAATTTTAACTTCATTTTATTTTTTATTTAATTGCTTATCGAAATATTTTAGATTTTTGACACAATCATTTTTTTTTAACACCACCGCACTATAAATAATAAATACAACAACCGTTACAATTGAGAATGACAGAAAACATGAAGAACTCAAAAACAGGGATGTTGAATTTTTATTAACAGAGTTGCATTTAGGGGGCCTTAGCTAAGAAACATTAGTTAACCAATATTAAATTATATTCAATTAATATCATTTTGTTCAATCTGATTTGCAAAAAAAATAATTAACACAAATGTCATTATTTTAAAAATATATCAACTGATATGCAACACAAACAACATAATTGCTTTTCTCTGTTATAATTTTTTACATTTTTCTTTTACTTCCAGAAGTCCGCCTTAACATTAAAACTGGTCTAGTTGCAGCCGTTATAAAAACATAAAAAATAGATTTGTTTTATGACTTCAACAAATAATAATAAAAAAAAATTTCACTAAAAATGATTTTAAGCAAAGAGGCAATTAAAATTTATATCAAACATTTTGCGCATACTACTTACCTGGGAGCAAAAAAAAAAACATACTAACCCGACATATGATCCGTGTTGCCAGGTTTGTGGAGCATAAAATCGTCCTATTTTCTAGTCAAAATCGTCACCATATTTTTAAAAATCGTCAAAATAAAAAGTATTTGTTATAAGTAGGACAAAATTTTACTAAACAATAAAAAAGCAATAATGCAATTCGCATTTAAAGCGCATATGTACTATTGTTCTAATATAACACGATTTTTTGCAATTGTCTGTTGTTTAAACTTCGACAATCCTGATAGTTTACAACGATGCCACTTAACCACTTTAACTGTTAATTACTTCTACAGAATTCTGGAAACAGGATTTCAGTAGCAAAATTTTTTAATTTTAAATGTTTGGAAATTCTTTAACAATGTTATTTTATTTAATTATTTAATTTGGACTTCCATTAACGAGTTCAAATTTATTATCAAATTAAAATCGTATGACGTAGTTAAATAAGATTCTAAAATTTTATATTATTTCATATTTTTAATTTTGCATTCGGTTTTAATATTTCTAACGCTAAATTATTTTTATTCAAAAGATTATTATTACTGCATGTTTTTCAATTTCCAAATACAAATTTTAAATATCTGAAGTTTCGGTTTATTTATAGTATTAGGCCTGATTTTAAGCACCGGATTTATTTTTGAATTTATTTTGTTTTGTTTATTTAATGTTGTTTTTACTCATTTCTATTTGTTGCTTTTTAAATAGTTTAATAAATGTCATGATAAACAATAATACAATTGTTTCATAGGCATCACCCTAATATTTAGTTGTCCGCAATAAGAAAACGATGATTCGCTTAACACAAACCGAGATATTACAGACAGCGAACAAAATCTACTATATGCTTTAGTGTATAAACTGTCTGATTTGGCAAACCTAATCATGAAATCAAAACTTTTTGAAAAGCAACAACTTTAACATATCAATATACTTTGTATATCACAAGCTCGGTTCCAGAAAAAGTTTTTGAGGAGGAAATTTAGAGTATTTTTAACTAACTTTTTTAATATTTTTTCCATTTTTGTATTGAAAAATTTTATTTTGGAAGAGGAAATATCCCAATTTCCCTCCCCTGGATCCGCGCCTGGTATATCATTATATATGTGTTTGTTGTATTAAAATTGGTAAAAACAACATATATCCTAAAAAACAATGTTTGTATGAGAAGAGCCGTGGTAGGCTCAACGTTTAAAAATTTTCTAATTTTTGTATCATGAAAATGATGAAACTTTTTAAAATGCAACAAATAAAAATCTAATATGACAATAGTATATTAGATTTTGGACTTGAGGTAGAACAATATTCTAACTAAATAAATGCAAATATAGAAAGTTTAAAAAAAAATTTTTTTGTATTTTTAATACAAAAATTAGAACAATTTAAAAAAATTTCATGTTTCTTAATCTTACAGGAATTAAATTTTATAAAAATGTAAATTAATTAAATTCTATAAAAATGTGAGCACAGAAATTAAATTAAGGTAAACCTAACATGAATTTTTAAAATAAATTAAAAGTTATGGATCGAGTTTTATTTAATTCCAGTATTTGCATTTTTGCAAAACTTTATTTCACATCATATTAGCAATAGCAAATAAATGTTAGATTTGGAAAAAAAAAAAAAAAGTTTTTAATAATAAAAATCCAAAAATAAATAGTGATTCTTTAACGCTCTACCTGGCAAACGATGTTTTTCAACGAAATTCAACAAATAATAAGTTCTTCAACAAAATTGTTTATTGTAACTAATTTAAGCGATATGAGATAAAATATTTTACAGTGTATTTTGGAAACTAAAGCATATAAAAAAGAAGTTTTGGACAACAAATATTTATCTTACCAAGATATAACCACGCTCGAAAACTATTTTTTATGCTAATATTTAAGAAGATATCGCGATTTTCGCTTTTTTGAAAAAGCGAAATTAGGCGAAAAAGTATCTAAACTTCAATTTATATTGTTCAAACTTCAACGCTTTGCTATTAATACTTAATGTCTTCTTTCTGCAAAATTTCATAAAAATCCGTCTATTAGTTTATAAGTTAAGACGATGTCCTTTAGAGGAATCCTGATAAAATCCTGTGAGTCCTTGGACTAAATTAAGAACTTATTTTTAAAGATAAAGCTCCAATATTACTTATATATTTTATTATAAAGAATTTTTAGTCAACTTAAATTGGTTTTTTAGATTTTTGAAAACTATTTTTTTTTTTAAATTATAAGTTTTTGAAATTTTACAAAATATTGATTTTGAAGCTTTCTCGCTTTCAAACCGTGGACGGCATACGAAAAATCTCTTCGTAAAATATTCAGCAAATTTAGTTTTCTATCGAAATATATTAATTTCTAAGTATAAAACGCTCATTCGACGCATTTGTGGTAAATTTTATGAAGACTGCCCTGAGGCAGCCTTATCCGTTAGAGAGTTAAGAATGACTTATAAATATGTTTTGCTGACATATTAAACTTTTTGGCAAAAAATCTTAATTTTTGGAAGCAACTATCATGCAATTGTCAATTTAGGTCTTATGGGTACTATAAATCGTCAAAATGACGATAAATCGTCAAACCTGGCAACACTGCATATGATACCATAAAGCGGTCATTTATAATATAAAACATAAAGACAACCAACATTTCCGTTAAGACAAACTTTACAATCCATATAGTAAAACAAAATCTTAAAATTTCTCCTCTTTGCACTTAAAACCTCCAATGTGTTTGTCTGTTTGGGGGGATCTTATGAGTTTGACAAAAAAAAAAAAAGTGTTTAGCATAAGCCATAAATTTTAATTGTAGAAATAACAATATTTGAATAACATTTGCAACCATTACTGGACTGCTGGTATATTTGCGCACAATTTTGTGGTTGGTTGCATGTTTGCTAGAAGAAAAAAAATTACTTTTATTAATAATTTTATTAGACACACAGGCCACCGATGGAGCAATATTGCAGTTTCAGTTGAGAACGTGCGCGCATCGAACGGTTGGCCTATGGCAGCTTTGTTTTTGACTTCCAAAAGAAAAAAGTCCACACATTAGGGTCACAGACTATACATGTGAATATAGTACGATTATTTTAAAAAATGAGGGTGGGAAAGTTGGTCATTGAACAACATTGGAAACAATAGTGTTGTAAATCCTCTGGTCACCTAAAATCCAAAATGCCATAACTAACAAAAAAGTCAAAATTTTTTTTTTTTATATATTTGGACGTAGTTAACGGATATACACCTTCACACAAAATTTTAAACATTTGCATTCAGAAATACCGATTTTATTAACGAAAATCAAAAGACCGTAACTGCAATTTCAATACATTCATTAACCAAAAAGTCGTGCAGTGCTGTTTTTTATCTTTTATATAAGGATTTATGTACAGTAGTGGTCAAAACATTTGGAACTGAGATCGCATTTGTTGTTTTCATTGATTTATTTTCTTCAAATCTCACTTAGTTACTAAAATTTATTTTTTACATATTCTTCATACATTGTTTTATGTTAAACAAATAAAAAAATTAATTCCGTTAAATTAAAACAACAAAAAAATTAATACTAATATTTTCTTATTTTTCTTCGATCTTTTTAAATAATTTTTTTTTTTTTTGTTGTTTGTTTTATTGAGCTAAAGATCCTTTGTTTTATAATTATAATTATTTATTTCCAATATTTCGTCTTCGCATTGAAAGACTTCTTCAGGGAAAATTTTTTTATAATTGAAAAAAAAAAAAAATTCCCTGAAGAAGTCTTCCAATGCGAAGACGAAATATTTTAAATAAATAATTATAATTATAAAACAAAGGATCTTTAGCTCAATAAAACAAAAGACAAAAAAAAAATAATACTAATACTAATATATGTATTCAAAATGCAGGTGTTCAAAACATTTGCAACTCTCATTATACTTACTCTTAACGAAACAATTTAAACTAACACATGATAGGATATAACGCTAATCGCATTCCTTTTTAATATGAGATTCAGGCCGTTACATTTTTTAAACAGGAAAATGAAATTAATATCATGATGATGATGAACTTTTCGTCGATTTGGAGAAGCAGTGGAATGAAATTTCTGACTATAATATTAAAAAGCTCATTGCCTCAATGCCTTCAGAAGTTATAAAAAATAATGGCAACGCTACAAAATACTGAGCGTTAAAAACATTGTTTGTATTTCCTGTTAATTAATTGAAGAGTTGCAAATGTTTTGAACACCACTACTGTATGTAGTATATGGTTTTTTGTTAAAAAAATTTAATTAAATTTTATTTTCTAAGAAAAAAATTAATAAATTTTCCTCGAAATGCATTTTATTTAATAAATACTTACAATAAATTGATAAAAATGCATAAGTTGACTACAAACTTTTTAGTTACTGCCTAAATGTAGTATTTTGTTGCTTAAAGGATAATTTTTCAAAGCATGTACCATTTTTCAAAAAACTTTCCTTTTTCAACAAAAAACTTTCCCTTTTCAACAAAAAAAAAAACTTTTTCAAAAAAAGTAAAGTACTAATTTTGATAAAAAGGACAATTTTTCAAAAAAGAACAATTTTTATAACAAGTACCATTAAAAAAAAAAACGCATTCCATTTTTCAAAAAATAAAAAAATGAAAAATTCAAAGTATCTTTTTCAAAAATTATTTTAATAAAATTTTTATTAATTAAAAAATGTCTTCATCTGCTAATTTAATGCAGACTGTATCTACTGACAGGTCCTTACATGTTTCATGTTTTGCCCAAATTATAATTTTTAAAGGAATATGATCAACGCTTTACTCGTATTGTTTTATTTACCCGATGAGAAGTAAACAACAAAATTGGAAGAATTGAACTAATTTAAAAAATGTACCATGTTTTCAAAAAAAAAAAATTAAAGTTAAAAAACAAAAAAAAAAAGGTACAAATTATTAAAGGAAAGGTACAATTTTTCAAAAAAAAAATACTATTTTAAAAAAGTACAATTTTTATAATTATGTTCCGTATGGCTTCAATATTCCAAATCCGTTGTTTGTTTTCATTAATTATTTTGCTAAATACGAGCAATATAACAAATAAAGCTCTTTTTCGTTCTAGGCGGTTTACTTTTCGAGAAAACCGCGATTTAAAAATGCAGCCAGGTTATACCAAACCAGATAAGGTAGATCCAAATGCATTATGATTTTTCTATAAAAAAAATTGCATGTTTTGAAGATTGGGATTGGGATTGATTAAAAGACATTAATCCTATGTATTGTATCTGTACAAAGTCCTCTGCTTTTGGAAAAAGACCACAATTTGAATCAACTGCGAAAAAATTAAAAAAAGAACTAGCTGTGCCAAAACTAGGGAAATCCCGAAATACTCTGAAAAGATTATCGTTGTACCGTGAAATAAAAAAGTATGTGAAATGAAATGCATAATATAATTCGCAAGCAATTCAATAGACATATCAATTTATTTTTTGATGTTAACTTGTACACTCCGGAAATTAGTAAGGTCGAAATGACTAAAAATTACAGTTGAAATGACTACAAATGTAGTCAAAAAGGCAATGATTATATTTTTTATAAAATATAGACTATAATTGTTATACTTATTTATAACTTTTGATAAAACAACTACAATAGTAGTAAAAACAACTAATGAGTCGGTCAAAAACAACTTACCTTAAATAAATGCATAAACCATAAAAACGAGAAACAAAGCAATAAAAACATTGAACATAAAACGACTGCATAAATTGTAAAAACTACTGATTTGATTTTGTCGGTATTTTAAAATTTTGTTTCAACAAAAAAATATTTTTTTCTTTTAATTACAATAAAAATTTGTATTTCCTATTTAAAATGGGAAGTCAAATTTCCAAACTGTATTCCAGTTATGACGTTTTTATGCATTGGAGATACAGTGAAATTTTCTATTTAGTATTTGCATACTATGAACATATCAATAATAACAAATATAAAGTAAACGAGAATTCTTAAAACTCGACATAATCTTCTATTTTTAAATAACTAACAAAAAATAAATAACTAACAAAAATACTAAAATAACTACTCAAAACAACTGTTAAAGGAGTACAGTATTTTTGGTAAGTTATTTTTTAAAATGACTGTTGTTTTCCATTTTCTCATAAAAAAATTACTATAACAGTCAAAACAACTACTACTGTTTACTACCGGAATGACCCACATGTAGTTACTGTATTTTAACAAATTAATTATAAAACTGTGGTTTGCCTTTAAAAATTTACATTTGAATTGGTTTTAACAAAACTTAAATGTTTGTTTAACCCAATTACATTTTTGAAGTGGGTTAAACAAAATTCAAAAATCTCAGCAGAAAATTTAATATTATTATTCTGAAATTTATAAAATTACAAACACAAATGGAATTTGGCATTAGAACTTTTAAAAACTATAAATTTAATTGGGTTTAAGTTTTTTAAATGAAGAAAATTTGAATTAAAAAGTTAAAAAACACGAACATTTTAAATTCAGTTTGAATATTTGCATTATATAACTTCTTTAATTGCAAATAAAAATTTTCAATATCAATTGCGTGTGCATTCCAAATAGAAAACTTTAGGTAGGTTAGGTTAGGTTAGGTTAGGAAGGGTTATGTGCCCAAGGGTACATCTCCACTAGGAGACCAATAAGGTCCATTGTGAATCCCTTCAGTGAAAAACAGTAGGAAAGAATAGAAATAGACAGCAAGATAAATTGAAAGATAGAAAGGATATATACTCCCCAGAACCAGCTCCTATCGTCCCCTTGCTAGAAACAGCCGTCCTATTTCCCTGACAAATCTCAGCAAATCTACTGCATTGCATCCAGCGACACACCCAAGTTCGTCGTGAAATCTATCTCCTAGCCGTTTCTGTCTGAGACCCTGCAACCTAGGACAGTGGCACATTATATGCTCAACTGTCTCCAGTTCCTCAACGTCTTCGCACAACCTGCAAAAACCGGTATGTCCCTGTCCCATCTGCTTGTAAAAGCCCTGACAGAACAATGATCGGTCAGGAACCCCGTAAGAGTCCTGAGACCATCCCTGTCCAGTCTTTAATGTGATAATATTTTTTTTTCATTTCAACTACAAAGGTAAATCGATATAACAAACTCATTTGTTGCTTAAACTATTATAAATTTTATGTTTATCATAGTATTAACATATTTACAAGTTATAGGCGAGTTTTATAAGAACACCTAATATTAATGTTCTTAAAATTGGAAGAAACCATACGATATTTATATTATTATATTAAAATAGATAAAATTGGATGAGGACAAAACTGTATCAAATCGCTTCTAATTGTATCTAAATTAATATAATATGATACAAGTAGATGTAATCACAATATATAAGATTATATAATATTATTTTTACTCGGGTTGACATAAAAGTTTTAGTTTGACATAGAAATATTTGACTGTTAGGCATATAAAATTTAAATATAACTGTACATGTTTAAAGTGGGCTCTTAATAATCAGACCATAATGTCCTGTATTCAATTTAACAAATTTATTTTAACTGGATTGAATCGTATCAATTTATATCAAACTCAATATAATAAAATCCATTTATATACAATACGATACACCATTTTTCGAATCAAATTGTATTTCAATTAGATATAAGACTATATCAAATTTGATACATTTCTTTGTTGCATCATATTATTTTTTTTTAATCGGGTTGTCAAAATTCGCTTGCTCAGATAAAAATTAGAAAATAGTGATTTCCGTCAAATTTGTTCAAACTTTTTAAAATTAAAAGAATTATTACAATTGCATTTACAAATTTAAAAAAATTACTTTAACAACCATTTTTATTTGTTAATTATATAAAAGAGGACTTAACACCTTTGCACTCTAAGCTAACTAGTATCCTAAAGTCTCTTTAAGAAGTGACCTATATCTTGAATTGTAGCAGAGATAAGGTTAAGTAGATATAACCTTGAGAGGTAATTTATTTCCCTTGAATTTATACAATTTCTTACGTATTCCTGTAGATTTTTGAGTAAACATTGTAAATCTACACCATTTTCAACTGAAATTGAAAACTTTTTAATTCAAATTGAGAAATTCGAAATGAAGTTAAGGTGTTTTATTAGAAATTGGGGGAAAATCCAAATAAAATTACGATTTTCTATTTCAAAATTTAGATAATTTCATATCTAATTGAGAATTTTTATTTATAATTGAGAAAATTTCAAATGGTATTGAAATTTTTAATTTGAAATTAAGAGAATTTCAAATTAAAATTGAGAGTATATTAATTTGAGTATTTGAAATTAAGGAAATTCTAAATAAAATTGAGATGTTCCAATTGACATTGAGAAAATTACTATTGAAATTGAGACTTTCAATTTGAAATTGGAAAATTATGAATGAAATTGTAAAAGTTCTATATGATATTGAGAAAATTTCAAATAAGCTTTAAGTTTCTATTTTAATTTGAAGGTATCTTTATGAAATAGAAAAACTTAAGAATGAAAACTATGGAGAAATTAAAATTTAAAATAAAATTAGGAATACTTACTGACTGGTTTACCAATTAAGAACAAAAATTAAAATTTAAAAAAAGTTTACCAATTAATAACAAAAAAAGAATTTCGTTAAAATAATGAAAATTTGTTTTTGTTTGCCATGTATTTTTGACGAAAGTAATTGTCAATTTCTATCGTTTCGTAATAGATATTAGGTACATTTCAAATTTTTTCGTTAAAATCTAAATTGGTTTTTCTTTTCTATATGTAGTTCAAGTTTTAAGACCACATATATTCAGGAATAAAAGTTAGATCTCAAAAAAAGTTTTTAGAAATCGGTCAAATTCTTTCGGAGATAAAACGTTCTAATATTCTATGAAAATGAAAATTATTCAAGTTCGAGGCCATACTCTATATTTCTTCATTAGGATATTGTCCTAACAAATAATCTATAGAGTTTTTTGTTTTCAAATTTATTATTTGACCCTTTCAGGAATGTGTTGATAGATCTATTTCGGAAATTTTCTAGGTTCCCATCATCAGAACACGTATTGAAAGCGGTAATAATCCCATGCCAAACATCAAACATTCATATAAACTAGTTTACTCACTACATGAGAACTAATATATGAGCTTGAAGTTAAAGATTATAACCATTGATCAAAAAATAAATTGAAAACTTGTTTAATGTGCAAGATCCACCTATGGTGGATATTCAATACACGTTTTTTGTTTTTCTCTCCTTTTTATATTTTGTTTAGTTTGTAAAGCAAATATAATATAAATAATATTTTTTCTCAATTTTCTATTCTCTTTAGGAATTTTCTGAATTTCATGTAACCCAGTGAAGAGCTTATTGTAAAAACTTAATAAGCCACATTTATTAATTTATGGATTTTCGATGTTTTCTAGACATCCATTGCTTAATATTTGATAGAAGTCTTGCTTAAGCACTTATTAAAAGTACATAGAAGAAAAAAAACGTTCTGCAAAAATCATATTTTTTGCATTTGTTAACTTTTAAACGGCGAAAATAAAATAAAAATAAACTGTGGCTTATCAAGTTTTGGCAATAAGCCCTTCAATTGGAGTCCGAAAAGACTCGTAAAAGAACCTTCTGAATTTATATGAGGGAATTTTTCTTTGCAAATAAAGTCTCTGTCTTAGCATTCTTTTATGACTCATAATATACTTCTAAATATGAGCATTATTGGAAACTTTACAATTTTCTGAGCCATTTAAGAATCTTGTTGGTTCATTTTTGGGTGATTTATGAGTGTTGATTTATGAGTGTTGAAAAAAGAGACAATTATGTTGAACTTTATGAGCGCTCTAAAAATTATCGTATATGTTGGCTGGGAAATTTTTTTAAATTTCAAATAAAAAAATCCGAATTTCAAATAGAAAGTCTCAATTTTAATTGCAATTTTTTCAATTACCAGTGTAAATCCTAAAATTTATTTAGAATTTTCTTAATTTGAAATGGAAAATCTATATTTCGTTTAGAATTATCTCAATTTCAGAAAAAAAATCTGATTTCCTTTTGAAAATCTCCCAATTTTAAATGGAAAATCTAAATTTCATATGAAATTTTCTAATTTAAAATGTAAAATATAAAATTCATTTTAATGTTATATGATGCTATAAACTGTTCGCAATTTCAATTGAAAATGGTTTAGTACCAGTAAAAAACAAATTAAATAATAACTTTTCCAGAATTGGTATTTTAAAACCTCAAAGATTGCTATATAAAATGTATAATTAAAGATGTTATTGTTTTCCTCATATTTGTTTAACGCGTAACTTTATTACTTACATTTTAATTATCTTAATTTCTAAACGACTTGCAAGTGTAACGTTTGATCTTCCAATTGTTGATGTGGTGCATTATCGTAACGAACAAATTTATTTATTTGGAATGATTCATCTTCGTAATAATCACTATCGACCACAAATATATCCACTACTTTTTCAATGGTATATTGTTCTTGTATCAAGGTATTAACCAATACCAATGGCGACACTTTGACCAGACCCAATTTGCAGGGACATATTGTCAAGGGAAATTCACGATATTGGCCCGGATCAACAACAGCCAAACTAAATTCAGCTGAACCAGTATAAGGACAATTAAAATCCAAGGGAGTTGGAAGTTTGACCATTAAGTCCATTGGTCTATCAGCAGTATTTGTCACTCTACAGGTAAAAGTAAAAGGTTCTCCAATTTTTACAATATTCATGGCATCGATAACTTCCAAGCGAACATCTTTATATTCAAAGGGCTAAAAAATAAAGTTTTAAATTTTATATAATTAAAAAAAAAATCAGTAGCATTAACTTACCAATCTCTGTAATTGACTAGTTTGTAAACGTCCTTTTTCTCCTAAATTTGAACGCCACACGATATCCAATTTTCCCACTATATTGGCTAGTCGCAAAGCTTTTATATCTTTAGCAATTTCAGGTTTGGGCTATAATTATAAGAATATATTATGAAATTCAATACTAACGTGTGATTACTATTAAAAGCGCACTCATTGTCGTGCTGCCATTTAAGCATCCCTTAATCAATTGAGTTGGTTTAGGTCTTTAAACAATATCTAGAATCCCACTTTTAGTTTCCTATATATTCAAAGACTTTATGTGAAAATAAGGGGAACAAATTAGTTGAAAAAAATTATTTTCGAAATCTTTCTTTGTAAATTTCAATGGATATTAATTTATTGTAAACTATTTAATGATGAAATTAGTTTCGATTTCTGTATGCTAAGGAAGAACTACATATATAATTCTGAAAAAATATTTGTATAAATACCTAAAACGAAATACGTTTCTGAAATACAATTGATAATTTCTGAAATACAATTTCTGAAATACAATTCTGAAATACAATTGATAATTTCTGAAATACAATTGATAATTTCTGAAACACAATTGATAATTTCTGAAATACAATTGATGATTTCTGACACACAATTGATAATTTCTGAAATACAATTGAAAATGGCGTAGTCAACATAAATAAGTTTTCAAGATTTTTGAATATTGTGCTCATTTCAAAACATTTTTTTTTTTTTTAATTTTACAAACTTTTAACTTTAACGCTTCCAAAGCGTGGCATGTACCCAAAAAATTACTTTACAAAATATTTTGTAAATTTTCTACAGAAATAGCTTAAATTGTTATTATAAAACACTCATTTGGCGCACTTACGCCCAATTTAAAACACCCTATCTGGAGGCGGGCTTGCCGGTTCGAGGGTTAAATATCGGCTACACAAAAGGTTATTTATTAGTGTCCGACCGAACAGTTCGGTTCGGCCAGAAAATGCATTTGGTCTGTATTCGGTATTTTAAAGCATTATAGACAAATTTGGCGGATGGAAAAATGTTTATTGGGCTGATTAGATGCTATTTTGAAGAAAAGTCTTTAGTTAAGCAATAAATTCACTGTTCGGCCTCAGAAAGTTCGGCCAAATTGAAAATAGTTCGGCGGCCGAACTTTTAACTTTATAGCTAAACTTCGGATTTTCTCTTAAATTTTATACACAAAATCGAATTAAATCGGCCCAACAAAAATGTTTCCAATACCAAAATTTGTCATCATTGCCTCTAGATATCAAAAAACCGACAAAATATAGTTTTTTGGCCGAACTGTTCGGTCGGACACTATTATTTATATCATAAAAACAAAATTTTTAAAATATTTTACCTCAAAGTGACGAAAATTTTTTAAATTCCTTATTTAAAGGGTGTTTTTTATACAGGTATAGAACTTTAAGTTGGCAACACTTTTTTAATTGGCGGCCATTTCGTCAGCTGTCAAGTGATTGATTTGGGTTTGGCATTTCAACATGAATAGACTGAAGTCTGAACAACGCTTCTAAATTGTGCAAACTTATTTTGAAAATCATGGTTCTGTTCGTAATACGTATCGCGCACAAAGTCCATTTTACGGTCAACGTAATCGTCCATCAGAGCAATTAATTCGATTAACTATGCAACGTTTTCGCACCACGTTTACTCTAAATGATAATATGCATCCACAGAGACGTCGTACAGTGCGTACAGAAGAAGTCATTGTTGCTGCAGAGCGCAGCGTAGTTTAAAACCCCAATCAGTCTATCCGAAATCGTGCACAGGAATTGGATATGTGTCCATCCACTTTATGGAAGATTTTGCAAAAAGATCTTGGTTTGCGCGCTTACAAAATCCAACTCGTGCAACAATTGAAGCCACACGATCACCTAGCAAGGCGTAGATTCGGTGAATGGGCCCAAAACAAGATTGCCGTTGATCCCGATTTTCATAAGCGAATTTTGTTCAGCGATGAAGCTCACTTTTTGTTAAATGGATATGTCAATAAACAAAACTGCCGTATTTGGAGTGATGATAATGCGACACCGTTACATCCACAAAAACTGACTGTTTGGTATGCTTTATGGGCTGGTGAAATCATTGGTCCGTACTTCTTTAAAAACGATGCTTTTCCAAAAGTTACAGTCAATTTCGACCGCTATAGAGCCATGATTACTGACTTTTTAGTTTATCAATTGAAAAACCATGATACGCAAGACGGCGCAACATGTCACACAGCTCGTGCCACAATTGATTTATTGAAGGAAACGTTTGGTAACCGCATAGTTTCACGTTTCGGACCCGTGAATTGGCCTCCAAGACGGTGCGATTTAACGCCGCTGGACTATTTTCTGTGGGGATATGTGAAGTCGCTAGTCTACACCGATAAGCCCGAAACGATTGACCGCTTGGAGGACATCATTCGTTGAGTTATTGCCAATATACGGCCACAAATGTTGGAAAAAGTCATCGAAAATTGGACCTCCAGATTAGACTACGTCCGAGCCAGCCTTGGCGGTCATATGCCAGAAGTCATATTTAAATTATAATGCCAGAAGATTATCTTTCGAATAAAGTAAATTTCATGTCTATTTAAAAAAACCATCTTTGTTTTATTCCATTTCAAAGTTCTATACCTCTATGGAAAACACCCTTTATATTAAATTGTTAAACATTAAACTATTTGGATAATTTTCTATTGAAACAGTTCTCATTTCGGGTAAGTAACTTTTCTACAAATAACAAGAGTATAACTTTAACCAGAGATATTTCCATATAAATTTGACATTCCTAAATACCCAGGCAGAAAGATACAATCAACACAGTTTTGGCAAAGCGTCGGTGACGGTTGGTTATGCGTTGGCAGAACGTGGGATAAACAACTTTAACAGTATTGTTCAGTTACCCGTTTGAAAACAGTGGCCAACCGTTGGTTTGAGCAAGCTTGATCGTTAGTTTGAGTAAACTTGACCGTTGGTTTGAGCAAACTTGACCGTTGGCATAACGTTTGCAATTCAAAAAATGTTTTACATTAATTTTGAGAAATTTGTATAATAAAACACATTTTAAAAGCAGCAATACAGTTCCGTCTTTTTTTTTTAAGAGACTCAGGAAATTCTTCCTATTAATTAATGTGTTGCTTTCTTTGGAAAGGGGATAGTGGAGATATGAAAGGTGGTGAAAGATGGGAGGGCTTCAAACATGGCAACACTGTAATTGCGCGAGTAGATAAGTCTTAGAACAGTTGTTGCTCGCCACCTGATGTAGATTCGGCGAATTTATTGAAGCATTTTGTTTCATAGCCCTGATTCATTATTTTACTTCGGTGGGGTTAAGTGCTATGGGAACACCGAAGGTGGTCGCAGCGATACATATAAGTGATAGAAAACTCATACATTTTATTTTTTCTAAATTGATGTTGTCGTCACCGGGAATCGAACCCGGGACCATCTGTGTAACAGTCCAACGCGCTAACTATTACACCACAACGTTAAAAACAATATTGGCAAAGAATTTTGCTAGTGTTTTTGACACTACCACATGATTTGCAAACAAAATTGTGTTTTCCTAGAACAATATTAGTTGTACCTTTGGTGCAACACGGTGGGTTTTACAAAAATAGCAATGGTTTGCCAGTAATATTTTGTTGGTATGGTTGGCATTTTCTACCTGGGTATGGTTAAGCCCTAAACTTTGGTTATTATGAGATGATTTAGCAGGTCTAAATAGTAATAAATTGTTATACTAAATAAAATTGATTACCTTAATGCAATACAAAAATTGGCAGCTATTATTTGGTTGCAACATATTTTTCGAAGTAAATACTGATTCTCCATTGGGCAAAGTATTAAGAGAAGTTACTGTATATTGATCTGAACTGTCAAGTTCAACTTTTTCCAAACAAAATGGTCCGGTGGTTATATTTTGTATTTGGGCCTCCAAATAGATTTCATCCATTTCGGCATTATAGAACTTTGTCTTAACATCTAAAGGTTTTAAAACTTGAAATTTAAAAAATTTACGAAAATATTGTGACAAACCAGCTGGTGTAGTGTAATTTACTTCACAAACAAGTCTGAAAATACGAGAATCCATCATAAAATCATATTTTAAAATACCCCAAATAAACAACTTACATATGAGTACCAATTTCTTTGACCTCATAGCGAATGACATCATCCAAAGTCTCATCGGGTCCCAAAGTAGTTGGTTTTGCCTTATTTTCATGCATGGGTAAATTAATACGTGTATTATTTGATTGCAGATCGGCCTTAACCGTAACACCATCCACAGCATGTGAAGTACAATTATGAACACAAATGTAACTGGCAAATGTTTCTCCCAAATAGATGTTGCCAAATGATTGCGGCAATAGCATAAACTGGCCAGCAGCTAAGAATTCAGAACCAGCTATAGCAGTGCCTTCAGATTCCATAACCTTTTTGAGACTTAATTGTGGCAAATCGCGCGGCTCACAAGAAATAATTTGTGGACCCACTAAAGTGGGGCGTGTTAAACGCATCACTAGGAGAGCAAATATGCATTAAGTTATTAGATTATTACATATTAATAAACATGGCAAATACCTTTTAAAGCTAATAAATGTTCACTTTGATCTAATGGATTCATGTTTTCTAAAATGTATTTACAAATTTTCTCCTTAATGCTAATAAACTAAAATCGACAAAAAAACAATGAATTCTGACACTTGCTTTAACTTTATATTCGTAAAATAAATCAGCTGTTTACACTTATCAAATTTACAACAAATACCAGTGTTGCCACAAACCTTTGAAAATAGGAGAAATCAGCCAAAAATGCTAAAACCTGCTAAATAGAATATAAAAACATGTTTATAATGAATTTTCACTTCCACGAAATCTGGCTTAAAATCGAGTTAAATCCAGTTACAAATCACCCTCGTTTAGATTGTAAAATTTGGCACGCAAACTGGATTTTGGTTTGACAACAACAACATTTTGTAAACAAAACAAACTAAATAAAATAACCTCAAACTTAAAATGTTTCTAAAAAGTTATTAATTTACTGGCGGAAGACAAAATTTGCAGCGATTTTTGGAAGCACGATATTTCTTTTTGTTCTTCTGATCACCATATTAATAAGGGAAAAGACAGTGTTGTATCGCTACAATGTAATTTTGAACGTAATTTTAATCCAGATTGTCCTACAATCTAGTTATGAATTTGTATGGAAAATACGTTTCACAAGCAGATTGTCACCAAAATTTCAGGTAGGTTAGACCAGATTTCAGGTATAATGTAAATTCGCTATTAAATTCTACCAAACAAAAAATTAAAAGATGGGTTTATTATTGAAATTCTTTAAAGAATTTATTTTTTTTTTTAATTTTAGTTATTGTTATGAAACATTATTTTTCATACCAATTTTTAATTAAGAAAAAAACATTCAATAAATAATCGAAATATAACCTATTTTCTAAAGGTACCCATACACTACGCAATATTCTTGTGCAACTTTTGGAATTGTGCTAAATATTACCAGTGTGTATGTACAATATATTGGAAAATTTGAATTTTTATTTTTTCGATGTTTATTCCGCTATATACATCGATATA
Organism: Delia radicum; assembly: GCA_021234595.1. Lineage (NCBI taxonomy): Eukaryota > Metazoa > Arthropoda > Insecta > Diptera > Anthomyiidae > Delia > Delia radicum. The sequence goes on along the minus strand of CM037855.1, from coordinate 198,638,795 downwards.
TTTTAACAAAAACAAAAAATTTCTCTGAAGAAATCGTTCCGTTAAATTGCTTTTAGAAGCGCTAGTATGAGTAACTGAAAAGCGCTACATTTAGCCACAAAACCGGCAAATATACAGCACCGTCATCAAATATTTGCTATTATAAACAAAAGCTGAAGTATCTAAAAACTTATTCGTATATATAAAAGGTATTTGTTAGTGTTGCCATTCTAGCATATTTTGGTCCTTGCAAATTTTTTCAAAAAATATTCGAAATTATTTATAGCATATTTTGTTTGTTTACAACAGATTTTTTGCATATAAAAAAAGATTACATTTTGAAAGTATTTTTTTTTTTTTTAGAATAATTCGACTATTTCCATAAAAAATATAACGGGTTATTGTTAAAAATGACACACAAATTTCAATATTTTTAAGTAGAAGATTTTTAGCAAATTTGTTTGTGAAGAAGTACAGCAGATTTTCAGCATATTAAATCCCAATAAACATCGATTCAAGCTTGTGAAAAATTTTTAAATTTTAATTTGGTATCAACCGTTCAATAATTTTCAAACGAAAAAGTTTTACCCTAAATTTTATATTTGAAAAAGTGTTAAAGTGGTTTTATAATAAAAAACAAGGTTTGATATTTATATCTGACATTTAATCGAACTCAAATTGTTTTATATTATGTTTTCAATTAATAAATTTTTTTTTTTTACCTTAAGGTACCCATGCAATATGCAATAACAGATATCATTTCGTATATCATTTTGCCTTACACAGCGCAATAAGACGTACAATACTTCAGCACAAAAGATGGCACCACTGTTTTGTTCTGTTGTGGAGGGATATAAAAATTTCACAATCTGTCCAACACACTATAAAATATTTTGCAAATTTCAAAATTTGGTTTTTCTTTGATATTTTAAATTTTGAATCTCGCTCCTAGACGAGGACAAGAAATTCTCATTGAGTTTGTGATTTAACATAACAAATATCTCTAGAAACTCTAATAACAAAGTCCCCTGAAGATTTCCTTAGGCAGGAATGAAATCCGGATAGGGACACGCCTACATCAGATTGCTTTTCACAATTTGTTAAATAAGTTTTGGGACTTTAGCACATTTAATTACTATAAATGCAATTAATGTTTATCCCGATGAAAATAAATTTAAATAAAAAAAAAAAAAAAAAAAAATTCAAGTGCTTTAAAGTGGAATTATTGCCGTTTTTAAAGTCTAAATAATTCACAAAAGAAGAAATAAATTTTTTATGTAATATCGTCTTTCTGAACTGTATTTAACGAATAGTAAGCAAATATAAATATTTGCAAACAATTTAACATGCTTAATTTGTGTGCATTCATATTACTACTTTCTACAGACTTCAAGAATTCAACTTCAGAATTTCAAGATTTTTTTTTGGTTATTTTGCCTCCAATGTTCCATCTAATCGATCATAACTTATCTACACTAGCTCCTGCTGTCCGTTGTTGTATCTAAAGGTTTACATGTTCTAGGAACTTAGTAAATTGTTCTTGTTGAAAAGCCGATCATTTTTAATATTTCCTGATAGATTATTTATGAAAACATTTCTTTATTATAAATGTTTTCTATTTTGATGTATAACAAACAATAATGAAATAAGTTTTTATCTTTTGTATGCATTATGTCAATTGCAGCAAAACAATAATGAATTATTTTTTTTTTAATTTTTGTATACAAAATTTACTCTATGTGCTAATCAGTGGTCTATGCATCAGATCAATGTTTATTAAACGTTACATAATGCAAATTCGATTCTGAATAACCTACATATAATACAATATATAGAGTAACTCGTTTCTGAATTAGAAAGAAGATATTTGCAATATATGTGATATATTTCTAAGTCAATTGTAACAAAAATATTGCAATATTAAGCTGGCAATATGTTGGTGGTTTCAAGTCAAGTTTTTCTTGTGTATAATTGGCAACATTGGTTTTTGTTTTGACAGTTCAAACAGATGTTTTTGGTGATTTCTTCTCTACAGCAGAATAATTCTAATAAAAAAATTAACTAAGTTTATAAAATAAATATATTAACATAAAATATGTGGCCAATTATGTTGGCTTTATTACGTCGTAATGCTGTTTACATTACTTTACCTATAGCTGGAGTTGTGGGATTCATTGGTTACAATTTGGAAAGTTTATTATCAGACAAATACACACCATACAGCAGTAAGTACAACAATTGTGGGTATTTTTGTTTTAAGATTATGATTTGATTAAATTCTTTTTAAATATTTTCAGAATCAGTTCAAGAAAATCGTGCTGAACGCTTGACAGAAGATGATGTTTTAGCTAATGCTGGTCATGTCGATAAATTAAGGTTAAGAGAAAATGTTTTAGAACGAAATTTGCCGCCTTCATTGCAAAAGAAAATGTAGAATTGTGTAATTTTTTTTATATTTAAAATTATTCTTATAAGATAATAAATTGTAAAAATTGTGTCTAAGTTTAAATGAGTATTTAGTCAGAACCCAGACATCAGCCCCAGTGGCCTAATGGATAAGGCATCGGCCTCCTAAGCCGGGGATTGTGGGTTCGAGTCCCATCTGGGGTACAGAATAATTTTTTTTTTAAATTTCATAATTTTTTTAAGTATTTAAATTTTAAGTAAGTACATATTTATAAAAATTAAAAAAAAAATTATTTTAAAAAAAATTTTGGTCATCCCTTGCGGGGATCGAACCCGCGACCTTTGGATTAGAAGTCCAACGCGCTATCCTCTGCGCCAAAGGGACAGTTGTTGGCTGTCTCACAAATGCTGTATTTGACACTAGGCGCATTAATGCAGGGTGAATCATACAAACTAAAATTCTACTTTAAAACAGGGTTGTTAAAAAATGTGGATCATAAATAAAAGATTGACTCATGTAACAATTATTTTAAAACGTATATGCATTACACCCAAAAAATTATATAATTAAAGTTATACACAAAAATAAAACTTTTAATAAGTTTTAAATTTATGTTACCCACATTAAAAATCTTTGCTAAGACATTGGTATCATATCAAACAATAAAGTTTTTTCGAATACATTATGCGAAAGCTAAGTTTTTACTTGTTTTTGGTTAATGTTTGTGAAATTTACAAGTGCTTACATAGTTGTCCCATATAATAATTAAATAGCAAAACAATTTTTTGTTCTTTAATAGAAAATAGTTGTTAGTTAGTCGCAGTCTTGCTGCAAAAGTGTGAAAATGACTTCTCCTATACAATTTGAGATTTTAGCAGAAATATGGGGTTCCAAAAGTAGAGGACAGCATTACCATACCATTATACGTAATTAGATGCATTTTTCAAAAAAGATTTGGAGAATAAGTACATCTTGGGTTTGATAGCTTTCTTCATGTCATTGATAGATACACTCATTCAAATAAGTCCGTAAAAATAGCTGAAAAAGTTACTAAAAATTAGTTATAAATGACATTGCACAAAAAAGCAGGAAAATTCTTAGTTGTTTGCATAAAAACTAAGCGCCATATATTCGTAAAAAATTTTATTATAAATAATAAGACAACTAAAATACATTTCGGTATTTATAAAATAATTAAAATACAGAGTTGTATCTGTCTTTTATTTGTCGTTACTATTTTCTTTGTGCCTTTTTTATGTACAACGGAATGCTATATCATCGTATGAATATTGGTGAGACCTATAGACCATTTCTGGCAAAATTGAGTTAGGAATTGATTATATATGATTAATGAGCCCTCTTTCTAAATCTTTAATCCGTTTTTATATACCTCGTATCAATTAGGAGATATCCAGCCCCATATGTGCTGCGTATCCCTATTTTCACAAATTTCTTAACATTGGTATGGTGTATTGACCACTTTTTGGCCAATGAGTCAAACTTTCTATAGAAAAATAAAAACGTTATTCGTCAACCTTGGTTTGACACATTTGAAATAAGCAACGCATATAAAATAAAAAACAATAAAAAAGTTTAAGCATTGGTTTGCACTATGACAACCTAGTTTTATAATGGTTAAAAGAAAAAAAAACTTTTGACCTACTTGAAAGAAAAACAATAAAATTGTGATAAAAACGGCTTATAGGCCATATAATAAAAAAATCTTTTTTTAAAAAATTGTTCATAACTCTGGATACGCAGTGCAAAAAGGCGTAAAAATTAACAACATTGTTTATAATAAATGCAGCTATAGATATAGCAAACAAAAAAGAAAACCTATCTTGTAGAAATTTAATAATTTTGTTGTAAACTTTCTTTATCGTTTTTCTCGCAAAAATGTTTTTGGTCGGTGCGGCTCTCCAATAATCAATCGACGATATGTCAAAGACTGACGCGTAATCTAAAAAAATTAAAATAATAGAAAAATAAGTAAAAACTTTTTTTTTAATAAGCAATGATTCTTCCAAAGCTTTTAATATTCATTCATTGTTAAAAAAAGTATTTTCTTAAATATTTTATTAATTTTTTAAACATTTCAATTATTTGATAAAAACAAAATCCATATATTATTAGTGGATTTTGTGTGTTGGACAATATATAGTCCTTCCATTCATTTAAAAATCTTTCACTTTTTTATTTTTTTTAAAACTTGAATATTTTCTATAGTTGTATTATTTATTTGTTTATAATAAAACAATTTGCATAAATGTTTCTAAATATTTTTCTAATACGACGTGTTCACTTCACCTGTCTATTTATACCGACCCAATATAAAAAATACGCAAATACTGAAATGCAACCATCGCATTGCAACATCCTCTGCTGGTTTTGATTATCAAAATAATAGTTTAGACTTTAGTAAATATGCGAAAAAAAATTGTTAATAAATTAGTATTTCATCGAGTCAAAATAGCAAACTTTTTAACTAAAATCTCATTTTGAAGGTAAACAATTCTAAGATTTTGGTTGAAATCGCCAACACAATGAACTTTTCATTGATGTAATGAATTTTTTTATGAAATTATGAAAAAATCACAAAAAAATTTAACGAAAAATAAACATGTGCCCCTTCTAAAAAGCCTTTTAATTTAAGTTATTTTCTAAATAAAAGAAGTCTTTGAAAAATCTAAAAAATTGGTTATCGTATATTTAAAAAAAAATTCTAATGAATTCGTGAAAAAAAACTTACTTTGCGATTATTTGAGGGTTAAAATTCAAACTTACCTAAATTTACATGATAGCAATATTGTTAAATATGTTCGCCATAACTTATTGCGAACAAATTTAAGGAAGCAAAAGTATATTTGTCTAACATGGAGGGTCTTTTCCAGTTACACCCACCAGTGCTAATTAAGTGTTATTTTTTGGATAAAAATCACAAAAAAAATCGAAAGATTCAATCTCTTCATTGAAATTGGTGGTCATGGTGGGACACGCTATCCACCCATATCAACTTACTTGGTGCTTTTGGCACTATTTATAGTGCCTTTCAATGAAACAACACTCCAAAATTTGACTCATGGTGCCAAAAAAAAATTGGTGCTTTTTAACAAATTTCGTTTTAAAGACCATTTCTTTGTTCAAAAAGCCCTCTTCAACAAAACCTATCGAAAGGCCCAATATTAGAGTCTTGAGGAAATTACAATCAAATTTGGCCTTTTTGCTAAATTTTCATGGTCTTGTCTGTTAAATGAATTCAAAGAACTTATTTTTTTTTATATGGAATTTGACAGATATTTTCGCAAAAGTACGAACAAAATACTGGACCAAACACCGAAATTATCGGTAAAGAAATGTGGTTTCTTTATTGTAGCACGGAATTCAATTACTATAAATCTTTATTATGATCAACTTGAGTTCGTTACTATATCTTTGTAAGCAATTAAAAAAAAAAAACAAATGCTTTTTACGCCTTTTTAATCAAAAATAACGCCTTTTTACGCTTTTTAAAATTTTTTCTGCGCTTTTTTGTCTCAAAAAGTTGGCAACACTGATCCATATATACTATTTCCGAGTAATAGTGATGCGAATTGTCAAATTATGGTAAATTCTCTTTTGCAAATGACATTTCGTATCATCAATACTGGAAAATATTAGATATGGATGGACAGTGGTGGAAACCGAGTTACTTCACACCATAAAAATTCTTTAGTTCAGAAAATATTTGAAAAGGCTATTAAAAGCTCAAAAATCTTATGAATACATTTTTTAAGCTTCAAGTCGCAAAATCAAAAAAAGAGCAAAAAAGCACAAATAAATAAAAAAAAAAAAACAAATTTGTCTTCTTAACAGTTTAAAATTAAGGGAAGGTACCCTTTCAAATAATTCCAAAAAATGCTCATTCCTCTGATATTTCTAGCTTGAAAAATATTCAAAAATGCCGAATTATTCGAGACGAAAAAACTGATTTCTCTGGACTTCTTAACACAAATTTTATTAAAAACCGGTTTTAAAAACCCGGAAAAATATAAATTTACAGGTATATAGAAGAGTTCGGAAACCAGCTTTGACAACTCTGCTGGTAATAGTAGTTTTTATCTATTTTTCAGTTGTGTTAAATTTTTTGTAGTAAAAAATTGTCAGTTATTTTTTTTTAGATATTGTTAGTTAAAATAAATAAGTTAAAAATAAATGAAATTGTCGGTTATCTTTACGATAATAACCTTAGTAGTCTTTTTAGCTCCAAATACCTTTGTTTCAACTGTCATTTCAAGTTGATTCTAGTGTCAAATTTTTTAGATTGTACAAATAAAATTTTTCAAAAAGTTTTACTCAAAAAAGTTTTACAGTTGACTGAAATTATCGAAAATCAACCAGTCGATTTTCTCCACCCTTTCCGATTTCAACCAAACTTGGTATATAAGTTTTAAGTCCCAGCGGATCTTAAAATATCGCGTTTCAAAATATCAATAATATTCGAAATTTTCACAAAAGTAGTCGTACAGAAACGTCCATATCTTTCTAACGGCGAAAGCTACGTGATTCGTGAATACCACATTTTAAAGCTACTGTTATCGTGATTTAAATAAAATCCGAAAAAAAATAATTTTTTGAAATTCCTTTTGGTTTTTTAACATCTTAAAAAACAATATATTAATTATAAAATATTTGCCTGTGCCGTTGCCAACTTTTTATATGGAGCTGTTACGGAATCCAAAGTTATGAATAAAAAATACGCATTTATTAGATGAAAATTTTATCAGAAACACACATTATTTTTAAGGCTTATTTATTATTAAGAGTATTATGTTATTTATTTGTGCGATTCACTTGAATCACACGTGAATGTGTGTAAAAGCTTAATTTAATCATGTAAACGCGAATGTGGGTGTGAAATTGAAAATCACATTTCTCACATACATTAATTACCATACATGATTTACCTCTACTATCTACGCTCAAAAATGTATGCATGCCCCCCTACTAACAAATTCTAAACCACAATGATATTGTGAAAAAAGTTTGACGTGAGTGAAACATCCCTTGTGGGGATCGAACCCACGACCTTTGGATTAGAAGTCCAACGCGCTATCCTCTGCGCCAAAGGGACACTGATTACATAAATAAGCTTTTAGGCTAATATATATTTAGATGATTTTTAAAAGTGCGCGTGTTTGAACCTATGTTTGTTATAGTATATAAAATATATATCGCACACCCAGTTCAAAAGTGACTCAACTCAAAATTTTAATTTTTCGTTTTTATATGCTTAAACTATGCACAATATACTTGTCTATCTATTAAAAAAATATCAGTGTATTTCGTTGTTGTTAACTGTTGCTAAAAAACAGTTATGTCTTTCTTTATGTTTCAATTGGTATAAAGTTGCAAATGTTTTTTTTTTCGATTTCTGAAAAATTTTGAGTTGAGTCACTTTTGTACTAGGTGTGCGATATGAATGTTTCAAACTTTTATAATTTTGATCTTTCACTATTTCTGCAGATTTTTTGTTTAATTACTATTACTACTTTTATTTAAAATATAAAAAATTTGCACTTTCCACATTAAAGGATTTTCTATTACTGAAAACACTCTTTTCTGAATTGTACATTTATTGATCATCCCTTGTGGGGATCGAACCCACGACCTTTGGATTAGAAGTCCAACGCGCTATCCTCTGCGCCAAAGGGACACTTAAATTTACGCTGCATAAAGCAATTCACGAAATTAAAAAGTTTTTTTTTTGTAAACAACACAGTAAAATTAAAGACAGGTTTAGGCTATAACACAATTTCTTAAATCTGTCAAAAGTTTTAGTAATGCAGTTAAGAACTTTATATTTAATTATTTTTTTTATCATTATATTTTCTAAACTTTTATTTAATACATATGCCCCCCAATTGCATGAGGCGTAAATCCGTTCGAGGTTCTACCAATATTCTAATATGCCGACCGATTTTCGTTGTTGGTACTGAATTTTAGTTAGAAGTGTCAAAATATTTTTCTGTGTGTACTTTTGAAGATGTAAACAAAAACGTCAGTAATTGAATTTTCGGGATAAAACAATTTTAAATCCCTAGAGGCTCAATAAATTGTACCAAATTCGGCAGACCCCGTCATTTAAATCACTATCTCTGATGGAATGAGCGATATGTATTTACACAAATAAACTCACATTCATCTAATAAAATGGGATAGTTCTAATAATTTTATTCTGGAACCTTTTCTTTTTATTAAAAAATCAACATTTAACCGATTTTTAATTTACACAATTTAAGGCATTTAAAATTTTTAAATCTAATGGTTTTTATGGCCCATATATTTAACACATTTCGCAGTTTCTGACAGTTTTAAAGGCTAATTTGAATCTGTTTTCTTTTACCGATTCAATGACTTCGTTCAGTGGGTTCCCATACTACTCAGTGTCACTCAATCTGCTCTATATTTTAATTTGTTCGTAAAGTCGCACAGAGGAGTATTTGGCCTGAAAAGCTGGCCAAAATTATTAAACGTGTTTTTTGAATTAAAAGTTTTAGTTTTTTGATAGTTTTAGGTGTAGTATGATATAAAAAGTCTAGTGGCAGATTTTGAAAAAATTACACTGCGCAACAAAAGTACACTGCGCAACAAAAAATTTTTTCTCTACCCTAGAAATAAAAGTATGTGGGCTATATGGATTTTGATGCCCTTAATTCAAATCTGTTTTCCGTTTTTCTCTAGTACGTAAGGGTTTTCTTTTAAAGGCGTGGCATACTTCTACCCCTAAATCGTTGGGTTGCCTTATATATTTTGCCATTACTTGAAAACGTGTTCTCCGATTTTAATAGCAGGAGGATCAGAAGATGCACTGGAAAATTCTGCTTAAACTAACCATACACATTTATTTTATATCTATTACTATTTTGGAGTTATTAAAAATTTAATGGCGAAAAAAAAATTTACATGCAAAATGCGTCAAATTTTTTGTTTTCAAAATGCAATAAAAAAATTTAAGAACCAAAAAGTTTAAATTTTTAAGATTTTTCTAAAAGCCACATTCCTAAGGAATAAAAGTTGGTATAAATCGCAAAACTCTATTAACAAATGTTGATTTTAAAGGTTTAAACTCATTCTTGACAGACTGTATGTACATACATACATATGATTTACAGTCTAATTAAAAAAAAAATTTTGAAAATTGTAAGGCTCTTATAAAACAGTATTAATATTGTGAATACTGTGAAGTGTTAAAATATTGTGAAGTGTTAAAAGTGATGTGAATAACAGTTGAAATCAATAATTCAAAATATATTGAAGTTTATGACGATATAAAGGTATAAGAAAAAGTGCCCGATGAGCAAAAATAGAAGAAATGTGAAAATTTAAAAAAATCGTCAAAAATAATGGCGCAAACTTGCGCACACTTTTTTTTGGTTTCTAAAATTAGAGATTCCAAATTTTATTGTGGTATCAAACATAATTCGTAGACATGCTAACCTCACTTTTAAAAACCTCTTCTTTTCCTTTTTTTGCAAAAAAAGTGTATAATTTGTTTTTTTTTTTAGCTTTTGAACGAATTGTTTCAACATGAATATTCAACATATTTTAATTTTTTTTTTCTTTTTTAAATAACTTTTGATCAAACCTTTCAGCGAAAAAAATAATCTTTGTTAAATCTTTATTCGTTTAGCCGCAAAAAAAATATCATATAAACATCCAGAAACCGAAAAAAACATTTAAATCTCATATAATTTTCTTAACTTTCCTGACTTTAGCAGTGTCTCAGAGCTACAAATCGCAACTAAAAGTCTTCAAAATTTACAATATAATGTAAAATATTGTTGTCTGTCGAGCTGCGTACTTAGTTCTTAAGATTTCTTAAAATTCAGTTTTGCCTTTTTGGCTAGCTTTTCAGGCTAAATACTCCTCTGTGAGTCGCACCGATCAAATGAAACATGTTGCAGAAATTTATAAATTTAAATTAGTTTTTATTATGTTTTTAAAAATGAATTTAATAAATTTTTGAATTATTTCAAATATTAATGATAAAATTAGTAAGATAAAATTAAAATATATTAATTTATATTAGAAATAACAAAATATAAGTGAGCGTTTTGTGCAACAATTTTTTATCAACATGTTGCATCAGTTTTTAGTGTAAAAAAATGTTTTCATTTGCTTGCCCAAGTTCGGTATTTTGTTGCTGATAGGCGTGGAAAGTGTAGTTTCTCTATTTGTATATACTCTTTGTTTCGTTATTCAACAAAATTTTGAATTTAACTTTTTTTTTTTTTTTAATTTTATCTTTAACAAAAAATCAAAAATATCCTATTTAATTTTGTTCGCGTTTAAGAGCTTTCAGACTTTGTTCACGTTTTAAAGTAGTGTATAAAAAAAAAATTGTTTGCGTTTCCGAGTCGTTCACACTTCCGGCTGCTCACGTTATCGCGACTGCACTGTAATTGCATAAATAATATTTTAAAAATATTTTGTTCCTTTTTTTTTGTCCCATCCTTTATCAAAGTATGTAATTTAGAACAAAAAGAATAATTAAAAAAAAAATTCTCAGATAATTCTGAAATTACATCCCTTGTGGGGATCGAACCCACGACCTTTGGATTAGAAGTCCAACGCGCTATCCTCTGCGCCAAAGGGACATGTTGTGAAACGCTGGCTAACAACGTTATACAAACTTCAAGTTATTCGAAACTTTTTCTAATAAATCTATATTTATCACCAAGCATCATTTGAAATGAACTATGAAATTTATACAAAAAACAAAAATGTTTTAACTAAATTTGCATATGCTAAAACTTGATTTAATAAAAAAAAAACACAAACACCAATAAATACATTTTTATAACTTTATTTAATGAAATCTTAAATAAATAAATGTTTAAAAGATCAACCAACACATGTTATTTTATTGTTTAATTTAAAATCGTAATCACATCTAAAATTAGTAACACAAGTTATTGTTATTGAATAATGTAAACAAAAGAAAAAAAATGTTCTTGACTAGGCAGCCTGACTTACTGTTATATGCAACAATGATGAGCCACAATAACATAGCCTCGGTGGCGCAGTAGGCAGCGCGTAAGTCTCATAATCTTAAGGTCGTGAGTTCGAGCCTCACCCGGGGCATTCTTTTTTTTAATTTTTTATTTATTTTTTTTTGCAAACTTTTCTTAGGAACATTTTGAAGAATTTTTGTTTTTTTATATTTTGAAAATTAATATTTTGCTTTTTTTTTTTTTTTTTTTCCAAACACTTTGTAAGAAAAAATTTGTAAAAATTGCCAATCATGTGATTTAAAATTAAAGCGTATTTTTATTAATGATGGATTCAACTTTTTATTTTAAGTTAAAACATCTGTGTTTACTTTTGACATTTAAAATTTAGAAAAACCATTGTTTGGAATATACACTGAGAGAATTTACCTATAATATATTTAAGAATGTTTGTTTTAAGGCAATAAAGTTGTATTGGAACTGGTTTTTTAAACTGTTTATAGGTACATTTTTATTTAAAACATCACAGAATTTATTAATGAATATATTGCATTAGGGTAGTTCCATTGTGACGGGTGTGACCATTAGTGTCCGACCGAACAGATCGGTCAAAAAACTATATTTTGTCGGTTTTTTGATATCTAGAGGCAATGATGACAAATTGTGTTATTGGAAACATGTTTGTTGAGCCGATTAAACTCGATTTTGTGTAAAAAATTTAAGAGAAAAGCCGAAGTTTAGCTATAAAGTTAAAAGTTCGGCCGCCGAACTATTTTAGATTTGGCCGAACTTTCTGAGGCCGAGCAGTGAATTCATTGCTTAACTACAGACTTTTCTTCAAATTTGATACTCAAAATAGCATCTAATCAGCCCAATAAACAATTTTCCATCCGCCAAATTTGTCCATAATGCTTTAAAATACCGAATACAGACCAAATGCATTTTCTGGCCGAACTGTTCGGTCGGACACTAGTGACCATGATACTCACATTTTTGCTTATACAGGATGATTTTTGAAGAGCTTTCGGATTTGATTTAAATAAAAAACACAAAAAATTTAGAGAAATGTATGAAATCTTTATTTGAGTCGGTCGATAAAACGATCTATATAATTCAATGTTTAAAGATGATTTCATGTAAATGTTGACCGCGGCTACGCCTCAAATGGTTCATACGCTGGTTGCAATTTTGGCATACTCTCTCCAACATATCGGCCGGTATCTGACGAATAAATTCTTCAATATTGGCTTCCAGTCCGGCAACCGTTGCGGGATTGTCCCTATGAACATAGCCCAACAAAAAATAGTCTAAAGGCGTTAAATCGCATGATCTAGGGGGCCATTTGACCGGCCCCAAACGTGAAATAAACTGTTCACCGAACTCGCCTCTCAATTGGGCCATTGTTTCGCGTGCTGTGTGGCATCGTCTTGTTGAAACCACATGTCACCCAAGTCCAGCTCTTATATTTTGGGCAAAAAAAAAATTTATAATCATCGCACGGTAGCGCTCGCCATTCACAGTAGCGTTCCTGGCTTCGTCGTCTTTGAAAAAGTACGGTCCAATGATGCCACCGGTCCATAATCCACACCAAACAGTGCATTTTTCGGGATGCATTGGCAGCTCTTGCAATGCTCCTGGCTGCTCTTCACACCAAATACGTCAATTTTGCTTGTTCACATATCTATTCAACCAGAAATGAGCTTTGTCGCTGAACACAATTTGCACTTTCTTAACGAAGCATGAATTTTGATAACAAAAATCAATAATCTGCAAGAGTTGTTCGTTTGTAAGTCGATTCATGGTTAAATAATAGTCCAAACTGAACATGTTTAACAGTAACATGTTACACGAAAAAAGCTGAGCTGCCAAAAACAGTGTTACCAAAAAGAAAGTTGATAAAAAAATCATCCTTTAGTTCAAAAATTTCTAACTAAAAAAAGGATGCGATTCACAAGGATGGTAATCTTAAAAACGTTTAATAACGGGTTGAAACTGAAGGAACATGATTTCTGCTCAGCATGGGCATTAGAAGACTGTGACCTCTCGACGAAAAAAGTTTATATATAGCGTGATATAATTTTATGTAATTATATATAATTATATACAATATGTAACGACATATATATTTTTATCTCATACTGATTTTTACGAAATTTTCTAATATAGCGCTATATATCATGATATATCATTATATGTTATGTTACATATAAATTGATCTTTTTTATCTCTTCGTATATATTTGATATAACTAAATATCAGATCATATGTACTTCAATGTATAATTATATATAGGTATGTATGTATATGCACATAAAACTAAAAAATCAAACAAATTCTATCACTTTTATATATAATTATATATGGCAACATAATTCTGTATAAATATGTGTTAAAATTTAAAAAAAGAAATTCTATATCTTTTATATGTATATTAGAATGGTCCTTATTTTTCAACTTGCTATTTTTGGGGCTGCCCCCCTCTTAAAATATTTGTTTGGGTACAAAAATTCACCATGCAAAGAATTAGAGTTCTAGCATAACGGGAAGATGTCCCGCATCGCCCTTGAAAATCGGGGCCCTTGGAAAAATGGGCATAATTTAAAAAAAAAATACAAATTTTTTTTTCTTCAAAATTAAAAAAATATAAAATGATTTTTGTGTTGGGTATAATCGTAACTACTCAGATAAAAAATATTACTATCCCAGAAAATCGCTAACTTACCCTAACTTTGTGTCAAAAAAATTAATAAATATTTTGGGTGTACCTCAAAGTGACTTTTTTGCATTTTTGAAAATTTTATTCAACAAAAATCAAAAACCTAGTGTTTGCTGTCAAGTATTTTATTAAACACATCTCAAGTATTAAATAAGCCAAGTATCACGGATATCCGTTGGCAAAAATTTTTGTTAGAGCATTTTGATTCTAGCGGATTTCTACGTTTTTTTTTTAAATTTGTATAGACTTTTTTTGTTAACAAGATTTTTGTAATATTTCATCAATGTTATTGCGTATGCTATTTTATATAATTGTAATAAGTTTATTATAAAGTATAATTTTTCGTGTTCATAGTTAACCTGTGTTTTCATGGGGTCACAATTGACCCTCGTATTTTAAAGAGTCAAAAATCACAAAGATGACATAAAATTAATTTTTGTTTATGTTTCTAATTGTACTTTATTTACATTTTAAAATTAACTAAAATTAATTATTTAGTATAAATTCAGATACTTGTATTCATATTAAAATTGATTTTTTTGTACATATTCAGGAGTATTTTCGAAAAACGTATTTTTAATTTAATAGTGTAAATTTTTTTTCCCTCAAAATTATTATTATGGAAAAGTTTTAAGTTATAATTTTTACTAAATTGACCTACTCGAAGACTAGAAATTGAATTATTCTTTTTTTATTTTATTTATAAATTTTGCCACAAAGCTGCATTTTTCTTACGTGGGTCATATTTGACCCCAGGTTAACATGGGTTAACTATCAACAGAAAAAATAGTATTTTATAATAAAGTTATTACAATCATATAAAAGAGCATATACAATAATATTGATGAAATATTATTAAAACCTTGTTTTAAAGTAAAAATGTACAAAAATAAAAAAAACCTTGAAACCCCCGAGAATCAAAATGCTCTAAAAAAAAAAAATTGCCAACGGATATCCACAGTACTTGGCTTATTTATTACTTGAGATGTGTTTAATAAAATACTTGCCAGCAAACACTAGGTTTTTGATTTTTGTTGAATAAAATTTTCAAAAATGCAAAAAAGTCACTTTGACTAACCCTCAAAATATTTATTAATTTTTTTGACACAAAGTAAGGGTAAGTTAGTGATTTCCTGGGAAAGTAATATTTTTTATCTGAGTAGTTATGATTAAACCCAACACAAAAACTATTTTATATTTTTTTAATTTTGAAGAAAAAAAATTTTAATTTTTTTTTAAATTATGACCATTTTTCCAAGGTGCCCGATTTTCAAGGGCGATGCGGGACATCGTCCCGTTATGCTAGAACTCTAATTTTTTGCGTGGCGTATTTTGACACCCTAACAAATATTTTAACGGGCGGGGGGGGGGGGGGGGGGTACAGTCAAAATCTTATTTTTATTTTTCGCCCATACAACGAAAGACACCCTAATGTATATGGTAGATTATATAAAAAAAATTTATCTCATTTATTTATAATTATCAGAAAAGCCAAAAAAAAGTTAAATTTCAATGTATTTAAAGCTAAAAATATTGTAGCAAAAGCAAAAGTAAAAACTTTTGCTTTTGCTACAATATTTAAATTATTAATTTCTAATTAGAGTTTTTAAATAATGCAATATTTAAGACACTTTTTTTACCCTAGTGTGGTTAAGGGTTAACATAATACATAAGAATTTATATTTTTATTTTTTAAGTTAAAAAAAAATATTATTTTTATGAAAATATATCCTTTTTGGAAATCGGGAAAATTTTCAAAGTCTGGAATTTTTTTCGAAAATTTTAAAAAAATTTGAGAATTTTTTTATGAATCTTAATCTAAACCGGAGTTGTCCCGCACAAAATTCGTCAATTAATTTTTTAAGAAGCAACCTTATATTAATCCTAAAAAATATTGAACTAAAAAAAAAATAAAAGTCAAAAAATAAGTTTTAGTTTTTGCTCGAAAAACTAAAAGCAAACCGTTAAAATAACGTTATCGATTCAAATCCATTACAACTGACTATCGTTATGCCTAAAATACCAGAAATATCTAAAATACCGATTTCCTTAAAATACCGTTACCGAAATAACTAAAATATCATTACCGCTAAAATAATATTACCGAAATAATTGAGATAGCGTTATCCATAAAATACCGATGCTGAAATAATTTAAAATCGCGTCACCATTAAAATAACAATAAATTTTTTTTTTTATTAATTTAAGTCGAGATCGGAAAAAATAAACAGCTAGTTTCTAGATATATTTTGAGAAAGTTTGATCATAAACTAGCCAGTGATTAGAATTCGGTCATGATGGAGCTAAAAATATTGGTGTGCATTCATATTATCCTTAAAATACCGATACCGAAATAACTAAAATAACGTTACCGAAATAACTAAAAACCGCTATCCTTATTATAAAATACCGTTACCCCTAAATTACGGTTAACGAAATAACTTAAATATCGCTTTCGCTTTAGTTACCGAAATAACTGAAATATTGTTACCCCTAAAATACCGTTACCGAAATAAAATAAAATAGCGCTACTAGGGTGGGGCGATTAGTATGGAAGGAAAAAATCTTAATGGGCGCTATGCGTTTCTGATTCTTGGGATTGTACTGAGAAAAAAGTCCACTAGACCATACGTCTACGGTGAAAATCGAGCTCCCAGATTTTGACTTGCAGTTTTTTCTCAGACTTTTTTTTTTGATACAGCCAAACCATTGAGATTTTCGATCCGATACTAAGACAAAAATTGTAGCCAAGACAATAGTTAAGAACTTTCTAGTACATCGCAAAAGCATTGGAACCAGTGTTGCCAGTGGATTTTTTAAAAAATACCTACACTAAGCAATAAAAATCCCTTTTCACCCTACATTATCGAATTTTTCCTCTACAAAAAATCACTACGAAATTTTTTACATTTTTATAAACTAAAAATGCTTTGAAATTTTCATACTTTCGACGACAATTCCAATTACTTTCAAAAATTAATATCCAACTGTTACTATAGAAAATTTGTTCAAAAATTATTTGAAAATAGAAATTTGTTAAATTTTCCAAAATGTTTTTTAGAATAGATTTAAAATTGTCAATATTTGCCAAAACAAAAATCATTCCAGCTATCAAAAGTTTAATTTCATACCAGCGGTTTCTATTTCATTTTTATTTTTATTATTTAACATTGGTTTTTCATAGGTGGGAAGCTGTTCATACAATGCTGCACAACAACTTCCAAAGGATAACTATCTAAATAACTTCCAAAGAGATTGTTAGTAAAAAAACAAACACTCATCTATTAATATGACAAATTATAAGAAACTAATTTTTGCTACGGAAATATCTCTCAAAATATAATCATTTTACAAAAAAATGTAAAAATAGCTGTTTTTGAAAAGATTTGCATTATTTGAAAAAAGTACCTACATTTTGACTAATTAAAAATATCTGTCCCTTTTTCCCTACGCCGTTATTTTGAAGACAAAAAAACCTACATGTAGGGATTTTCCCCTACTTCTGGCAACACTGATTGGAACGCTCCTTAAGGCAGTTTTGGCCTTGTGAAAGTGCAAAGGGACAGGGTTACTTTCACAAAATACGGCTAAAAAGGCCTATTTTGAAATTAAAAATTAAACCCTTAAACCCCACCCACAAATATGATTGATGCATTAATCTGCTAGAGAATCTTCCAAAGAAGAGATTGATAGCATAATCTTGGCTAAGCTCCTCCTACTTCCTGAGATATGTCCAATCCACACATTGTTACTTTCACAAAATACGGCATAAAAGCCCTAGTTTTTGAAATTAAAAATTAGCCCCTTAAACCCCACCCACAAATATGATTGATGCATTAATCTGCTAGAGAATCTTCCAACGAAGAGATTGATACCATAATCTTGGATAAGCTCCTCCTACTTCCTGAGATATGTCCATCCCACACATTGTTACAAGCAAGTCAAACTCTGTTTGCAAGTCAAAATCTGGAAGCTCGATTTTCACCGTAGACGTATGGTCTAGTGGACTTTTTTGCTCAGTACAATCCCAAGAATTAGAAACGCGAAGCGCCCATTAAGATGCTCAAATCGCCCCACCCTAAGCGTTACCCATACCGATACCCACCATCCATGAATAAAAGTGAAAAAATATTTTTTTTAATCTGACTTTTATGATAAAAGGAATAATAATTTCGGTCGCTGATACATTTAAACATTTTATTTTTTAATCGAATGTTTCTAATACCGAAAAAATAACTGTTAAAAAACAGTAGTTTTACCAAATTTTTTCAGTTGTTTCAAAATTTTTGTAGTAAAAAGTTGCATTTGTTAGTTGTTTTCCAATAGTTAAAAATAAATAAATTTTTAGTTTTTTTTTTAACGGTAATTACCATTGTCGCCATTTTAACTAAATTTAGAGTTGTTTTAGTAGTTTTTCAGTAGATTCTACTATCAAACTTTTTTGAGTGTATGAAATATATGAAACTAACATACCTTTTTCAGGTTTAGTATATTATTCCCTTTTTAGTTATACGATAAATTAGTTTTTGAAGATGTTTAAAATATATATTTAATTTTTTTTTTTTGTAATATAAAGATGACCAGATATTAATTCTATGTTCTGAGTACACTTTTTAGCTTAATCATTATATGAGAGCAGGCAAGACGTTAATACAAAATTTAAGTAGTCCCATGTTTTTACCGCATTATTTTCCCATACGTTGTATGGACCATTCTTGTTGGCACAAGGGGCAACGATTATTTTGTTTCACCCATAACGACATGCAGCAGTGATGAAATGAGTGATTGCATTCACCCCATACGACGACACAGTCCTGGCGGCCTAAAACATCACGTTTATTTTCCGCCTGACAGCGAAGACAAGCATCTGAAATTGGAAAACATATAAATGTAGTTTACTTATTAATAATAATGAAAAATATTTTAATTATAATCAATTATTACAACAAATCTAAACATTTGGGTAAAACGAACTAAAAGGAGCGTAAAATACGTTATATTCGACATTGAACTTCAATTTACAAATATAGCTTAAAATTTGTATTTTTAAGTCCCATGAAAAAAATTTAAATAAATTCATATCCCGAGTAAAAAGGTTTATATATATTCAGATATAATTTTGTACAATTAAATGTTTCAATGTATACATTTATATAGTCATATAAACATATATGTTAAAACATAAATATGTGTATCTAATTGTATATGGCTTTGTGTTGTTTCAAAAATATTTATATGGAGCTGTATGTAGTCATATCAATATCGATGTGATGCTATATGTAATCTTATTTAATTTCATCCGAAATATGGGTTTAGAACTAATCTGATGCAATTAGATAAATATCCAATACAATTTTATCCGAATTATTGCCCGATAGAATTATATTAGATTGTATCAGGTTTTTATCTAATTGTATCAGTTTATATCTCAACTGATGCAAATAGATGCAATTATTTAAAAATTAGATATGTTTGTATCGGGATTTTGATCTGATATAATTGTGTATGATTGTATAATAACCAACCGTACAAGGTTGTATGTTAACTAATTCATCTAAATATAATTGGATCCGAGTTTTAGTCTAATAAAATTGTGATAAATGTTCCATTTTTATTTATAAGTGTATGGATAATACATATATACGCAATTTCATACGAATGTACAAATCATATCCTTAACGTACATATCCTTAAAAAATATTAAAAAACATATTACTTTTTTGCGGTTTTCAAAAAAGTTCCCACATAAACCTTTTGAAGTTTTATCAAAAGTCAATTTGATGCTTAAATTTTTTTCATACACATTCGGGTTTCCCGAAAGTGTAGGAAAAATACCAAAAAAAATTTCCGAAAATACTAATAGTTCGCTACCAGCATTTTTCTGAATTTTTGTACAAAATTGGGCTCAAAAGTTTAATAATGCTGAGCTTATTTTTGGAAAAGTATTTTAAAATTTCCATTGAGCAATTTAGATCTACCACACCATTTAAAACAAGTAATAACTAAAATTTCTTGTTTCAACCTTAAGGATGCTGTGGTGGACTAAAATTACTTTATGAAAATTTCATAAATGTTTTTGCCATAATATGGTTAGCATTGCCAAACTTTTAAACCCTATTTTGTTTATAAACTAAAAGAAGAAATTTAAAAATACCCAACAAAGGTCAACTTCAAACGCGGGTAGCAACTATAAGTGACATCAAAAATGTTTGGTTTTTATCCATAAGCAGCTTAATAATACCTGTCGTTTGAGTGATATTACGTGACAAGATATATACAATTTTTCTGGTATACAACTATATATCCATAAATATAAATTTTCGAAATAAAATATTCGGGCTCGAGGTCTATGTTGGTTTTGTATAAATATTCTTTATTTATTCATTTCATCGATATTTCGTTTTTCATTGAAAAGCATCATCAGGAATAGCTATTTAATATTTAACACAAAACATTAATGCTTAAAAATAATCGTTGTGTCTCCACCACCGTCTAATGATGCTTTTCAATGAAAAGCGAAATATCGATGAAATGAATAAATAAAGAATATTTATACAAAACCAACATAGACCTCGAGCCTGAATATTTTATTTCGAAAATTAATTAATAAAGGTCGAATATAACCAAAATCTTTATAACATAAATATAAATATTTTTTTTTTTATCAAAACTAAAATAATTTTGAATTGTGTTGTATATAATTAGATTAACCATATATAATTGCATGTCATATATAATTATATATTGGTCGATATGTAATAAGATGTAATTATATGTGGTTCCGTATAAAAAAAATTTGAATATATAAACATATGCATTTACATATAATAGCATGTATTAATATATATATTTGTATAAAATAATGCATGATTATATAATATTTTTACTTGGGTTATTATATATTACTATATATACATTATATAGTTATACTATATGCGTTCGTATATAATTCAATATTAAAAATATTTATTTAATAATTTTAATTTTAAAAAAGATTTTTTTTTTAATTCAAATATGATTATATATGGTCCATTGGAAATCCACATTTAATTATATGTGGTATCATATTTTCTAAGTGATTTAAGATATATAATTATATAATTTCGGAGTTGAGATTCCTGAGTTAGTTAACTTTCAAAATTTTAAATATTTTTGTTCACAAGAAAAAAAGACGCATTTTAATAGTGAAGAAGTCTGAGAAAAGTGAATTTCTCTACAAAATAATCAGGTTCGGAGTTAAATTGTTGAGCCATTATTTCTTGGCACCACAATTTCACCTTCGTAAAAAAACTGTAAAAATAATATTAGTCATATATATTAGTTTATGAAATTATATATAATTTGATATAATTGTTGAGAAAAACTAAGAACTGTTGGTATCAACTTTTATCTAATAATATCGAATTATATCTAATTGGGTACAATTATATATAAAACATAAAAATTTGAATCGGGACAAAATTCGGATGAAATATGACTTTAAACACATAAAACCAACCACTCGATTTCGTCCACACCTTCTGATTTTGACCAAAATTGGTATAGAAGATGTACATCATATAACTTTAACATCGTCCAAATGTTGGATAGCTAATCCCAGCGGATGTTGAAAGATAGAGTTTCAAAATATGAAAAATATTCGAAAATTTTAAAAAGTAGTCGTACTTAATATTACATATCTTTTTAAAGGCTTAAGCTACGAGAGTCATTAATTCCTCACTTTAAAGCTTCCTATATTGCGGTTTTACTAGAGTACACAAATTATTCACTTCTAAACGGCAAAATGCATTGTTTTCAAAAACCGCGGTTCAAAAAGTCGTATTTTAAAAAACCGGGTTTTTTAAATTTTTAAAAAAATATATGTTAAATATATGTTACTTCCCTATGCCGTGTCCAAATACTTATGTGGAGCTCCTACGGTATCCTGAGTTATGAATAAAAAATTGAAATAATTTAGCTAAAAAGCCGATAACTCAGAAACATGCAGGAATACTACATAGGGATTTGGTGACAGTATAGAAGAAGAATTAATAATTAATATATATTTTTTTAAAAATTTTAGAAACCCAGTTTCTTTAAATACAGATTTTGAAAAATATGCATTTTACCGTCAAGAAGTGAATTATTTTTGTGAACCAGGAAATCCACGACTTAAGTTCCTTTAAAATGAGGTATCCAATGCCTCTTGCAGCTTATCCCGTTTAAAAGATAGTAGCAATTATGTGCAACCACTTTTTCAAAACTTTAATTTTGATGTTCTTCAATAACTAATTTTTTTTATGTAAATCTTTTTTTATAAAAGGTCCGCCATCTAACGTATTTTTTTCAACTAATGCTTATTTTGTGAATGGTAACACTTAGCTCATGTCTGATTTGACAGATAATTAGTTTTATCCTTCCGCTGAACGAATATGGTCCGTATGATCGTTATCTTGTGAAAAAAAACCAAAGCGTGAAAAGCCAAAAACAGTGCGTACCCCCGAGAATATTGCTGCTGTGGCAGAAAGTGTGCGTGAAGCGCCATCAACATCAATTCACCGTCGTTCTCAACAAGTGAACATTTCGGAGACATCATTGAGACGAATTTTGCATAAATTGACGAATTGACGCCATACAAAGTCCAATTGGTTCAGGAGTTCAAAAAAAAAAAACTTATTTGGCGGACCCTTTACTATGTTTATAACCTTTTTTAGATTTTTGTCGATAACTTTGAATCCCGTAAGAGATCCACAAACTAATTTGGCTACGGCATAGTGGAATACACGGATTTTGAAAAAAAAATGTATTTTACCTACAACAAATAACATTTTAGTTTATTTGATTTAAAGTTTCAAATGAGGTATCAATGAATCACGTAACTTTAACCGTCAAAAATATATGGACGATTAAGTACGACTAATTTTGTCAACTTTTAGATTTTTTTTTATATTTTCAATCGCGATATTTCCACAACTGTTAGAGCTAACAACCAAAAACTTGTGCGATGACATATCAATATAACACTTACCTTGCATACCCAGTTTGGTTAACATTTGAGAGGGTAGAGGTCGAAAATATTTGTTGATGGTTTTATATGGAATGAGTCATATCCAATAATAAACATCAAATTGTACGAAATTGTATTTTATTGTATCAAATTAGATCTAATTCGATACAATTTGATGTATTATAGATACAATTATATGTTCTATATTTTCGGATTAAACTTGATCACATCGCATATATAATTTAATATAATTTGATGATGACCCACATCAATTTTTTTTACTCGGGTTGTACAATATAATAATAATAATAACAAATGGCTAAGTGCCAATTGCAAGTATTTGCCTCTTTGATGAGATGACGCAAATTCATATATGCTGAATATCATCACATGATGATGTAGCAGTATATATCGGTGGATCATGCCCCTCAATGATCACAATTTAAAATGTTTTTTTTATTTTCTTTTTCGCAAGAACACACCTCCCATTTCAATTAATATTGTGTAGACATGTGTCAATTTAACAAATTTAGAAATAACTAAATTGATTGAAAATACTGTAAACAATTCTTTTAAATCGAGACACAAATAAAAACGTGCATATTTACACGTTTAAATAATAGTAGTGCTTAAGAAAGAAGGAGGTGACTTTGAAATAAATCAAAGTCTTTGGAATATTCTTTTTTATTGATATGTTTTATTAATTTTGTTTATTAAAAGTCTGCACTGAAAGAATTATATTTCATGATTTTAACACTAGAATGACCGAAACACAGAAAAATCTAAAATCGAGTTTCAATTAAAACATTTGTTAATGCAATTAAAAGTTTAATTGAGTTCGATCCTATTAAGGAAATTGTACACACAGAGAAATGCAGTGACAACCGAATTGAATAGTGTATTTTAATGGTAACAGCTTATAACTTCAATTAGAACAACAATATTTACATTAGATTTCTGAATATTTTGGGTGATGCAACTAACATTCAGTTGAATTAACCGAAATTTGTCGTGAAAACTGAAGTTTAATTGTACCAACTGACTATAATGCATAATAACCGAATTTGAATTGTTGTCACCGAATTTCAGTTGGCAAATAGCAACATTTTTCTCTGTGTGTAGTATCAATTAAAATAATTTGTAACTATTTAATTGATTTTATTTTCAACTAAGAATTCAATTAAGGAAATTGTAGTATCAATTAAAATAATTTGTAACTGTTTAATTTATTTGATTTTCAATTAAGAATTCAATTAAGAAAATTGTAGTATCAATCAAAATAATTTGTAACTGTTTAATTGATTTGATTTTCAATTAAGAATTCAATTAAGGAAATTGTAGTATCAATTAAAATAATTTGTAACTATTTAATTGATTTTAATTTCAATTAAGAATTCAATAATATATTTATATTGAAAATTAAATTGAATATTGTTTTTAATATAAAAAAATTTTTTCTAGATACTATTAAAAAACTTTAGTTGATAATATATAAAAGTTGCAAATAAATCACTAACAACCTCAAAAATCGTCAAAATTAAAAAAAAAATCAAAAATCAATAATATTTGCAGAAATAGCCAAATTAAAAATCGCTAGAAAATAAAAATTTAAACAAAATCGCAAAAATTAAAAAAAACGCCAAAATTTAAAAAACGCCAATATTGAAAAAATCGTCAAATATTAAAAAATATTTAAAAATTTAAAGAAAAAAAAAACACGAATTTTTTGGCACCAAATTCATTATCAACTAAACATTTAATAGATATTATTAACCTCTAAATTGAAAGTGAGTTTGATGTCAAGCAAAAGTTTAATTGACAACATTTTTTTCTCTGCAGTCAAAATGTTTTTTAAAGTGTTTTTAAAAAATTCGTAAAAAAAATAAATTTTTTTGTTCGTTTTAATAATCGAATATCGAAATGATCGAACGTTTCGAAATGTGTTGCTGTTTAAGCGATATTTGGAGCGGAAAGTTGATATATTCTATTTTTAATGAGTTTTTAATTAGTTTTTGTGGTACTTCTTCTAAAATTGTAAATAAATTAATTGATTATTTTAAATCTCGAATTCTAAAGCAACAAAATTATATCAATAAGTGCTTGGCCGCGCATCGTTAGATGAGATGGCCAAGCAGTTCGACATTCGACTCGTGTGGGTCCCGAGGCACAGCGACATACCAGGGAACTGTAGAGCTGATGAGCTTGCAAGGCTAGGAACCACCCTGCAAGTTCCTGCGCAATTTGCAGGAGTTGGTGTTCCCATAGCAACCTGTAAGCTGAACAATCGGCTCTACTCCGAGAGGGCGACTGACCTTAGGTGGGCTAATGGCGTGACTTGTGTGGTATGACTACAATACTGAACATCAGAATCAGACAATAACCTACAGAGATTTTAAAAATATTGATAATTTGGCACTGGAGACAGAGCTCTCAGCAATTCCCTGGAGCCGTATTTTTTACATGCCTACTGCTGATGATCAAATTACTTTCCTGCAAAATAATATAAATTATCTTTACAAAAAATACGTCCCAATTAAAGTAAAAAAAATACGTAACAGTGAACATCCATGGTTTTCTGGAGAGATAAAATCACTCCTTGAAGAGATAAACCAAGCATATGCCAGGTGGAAAAGATATAAAACAACAGATCTACATGAAATATTCAAAACTTTCAGGAGAACCGTTAATTCAAAAATCAGAGCTGCAAAATCAATATATTATGAGCAAAAATTTCAATCCGCCTTAAACACTAAAAAGAAATGGAAGGAAATTCGATCAATGGGAGTTTTAAATGACAGTAAAAAACCCGATAACACAATAAATGTTGATGAATTAAATTTGAAATTTGCTAACATACCACAACCTGATGCAGATATTGACATGTACAATAATCTCCTTTTAGTGAAACACACTGAGAACAACAACAATATAGCTACTGTTAATTCTCCAACTTATAACAACTTGAGAAGCTCTGCCCCTGGTACCTTAAATAATCATCAATTATCACCATGTTTTAATTTCATACATTTCACCCAGGAAGATGTTGTCGAATCATTACTTAGCATAAAATCACAAGCAGTGGGCCATGATGGTATTCATTCAAATTTTATTAAGCTTATTCTACCCTATATACTACCTCAAATTACACACACTTTCAATACGATTGTAACTACCTCCAATCACCCTTCAACATGGAAACATGCCAAGATTGTCCCGATACCAAAATCTGATAATGATTACCGGCCGATTGCGATCTTGCCGTACTTATCGAACATTTATGAACGTTTAATTCACAACCAGATGAGTAAATATCTTTACGATAACTCTATCCTAACTGATAGACAGTCGGGCTTTAGACCAAAACACAGCTGTGTATCTGTCCTGGTTGATGTAACCGAAGAACTGAGAAAAGCAGTTGATGACAACATAATTTCGTTTCTAGTTTTACTAGATCATTCGAAAGCGTTCGATACCGTGGAACACTCGATTTTGTGTCTCAAGCTCAGATATATGTGCAATTTCTCAACAACAGCCGTAAATTTAATATACTCCTACTTAACTGATAGATCTCAGGCAGTATATCAAGGAAATAATGTTTCAACCACCTGTTTTATTACGAGAGGAGTTCCGCAGGGATCTATACTTGGTCCGCGTTTATACTCAATATACTCGAATGATTTGCCATCTAAACTCAATTTCTGTGGTATTCAAATGTATGCAGATGACGTGCAACTTTATATAAGTTGCAAACCGTCCAATATTATAGACTGCATTAGTAAGCTAAACCAAGATCTTGAAAACATTAGCAGATGGGCGTCTGCTAATGGCTTGTGCTTAAATGCCAATAAATCGAAGGCTATGGTAATTGGTAAAAAATACTTTATCCCTTCTTCTGTGCCACCAATTCAAATCAACAATTCAACTCTTGAATTAGTAAACACCGCTAAAAATCTTGGTGTTATCTTTAACACCAAACTTGATTGGTCTGACCACATAAAAATTATATGTGGTAGAACTTTTGCAATGCTAAGAAATCTATGGAGAACACAATATTACACCCCTATGGAGGTTAGAATGCTACTGGCAAAAACATACTTGCTGCCAACGCTCCTCTACGGTTGCGAACTTATAAATGGATGTGACACAATCAGCATGCACAGACTCAAAGTAACATTTAATAACATTGCAAGATACGTATTTGCAATTAAACGCTTTGACAGAATTTCAGAGTTCTCTAGAAAAATTTATAATATATCCTTCGAAAGCCTTTTAAAATGTCGTACCTTGGTCTTTCTACATAAAATTATATATACTAAACAACCAGAATACCTATTTCAGAGATTAGAATTTTCAATATCGGCTAGAGGCAAAAAGATAAACATTATTCGCTATCGTGGACTCATATCAACAAGGCATTTTTATATTAACGCTATTCGTATTTGGGCCAATTTACCTCCCAATATCCAAACAATTAGTAATGCAATGCAATTTAGAACTGCCATTTACAAACGTTTCGATTAAAATTTTGTTATTTAAATTATTATTTAAATCATTAATAATTCAAGTTAAATTTGCTTTTTTTTTTGCCATCAATTGCTATGTTACATATCTCATTTTTATGTCTTATTATTATTTTTTTTTCTTTTCTTTTTAATTATTATATAATATTAATTAATTAATAATTATTATATAATATTAAATATAATTTTATTATTTACATTTATATGGTATCTAACTCACTTTTATTTTTACTTTTTAACAAAATTTTATAATAACATTAATTATCTCAGTGCTGTAATATAAGATTTATTCTTGTTGTACTGGGTTGTCACAAATTTTTAATAAACAAATAATAAATAAATAAAATAAATAAATAAATAACAAGGCACATCTGGCCGGCTCTGGATCTGGGGCGAACGAGGGCGCTCCTGTCGCTTTCCAGGGGGGAAATCTCTGACAAGGTGGTGGTGATAACCGGTCACTGTCTTATTAGCAGGCACGCTCGTAGGTTGGGGTGTTATCGCCTGACTTCTGTAGGAGCTGCGGGGACGAGGTGGAGGTGGAGAGTATTGAGCACTTTCTCTGTTCATGGCCTGCACTGGCGCTACTTGGATCGGCGTTCTTTCACGATCTTGGGGATCTTTCAGGTGCTGGTATTCCGCAACTCCTTAGCTTCGTAAGAAGCTCTAACTGGTTCAACGATGGAGTCTGACCGGTAACCCGTCAGTCTCGTGGCATCACAACGGACCTCAGAGTCTAAGTGTGCTGGTGCTCACGGAGCCGGCTAACGTTTCACGACCTAACCTAATCTATTTCTTACAGTAACTACTAGACGTACACCAAGAAAACTATGTCAGCAGAATCAACTCAAAAATGGCAGTTAAAATTTCTACATTTGCAGTTGAAAAGATGTACACATTTGCATTTAAATCAATTGCAATGTGTAGTTATGTTAAAAATTAACTGTCAAATATTGCAAAAACAACTACAAATGCAGTTAAAACAACATTGCCAGCATTAAAAAATAATATTAATAAAAAAAACTGTTTTGTGAATATTCTCAATATGATTTTATTATTTAATAAACAGACTATTGTAAAACTTTAAATAATTACATAAAATATCACTTTAAATATTCACGTTTCACGCTATTTTTTCTTCAACAGAAGTAATTTTATTTTTTTGATTTATTTTCGTCACATCATTGACTTCATATAAAAATACTTATTCAAGTATATAAATTTATTTTCTATTCCAAATCTTACCCTTATATTTTATTTATTTAATAAAATTTACAGTGTTTCCATTTTAAAAAAGAGAAAAAATGTATAAAGAAGCCGCTTATTGCAGACACCATAGTGGTTTTCTGTTTTTGTATCTTTTGATATACACAGACTCTGTCAAAAAGTCAAAAAACTACAGAAAACAACGCTTACCGAAATGCGTTCATTTTGGTAGGTTGTTTAAAAAATCAACCCTCAAAAACATTAAAAATTAGTTTTCTTATGGTGTTTTCTTTTCTGGAAAAAAGTGTTGCCTTATTAATTTGGAACATTTTTCAAATTTTGCCCTCGCCCAATTAAAATGAAGCATTTTTACAATCAGAATAGAACACAATTGCATCACATATTACATTTATTTAAACAAATCTGTTTTTTAGTGTTGTTAAGGTTCGGGTTCGAATCCCAGCAAACTTTAAAAAAAATTTAATGTTTTTTTTAATAATTAATTTTTGTTTTTTAATTATTTAAAAAATTTGGATTTAGCTCCATACATTTTTTTCAATTCAATTTTTATTTATAATTTTGTTTGTAAGCGAATTTCAGATTAAAAAAACTATTAAATACCTACGAAAAGAAAAAATTTAAAAAAAATAGCAAAAACAAATTAAAAAAAATCGCAAATTAAATTTAACAAAAAAAAAAAATATAAAAAAATGTGATACCAATATGGGTTCGAACTCGGGATCTTCTGTGTCAACCAAGGTGAGAGTTTTCTCGCCAAAAACTTTGCAATATATACACATGAGATTGATAAACCAAAAAAACAGGGCAACATCCAACCCTGTAAATTTTTTGAGGGCAGAAAATGTTGCATTTTTGGCCTTTTATAAGGCAACATTTTCAGGAATAAACACGGCACCCTCTCAGAGTGTTTACCTTATTTTAGAAAAGAACACAAAAACGTAATTTGAGGGCAAACTGCAAAAAAAGTGTGACATTTTTGCCAGAAAAGAAAACGCCATTAGTAAATCAACTGCAATTGTTTAAAATATTTTTTTAATTATATTAGAGTACTTTATAGTATATTAATATATTCAAAAATTTAAAATGTCTTATGGTTTTATAAAAAAATATATTTTTAGAGATTTTGGGTTCAAAAGTAAATTTCATACAAAACACAGTGTGTATAAGTAAAAAATACTGTAGCATCAGCTATTGTTTCAAATGTATTTTATTTCTTGTTACAGATAAATAAAAACTTTTTGAAATCAGGTTATAGCTTTGGAATTATAGATTTAAAATATATAAATTAATTAAAAATCATTGCTCTCATCATAATTTTAGAAAAAGTTACACTGAAAAACGAATTAAAATCTCATTCAAAATAGCAAAACATTTGCAACTGAAATCATGGTTTAGGTTATTATAATTTTTTTTGATCAAAAAGATTTGTGGTATAAGTTTTTGTTTTTTTTTATTAAATTCAGTTATAGCAGATTATTTTACAAATTTAAAAAAAAATATTCATAACTTCTCAAAAATAAAAAAAAAGTAATTTTAACAAAATAAGTCGATAGTGCAGTGTTCAAAACCTTTGCAACTCTTAAAGTAATTAACAGGAAATACAAACAATGGTTTTAACGCTCAGTAGTTTGTAGCGTAGCCATTAATTTTTATAACTTCTGAACACCTCTTAGGCATTAAGGCAATGAGCTTTTTAATATAATCGTCAGAAATTATATTCCACTGCTTCTCCAACTCGACGAAAAGTTCATCTCCATTTCGGAATACTTTATTGCCGATATTCCGTTTTACAATCATCCACATGTTCTCAATCGGGTTGAGATCGGGAGATTGAGCCGGCCACGACATGATATTAATTTCATTTTCCTGCAGCCAAACTTTTACAACCGCCGCCGTCTGTTTTGGGTCGTTGTCGTGCTGGAAGGTCCATGAGAGTGGCATTTCTCATTCAGCATACGGAAGCATAACTGAACTCAAAAGATCTCTATAGATTGTGGCCGTCATTGTGCTAGTAATGCGGTGAATTGGGCTAATCCCATTTCTTGAAAAACACCCCCACACCATAATGTTTCCACCTCCGTGCTTCACTGTGGCGGTTGTGTATCTGGGATTAAACTTTTCGCCTCGTGGTTTTCGAACATTGGCTCTTCCATCTGATCCCCGGAGGTTGAA
This sequence comes from Delia radicum, assembly GCA_021234595.1. Taxonomy (NCBI): domain Eukaryota; kingdom Metazoa; phylum Arthropoda; class Insecta; order Diptera; family Anthomyiidae; genus Delia; species Delia radicum. The sequence goes on along the minus strand of CM037855.1, from coordinate 198,607,798 downwards.
TTTAGACTCATCTGACCACAATACATTTTTCCATTGCTGTTGAGTTCAGTTCAAATGGGTGCGTGCAAAGTCAAGCCGAGCTTTTCGGTTTTTTTCCGACACAAAAGGTTTTTTGTACATCTATAAGTTCTAAGACCATATTCTCGGGCTCTTCTTTTAATGGTGTGAAGACTGGCATCTATTAAAAGTTCAGTTTAAGCTTCTCTGGAAACTGCTTTGGGATATTTCCTTAAAAAAATTCTTGATTTTCCGATCTTCTCCTACAGTTGTAATACGGGGTCTTCCACCTTTATGAGTTGCGGTAACATTAACAATGCGGCAAATCGGTGATTTTGGAACGGAGTACTTTATAGAAATTTCTTTTTGGGAAAGTCCATTTTGAAAATCATTTAAAACTTTTGATTTAAAATCAGAATTGTGTTTATTTCCTGCCATTTTTTACAAAAATTATTCTTACGATGTTTAAGCTTCCAAAATCTTATTACAACTATTAAAGAACAATAATTATAATAAATTTGTTTAGAAAATGTAACGGCCTGAATCTCATATTAAAAAGGAATGCGATTAGCGTTATATCCTAGCATTTGTTGGTATAAATTGTTTCGTTACGAGTAAGAATAATCAGAGTTGCAAATGTTTTGAACACCTGCATTTTGAATACATCTATTATTATTAACATTTTTGTTGTTTTAATTTAACGGAATTATTATTTTTTATTTGTTTAACATAAAGCAGTGTATGAAGAATATGTAAAAAATAAATTTTAGTAACTAAGTGAGATTTGAAGAAAATACATCAATGAAAACAACATGTGCGATCTCAGTTCCAAATGTTTTGACCTCTTCTGTATCTACTTTATATTCCAAATAACGCTTAAAAAACACAATATTTCGAAATATTGCTCTTCTTTTAAAAAGCTAGACTTCTAGATTACATTGCTGTAAAAGTAATAATCGGATGGAAAATGTATTTTTGACGAAATTTTTAAAAAAATATCAGTAATTTTGTCTAGTTTTGGGCAGAGTAGGAATAAAACAATTTTTCTTAGAAACTAAGTGAAATTCCAAAACAAAATTATGTGAAATTGTTACGCTATTTAATTCTATAAAATTCATATAATAATATCTGAAATAAACTGGAACAAAAATATGTACACAGAAAAAATTATGGGCCAAAAATACCTAATTAATCGATTGTTTGAATATCAATAGCAATTTAAACAATTTTTTTAATTGATTCAATTAAAAAATTTATTGAATTTTCTAATATATCCATACAGTGTTGACAACATGTAAACAAAATTTTTAAAAATTTGGCAAACTATTTTTTTTTTATTTTATTTAGATTAAATAACCAAACAAAGGTTTAATTATATCAATATATTATTTAATTTGTAAGTAAAAAAGAAAAAAATCTCAAATGATTACCTTTTAATAAGGTGATTAGTTTACCGATTTCAAATACACACAAAATCGTAGTTATTTCACTAGAGTTTGCAACACTCTTTTTGTTGAGATATTCGTGTACGCACGAAAACTTAATTTAGTTTCGTGTTTTATCTGTGGTAATAAAAGTGCACATGTGGATTTAAATAAACCTTATCGAAAAAGGACAATTAAACTATTATTTTTGTAAATAATTAAATTTTCAATAAGTATAAGTGTCATTAAACTATCATTTTAAAGATGTGTGTGATTTTTTTTAAGAAAGCAATTCAATTACAAGAAAATGTTCAAGACAAGACAAGCAAAAAAAAATTTTGTCTACTTTTATTTGTTTTCTTGTAATACATTTTTATATTAAAAAGCTTTAATTTTATTATAATTAAAATGTCAATTTAATTTACAAACCTACATTTCTTTTTTTATTTAATGGGGGACATATAAAGAAATAAAAAAATACGAGTTTTCAATTAAAACTACCATTGTTTTCTTCTCAAGAGTCAATTAAAGTTTTAATCAATTTAACTAAACTTTTTAATTGAGGTTGGAAAGAAAAACAATAACTCTTTTAATTAATATTATTATTATTTTAATTGAAAGAGTTTTAATAAACTGCCTGCAAATTTTTTTAGTTAATACTATCATTTCAGTGGTAGGTGCAAAATCAATAAAAATATTAATTGATTCAATAAAAATTTTAATTGAAACCCGTTTTTACTTTTTTCTGTGTAGTTTTTAATCAAAGATACCAAACCAGTCAAAATGATTGGTCTGGGTCCGGTCATTTTAGTGTTAATAAAACATGTTCATATGATTTTTTTCTTCAAGAATTTTATTAAATACATAAAATTAAATTAATATTATAAAATTGTTTATTACTTTTTTCAAAAATTTTCATAATTCCATAACAAAATATTATAATATTTTCTAATTTATCTCTTATCTTAATGAAATTTTTCTTTAAAGCTATGAAATTTTTCAAAAACATTTATTTTTTGATTTTTTATATATACAGTGCCGGTCAAAAAAATAGTACCAATGACAAAGTCTTTATTCATGCAAGTGAACAAAAAAAAAATGATGCGTATTATTCTAAAATAAATATGCGATACTGTTATACTATGTATATTCTCTCTGAGCATACTTATTTTTTCCAAAAAATGTTAATGGTTCTTTTCCAATGATCGATATTTAAAAAAAAAACTCTGCCTCAATGCAGTCATTAAAATAGCACCGAATAACAAAAATTCTTTTCAACAAATTAATAGTGATTAAATAGTTGAAACAAAAGGATCAAAAACTCAAGGTAAGATATTTTTTATTAAAAATAATATAATTCCTTACATATTTTATAATTTATTTTCATAGAAATGGGACGTGGAAAGCGTTGCACACCTGAAAACGTGCAATTATAAAAAATTTGATTTCTATTCATTGATTTCTATTTTGAGTAAATTTTATTGCGCTTATAATTATTTTATTGGATGCTCTAATAAAATGATTATAAGCGCAATAAAATTTACTCAAAAATCTGAAAAACGTGGTCGGAAGCGAGTTTTGTCACCATTAATGGTTAAGCGTTTGGTCAGACAATGCAAGAAGACCCCATTTATGCCAGCTACAGAGCTTAAACAAGAACTTAATGTGACAGCAAGTGTCGAAACGATTCGTCGGAGATTCCGAGACAACAACTTAAACGCCTGCAGTCCCCGAAAAGTGCCTCTGCTCTCACGTAAGCATGTTACAAAGCGTTTGGAGTTTGCTAAAACTCATGTGGAATGGCCAGCTGAAAAGTGGAGAAATGTTTTTTGGACAGATGAATCCAAAATTGTTTTATTTGGAGGCAAAGGATCACGTTCTTACGTCAGAAGACCCCCTAATGCTGAATTCAATCCAAAATTCACAACAAAAACCATTAAACATGGTGGTTCTAGCATTATGGTATGGAGGTGCTTTTCCTACTATGGCGTAGGACCCATATATTGGATCAGAACAATCATGGATAAGACGGTATACGTTAATATCCTCCGGGAAGGAATGCTACCCTATGTTTCAGAGGAAATGCTACTGATTTGGGTCTTTCAACAAGACAACGACCCAAAGCATACCAGCAAACTTGCAAAAAAGAAGTTTCAGGACAATAAAGTAAGTGTGATGGAATGTAAGTGTGTTTGGCAAAATCGGCATCTTTTGTAAGTCGATCGCAGGCCCACTTAGCGAAGCGAAAACGCATTGGATGGTCAGTTGGTTTCAACTCCTGAACCAATTGGACTTTGTATGGCGTCATACCAAGGTCTTTATGCAAAATTCGTCTCAATGATGTCTCCGAAATGTTCAATTGTTGAGAACGACGGTGAATTGATGGCGCTTCACGCACACTTTCTGCCACAGCAGCAATATTCTCGGGTGTACGCACTGTTTTTGGCTTTTCACGCTTTGGTTTATCGATGAGGATGCCAGTTTCTTTCACTTTTTTCACAAGATAACGAACATACGGAGCTGACGGTGCTTCTCTTCTTCCAAAATCCGTACGCAATTTTCGCACACATTCTGCAACATGATTTTCAAAGTAATGTCGCAATATTTCCCAGCGTTGTTCAAGCGTATACACAACCATATTCGTTCAGCGGAATTATAAAACTAATTATTTGTCAAATCAGACATGAGCTAAGTGTTACCATTCACGAAATAAGCACTAGTTGAAAAAAAAAGTTAGATGGCGGACCCTTTATAAAAAAGGGAGTGTCACAAATGCAACCAACCAGTAATGAAGCCCTTTGGATGGCTGTTCAGCAAATCTGGAACTCAATTTCAAAGTAGAGATGCCAAAATCTGGTGAATTCGATGCAAAAACGTTGTGCAGATGTTATTGCCAATAATGGGTACGCTACAAAATATTAATTTTAATATGTGAAGACACCATAAAAATACTGTTTTTAAAATTTTTAATTTATTTTTATTTATTCTTAGTTCAAGTATTTAATTTAAATACGAAAAAAAACTGTAGTGCTATTTTTTTGACTGAGTGTTTTTTAAGTTGTTTTAAAAAAGTTGAAAATTTATAATAAAATAAAAAACCAAATCAACAATTATTTATTTAATATTGTTTTACAGTCTTGTAAGTATCTTATGACACGTTTTTAGTGAAATCAATTTAACCTTTTTAAAAATATCTAACGAAGAATTTTTTTTGTTATCCTGGTGCTATTTTTTTGACCGCAGCTGTATATATTTTTTGTTAGTGCATTAAAATTAGTACATTTTAAACTTGAAATTAAAGAATTAAAAAATTTAATTCTCAAGTGTTTTCTACATTTTATAAAGTGTTTTACTAATTAAAGCCTGTTATTAATTTTGAGCTGCTTTTATGCAATTTTGTCATAAATTATGTAAAACGCTTCACTGGATTAATTTTAATGAATTTTTTTTTAAATATTCATGCAGAGTATTGTAATTTCAATAAAGATTATTTTCAATACTTTCGGTTGTTGGTTTTCTTTAACCCTCTAACGCCCGAATTTTGTTTTGCAATGAAATTCATACCATGTATTCGTCTCGCAAAAAAAATAATAATTTCTCTTAAAAAAATGTTTTTCGCTGACTACTTTCGGCGATATGAGCAAAAATAATTTAAAATTTATCCCGAAAACTAATGCAAGTAAAACAAAAGTTTGTACCAAAAATTATTGCTCTTTCCAAGACATAACCACAATCCAAAAATAAACTTTTTTGTGCTTCTTTTTAACAAGATATGGCGATTTTCGCTTTTTGCAAAATGCGAAATAGGGCGAAAATGTATCTTAACTTCAATATTTTTTGTTCAAACTTTAGACTTTTGCTACTATTACTGATTGTCTTCCCTATACCCAATTTCAAAACGATCCGTCCATTACTTTATAAGTTAAGACAATGTCCTTTAGAGATATCCTGATAAAATCCTGTTAAAGGTAATACTTCAATCTTACTTATACTTAATTTTCAAGAGTTTTAAATCAACTTAAATAAGTGTTATAGTTGTTGGAAATCTCAGTTAATTAAAAAATAATTATTTTTTGAATTTTTACAAAATTTGAACTTTAAAGCTTTCTCGCGTTTTAACAGTGCACTGAATACGAATGGTTTCTTCGCAAAACTTTTAGCTAATTCACTCTTATATCGAACTATATCAATTTCTAAGTATAAAACAGTCATTCGAAGCATTTGGGTTCAATTTTATAAACGATGACAAATGTCATCGTCAGGCGTTAGAGGGTTAAAGTATGCTATAATGTTATTGGGCGTTTTAAATACTGAAATGTTAATTTTAAATAACAAAAAATTTAAGTTGCATTGGGCTTTCATAGTAGGGCTCTCATTGTATTAATGAGCTAATTAAATTATACTACGCACAAAATTCTTGCAATGTATTTTAGAACTTTATGAAACTGTTTCACAAATTTTATGGAACGCTTCATTGCCGGAATGATTCATTGATTTTATGAAGACTTACATAACATCTTTCAACCATTTTATAAGAACTGACGTTTCATAACTTCTATGAAAAGTTTCAATGGACTAGTTGCAGTGACAATTTTCATTAAAACTATGAAGAAGTTCATTACTAAAATGAAGATAATTCGTGTTAACGTTTTTTTTTTTTTATAAAATTTATTTATTTTTTTTTTTTTCATTCATACAATTTATAAAATGAATCAGCCTTACTATTATATTTTTCAAAATGTATATTTTTGTTTAAACCGCACTGGGGGGATTAACAATACGCTTCGTGTATGGTGTAAAGGTACACAGTGCGTATTAGCAGGTACGTGCCTTACCACACTAGATATTAACTTTAATATGTTTCTGTCAGCAAACTTTAAATTGAATCTCAGAGAGAATTATATTACGTGTGGACCACTCATTACTGTTACTGTTAGTATCATATCTGATATCAAAATAGTGTTGTTATGACAAATCTCTAAACAACAATATGAGCTGTCAAAATACACACACACATGCATAAAAGATTGTAAACAAAAAAATAAATAAAAGTTAAACGCCTAAAACTAAAAAAATACAAGAAGAAAATGTATATTAAAAATTGTTTAACTGTTAAAAATCAAATTTAATTTTTTTTTTTAATCGCATTGTTGAAAATTTAATGAATAAACGGACGTCTTTACTCAACGGGAGATAGAAAATTATGAGAAGACATGATATAAATATGAATACGTGTTCTCCACCATAAACATTAATATGAACATAGATAATTTAAATCCGCTATTCTGTTGGCGTTCTCGCACATATTATATTAGAGTTAATATCTAATGTGGACACTATGTTAACGATTGTTGCCGCATAATTTTTGCAAAATAAGAATACAAATTAAAAACAAATTTTATAATAAACTTTCCAGGGTTGGTAAAACATTTATGACACTAATGTGGTGAAATTACAATGTTTGCATCCGGCTATTATAAAAAATATTTAAAAAAAGTTTCTACAATATAGTCAAATATTTGAGCATTTTTTTTCAAATTTAAAACTAAATTTTAAATATTTTCTGTGATACGAAATTTTTAAAAAATAGTCGACTTTAGTGATAAAATATCTACTTTTAGATTTTTTATAGTAAGGGCGAAAATGTTTAATGAAAAGTATATGTTTAATATGTACTAGGGTTTCAATCAAATATTTCGTTGTTATTGACTTTTTAGGCCCGGTCAGTGACTCATTAAAGAATCGCTTACTTTAATCATATTTCATAAAATTTATTTCTTAGAATTTTACCCAAAAAAAAAAACTGCTTATATTAATTAAATGATATGTTGAACAAGTGTATGCGATTTAAAATCATTTTTTTTTTATTAAAAAAATTATCACTTTTTATAGGAATTATGCAGGTGGTAGTGGCTCTAGGTGTAATATGATTGTTAAGGTATTATATGAAAATTGTTATGATAAATGGCACGTCCGTTTTTCCAAAAATGCCTTCTACGCAAAATATAACATATCACTATAAAATTAAAATTGATTCATCAATAAAAAAAAAAAAATAACTTAAATGTTAAAGTAAGCTAAATTACAATATGTGGGAATACGATTTTAAAACAAAATTTAAGTTTTAGTGCTGTAGTTTCTTTAGTACGTAATTTACAGTAAAACCTTTATAAGTGGGCAAGTCTCTAAACTATCTTTGCTTATTCTCTCCCCCAGAATAAAAATAAAATTGATATGGAGCTGCATATAGTTTTATATAATTTAATATTTTTTTTTTTTTTTTTTATTAACATAATTTTTATTACAATAAATAATAAAATACACTTCGGTTCACTTATTTAAAGGCACTAAAAATTCCATATTCAGCAGCCTGTATCTTTTGCAATTATTAACCGATTGCAGAACTAAAAAATGAAAATGGAAGCTAGACATCTTGAGATATAAAAAACATTCTGGCAGCAGCAGTTTCTTACCTAAAGATATTTTTTTGAGCAATTTATCAAAAAAAGTTAAAAAATTTGCTATTTTTTTGGTTCACTTGGATAAAGGCATTTTAATTAAATTTAATGAAGAACGGGTTTTCCTGTTTTTTAATTAATTTTACTTTATTAAAGAGTTTTTAGTAATGGGTACAACTACCTGTGTTTTTAATAACTTCAAATATACGGGTTTTCATTGACAGATAAAGCGAATTAATGTAATCCAACGAAATTTGAATTGAAATTGTCTTCCTCCTTCATAGACTTTACGAGATAACCAACCCCAGACATGTTCAATAATGTTTAGATCAGGAGAATAGGGTGGCCAATCAAGAATATTTACATTCTGGCTTGAAATGAACTCCTTAACTACTCTCGCGTTATGTATAGGAGCATTATCCTGCTGCAATATTCAAGATATGGGACCAAATAGTTCACTGAACTTCGGAAAAGCCGATTCCAATAACGTTTTATAGCTTGCACCATTCATTTTTGCACTTTGAAATTCAAGATCGATGGTGCCATAGTACGTAATAGCACCCCACACCATAACGCCGCCCTCTCGGCTGTGATGTAGGTTCATAAATCGCTTTTCTTTCCGCAGATCATGGAAATAATAGTTGTAGCCATCAGGTCGATCTAAATTAAACTTCTTTTCATCCGTAAATATTACGGTTCACCAGTCATTTACATGACCTCTTTGCTGCACATCCCATACCATGTAGTCTCTTGCGAATTGAAGCCACTTTTCCTTACGCGGAGCATTAAGTATCGGCTTTTTTTTTAATTTCAGGTATTTTAGATACTCACAGCTCTTTATTACTCTGCGTACTGTTGACTTGCTCGCTTTCACAGCTTGAGCTCTTATAAGGATAAGGCAGAATTAGATGCAATTTTTATGATTTTTCTTTTCTCATACGCAGATAAAGACAATGAAACCCTTCCTTTAAATTTGTTTCCATACCTTTCGGGGTCCTTAATGTAATTGTCAAGAACTGTTGGGCTTCGTCCAATTTTTTGAGCTATTGCGCGGTTAGAATAACCTTCAGAACGGTAAACATCGATTTTAATATTTTCCGATAAATTTAAAATTTTTTTTCTTGGCATTTTGACTTGTAAAATTATTAAGATGCAATAAATTGTAATAAACAAACGCTCCCTACGAAAAATCATCGCTTACTTTAAAAATTATAAATAAATAATAAAGTGCCTTTATTCAAGTGAATCAAAAAAAAAATAGCACAGTTTTGAACTTTTTTTTAATAAATTGCTCAAAAAAAAGTTGTAAAGGTAAAAAACCACTATTGGCATAATTTTTTTTATATCTAAAGGTGTCTAGCTTCCAATTCTATTTTATAGTACTACAATCAGTTAAAAATTGGAAAAGATACAGGATGATGAACACAGATTTTTGAATGCCTTTAAATAATTGAACCGGAGTGTATATGTTTCAAAATACAACTAGCAAAATATAATTTATTAAATTATTATTTCATCAATTTTTTTTAATTTCTTCGGCAACTGTGCTTATACCCAAGTCACGGTGCACAGTGGTTTATCGTCATAGTAGAAATGGAAAAAAATAGAAGGAGTCATCGTAGAACATCCAAATTTTTTACAGATGCTTTTTTTATCATCATTAGGAAATATATGAAGAATAAAATATGTCCGCCCACTTTTACGCCCACTCCCCATACAAGTGAAATATATAAATGGCAATATTTTCATTTGAATTTATGCTATTTCAACCGAATTCGGTATATATATGTTTTGTAGCAACTAAAATCAATGGCTAAAAAATTTACGAAATTCGCCCACAACCACGCCTACTTCCCATATAACAAAATTGTTTAATATGATGTATATCCCTTGTTATCAATGCTACAATCCCTAAACTTCATAGGATTATTAAAATAATATCATATCCAAATCTTCCATACACACCCCTCCTCTAATACCCCAACTTTCCCCATCAATTTTCTAAATAATTAGAAAATTAACATGTAACCTGGTTTTAAATCAAACACGCTTTTAATCCTAGTAATAATAAAAAAACATTAAAATGAAACATGTATATATAAAATTAATATTTTATTATAACAACAATTCCTTAACATCTTCAGGTAGATCTAATTCCTGCTTTTTTTGAACTTTTCGAAACTTATTTATAAAAGGATCCGAAGAAGCTAAAAGTAAGTGCATCACATCTTCATTTGTTGATATCCTACTACATTTTCTGGCATGATACCTTCGATATTCACGATAATCGCGATTCCTCGCTTCCTGGGCTTCTTCTGATAACATTCCGATAGGTAAAATTGCTGCTGCTATTATTTTTCCTCCATGTATCAAGACTTTATGTACGGTCATTGGCATGTAGTACCAGCTATACAACCTAACATATAATTGGGCAGTGTTCGAACAATATTGCTGAAACTTATTCTGACATATATCAGCGTTGCTCTTAATAGTTATTAAAATTACTTTGAAACGATGAATAAGATTTTCATCTACACCCACAGTTTCAGCAGTAATTCTGGGATTTTCAAAAAACCTCCTTGATGTATTTTTGACGTAATATAACGAGAGAATGCGTAATAAGCAATAAAAAGTAGCTTGTTTTCTATTTAAACGTTTACTAGACAAAGGCTAGCAAAAACTAGCAGCTGAATTTAACTTTATTGTTTAAATTAGACTTCAAGCTTTCATTTGGTATAAGGTAGAGCACCGCGCTCGACCGCGCACAAAAGTTCTAGTCCATCAAAGTTGAAGAAAATAATAATTTTTAGACTCCTAGAATGAAGCAAATTTTTGTCAAAAAATTTTTTTTTCTTTAATTTTTTTTTTTTTAATTTTCATCTTAAATACCTAAATTATGGGAAAATACACAACAACAATACATATTTAAAGTCATTCCAAGAGTTTTTAGTTTCTTACTATTTTTTAGGATTTTCTTTCAAATGTTGTGTGTAAGACTTGGCACACTTTGAGCAAACGCCTACAAAAAAGTAATGAAAATATCGCCCTAGCATTTCAGATACATGATATTCAATATGTTTTTAATGAAATTAATAAATTTCATCATGAGCGGAAAACATGAAATTCAGTATTAATTTCAACCTTTCAACCACTGTGCGGTGTAAGTCCTTGTTTCTAACGTACCATGGTGCATTCACTATGCATCGTAGAATTTTATTTTGAAATCGTTGGATTTAAAGTATTTCATCTCTGGCTGCGCAAGCCCACAGCTGCGCTCCATACGTCCAAATGGGCTTCAGGACTTGTTTCTGCAAAAGTAATTTATTCTGTATAGTGTTGAGTTTTTACCAATTAACTAATACATTTTGCTAAATTTTATCTCTATCTCAGTTTTCTTCTTCTTTACATGTTCTTTCCATTTTAATTTTGTGTCTAATGTCATCCCTAAGTACTTGGCTGAAAAGGGGACTATGACATCATCTATACAGATTGGATGGTGTTGAATTTGGTTGTACGTAAAGTCCACATGAACAGATTTAGATTGATTACGTTTAATTTGCCATATTTTTGACCAATCTAAAACTTTGGTTACCGCTGCTTGAAGTTTAATCGTGGATTCTTCAGCTGTGTATCCTCTTGCAATGAGGGCAGTGTCGTCAGCAAATGTTGCTGTTGCATAATTATAATTATCACTAACAGGGAGATCAGCGGTATACATAAGGTATAAAGTTGGACCCAGAGCTGTGAATGAATCATTCATTTTTGAATTAATTCGCGAATCATTCATGCACTGAATTAGTAAAATTTTGAATTAATTCCTTTTTCCAAAAAACGAATTGAATGAAATTTGAATCGATTCATATGGATTTGGTTGGAATGAATTGCAATTCATTTTAAATCAAATGAATTCGGCAAAATGAATTGCAATTCATTTTTAATTTAAATGAGTTTGGCGAAATGAATTGCAATTCATTAATGTAATTTTTAATGTAAGTAATACTTGACGAAACAAACTCCAAACACCATGTTTACTTTGATTTATTGCAATTCATTTTTCATTTCATTAATATGAATTGCAATATTTTTTCTAATTCATTTGAATTTATTCAAAATCAATTGAATACAAATGAATTGAAAATGAATTGCAATTCATTTCTCTAATTCACTTGAATTAATTCAAAATCAATTCAAGTCAAATGAATTGGAAATGAATTGCAATTCATTTCGCCAAACTGATTTGAATTGAAAATGAATTGCAATTCATTTTGCCGAATTCATTTGAATTGGAAATGAATTCCAATTTATTTTTACCAAATTCATTTGAATTAATTCAAATTTCATTCAATTATTTTTTTAAGTGAAAAGAATTATTCAAAATTCAATTCAAATTCGTAATGAATTGAAATCAAAAATGAATGATTCATTCACAGCTCTGGTTGGATCTAATATACTTCCCTGTGGGACTCCTGATTTTATTGGTCGGATGTCTGAGAACGATGTTTCCTGTTTGATTCTAAAGTATCGATTGCTTAGGTAAGATTGCAAGAAATCACAGAAGCTTTGAGGTAGATATTATTTTTATTTTGTGAATAAATCCATCATGCCAAACTTTATCAAATGCTTGGCTGACATCTAGAAAGACAATGGAACAAACTTTCTTTTCTTCAAATAATTTTTCTATAATATCGGTAATCCTATGGACTTGGTCGATAGTAGAATAATTGTGCCTGAAACCAAATTGGTGTTTAGGGATGATGTTATTTTTTGTTATAACTTAATATGACCCCAAACATAATTATATTAAATTTCATCCGAAAAATGTCCCGATTAAATTGTATCAAATTATTGTATCATATTGGATTAATTTAGATACAAGTAGAACTGATTTGATACAGTTTTAACCGAATTTTTTTATTCCTCATCCATCATCAAATTTTCATAAAATTTTATAAAATATATAATTTTATTTATTAAAATTTTCATTTACTCAATGAAAAAGTTATATTATAAAACGATTTTCATAAAAAGTATGAAGCTATTCACTAGATTTAAGAAAATTTTTGTTCTTGTTGTCGTAATAATTATTACTATTATTTTTCGTCCACTTAAATTCTCCTTGTGTTAATTCGTTTTTTATATATTTGGCAACCTTGGTAAAGGTAATTTTAAGTTTGCTATTTTACACGATATCGGAAATTGAAAACGTGTATGACGACTCTAGTAGAAAATGGGTTAAATGTACAAAATCATAATGCGTACTCAAGCAAGTTAATTGTAAATGTGAACGTTATGTTTCAAACGTTTATTACAAATGTTTTCGATTTCTTTCTTTGACAATTACTTATAATTGAAGCTCAATCAAGTCAAATAGATCTGAATTGCATGCTGAGATAACATATTGCGTCATTTCAAAATATACGAGGGCTATTTAAAAATTAGTCGACCTGACGTATAGATGCCGGCAGTTTGAAAAAAAAAAAAAAAAAATTACTTTGGTGAAAAGTGGCCACCTTATAAAACATTTCGCACTTGATCAACAAGAGGGTATTAACTCAAAATTTTAAAAATATCACTTTTTTCAAGAAATCAACTAACAACATCAATATCTATCTATTGTAAAAATTTCAACGTATTCCGATTACTCTTTCATCTCGAAAGCCACTTTTGAGACCATTTTCATGATAATGTAGTGATTACCTTTATTTCAACAAAAAAGTATTATTTCGAGTTAATACAAAAGTTCAAATAGAAATGAATCATATGTTTTCATAAAAAAGGTATTATTTTGATTTGAGCCTTTATTTATGTTAAAAATAATCAAACTGTTTTATTTATATTTGGTTGTATTTTGAGTTGATACTGTTTTGTTGATAAAATAATACCAAAAAAATCGATAAAATTTTTTAAAAAAATGGTATTAAATCAAAAAATTAATTTTTTTTGCAATGAGTGGTAAAATTTAAAACAAAAACAATGTATATATATTTTCAAATCAAATTTGCTTATTATGATATGTTTGGTTTTTTAAATTCTGTTAAAATGTGGCCATAAACAGTTTTTTGACTCTACAGAAAATTTTAAAATTTTGAGTTAATACCCTCTTGTTGATCAAGTGCGATATGGTTTACGTTTCAAGGAGCCCCATTGTTTAGTATTTTTTTTTTTTTTTTTGAGTCATCAAAACTAACCATCTTAGTGAATTTGTAAACATGGGAAAAATTGGTCACCGTCATGTAAATCAATATTAATGCCGAGTTATATTCTGTTCTGGGGGGAGTCTGCTACTTTGTTTACGACTATAAAATAATTTGTGGCAGAGTTTAAACGAGGCCGTACGAGCTGCCAAGACGAACATCGTAGTGTCAAAGTGTCCAAGCCAGAAACGGTTAAGAAACTCCTCAAAATGACTGAAATGATAGACATTTCAAAAAGTGCTATACATCGCATATTGACCGAAAATTTGGAGCTGAAAAAAGTGCGCAAGATGGGTGTCGCGTTTGCTCAATAAAGCCCAGTTTTTGCGTCGATTCGTAAACATGGATGAGACATGGGTACACCACTTCACACCTAAGACAAAGGAACAGTCAAAGCAGTGGCCTGGCATTGAAGACTCGTGTTCAAAGAAGGCGAAGACAGTTCTATCTGCAGGCAAGGTCATGGCGTCTGTTTTTTGGGATGAGCGTAGGATAATTTTTCTTGATTAGCTTCAAAAAAGAAAAACGATCAACGGCGAGTATTATGGTAACTTATTGCAGCGTTTAAGTGATGAAATTAAGGAGAAAAAAGAACGCATTTGGCGAAAAAGAAAGGATTGTTTCATCAAGTCAATACACCAATTTACATATCCACTATTCCGTTGGCCAAAATCAATGAATTAAAGTTCCAACTGCTTTATCACGCACCTTATTCGCCATATTTAGCTCCCTCGGATTATTTTTAAGTTCCACACTTGAAAAAATGGTTTCAGAAGCTAGACAGTTCTTACTAACGTATGCGGAATGAAATTGCAACAAAATGTACTATGTTGTAGTTTTATCTAAAACTAACGTAAATTTTATTTCTCTTTTAAAAAAAACAATACATACTATTAATTTAATGTAAAAAAAAATTGGTCCCATCCGATCCGCTTTGCGGTAGTTTTGGGGAACTTTTTCCATAGCTGTTGAAAAAATCGATGTTGGCATTTTGAGGAGTTCCTTTTTAATTTTTTCGATTAGACTTTTTGTATTTTTCGGTCTAAAGCCACCAGCATAAACTCTTCGCTTTAAATTAAAAAAAAATCTTCGATTGGACGTAATTGAGGGACATTTGCTGGGTTTTCCTCTTTATGAACATATGGTATATGAAGTGTGTCCATAGCTTCTACGGTTTTTCGAGCGTAATGGCTAGATGCTAAGTATGGCCAGAAGATCACATTTAGGCCTCAATGCATCTTTTCTATGAAATCCTTCACTTTTGGCAAACAGTGCTCAATATATTGTTCAGAATTGACGGCCAATCCAGATTCAAAAAACACTGGTTCCGACATTCCTTGCGGACTAATTGCAAGCCATAGTAAAACTTGTTTAGGGAACTTTGTATGCTCCAAGTATTTTATTTTGTTATCAGTAGGTTTCTTTCCTTTGAAAAATTGCCTTCCCTGCCATTCATTGCCATTTAGCATAAAATAGGACTCATCATCCATGATGATTATTGAAAAAATTACAAATTGTTTCTCGACGTTGTTATTCTTTTGTCGACATTTTAAAATAATTAAATGCCAATTTATTGATAAAATTTTCAAAGCAACATGAGAAAACATGTGGTTATTCAAATATAACGGTAAAAAATTAATAGCTTTAGTACTTTTTTTTCCAGCGTTGCAAAATTTGTTGCAATTTTTTTCCGCATACGTTATAAACAGGGTATCGAAGTTATTGATTATCGCTGGGAAAAGTGTATCGAGCTATAAGGAGATTGTGTTGAGAAATAAAGAAAAATGTTCCCAAATTTGTGATGTTTTCTTTGTTAGGTCGGCTAATTTTGGGACCGGCCTCGTATGTATAAATGCACAAATAAAGAGCATTTGGCGCTTTTATATAAAGGAAAATTTAAGAAATTATATATAAGTATATATTGTATAAAAATGTTATGACGTTTTTACAAGTACCCAAATTATTGGCATGAACCATAGTATTTCACAAATACAATAATACTCGGAAATTACAAAGTACTTAGTACCAAGTATTTCTGATACAATTAAACATATTTTTTTTTTAATAAAGGACTTACTTTTTTATATGGCTGCAATCAAAAGTTAAATTTTGTCGAACAGTGTCATAATAAATAAAATTAAAATATTAAGTTTATACAACGAATGTGTTGCCTTCTCAGGCACCATATCTTAATACTTTTAAAACGTTTGATTTTGTTTGTCTCTCAATAAAAAACAAACACATGTGTACAAATAAATTTATTTTTCTGGATGGATATTTTGTTTTCATAATTTTTTTTAATTTTTGTTTTGTTTTTTTTTTTGAAAAACAAAATTTAAAAATATCAATACTGATATTTTCAACAAAGTACACAATTGTTGTCATCTTTGATGAATGAATGCTAGAAGAGGTTTCTGGTAGAAAAAAATAGATTACAACACTTGATTCAAAATTTACATTCTGCAAAAGGGACAAATTGGTATAGATTTTTCTTGTCTTTTTTTTGGAAAAATTTTTTTTTTGCAGTTTTTATTTACGAACATCCCAGGTGAAAAAGTTCATATATGATCATATATTGCCATATATGGTTTCATGTATGAGCATATATGGTTCCATTTATGGGCATATATGAATATATATGTAATGTTTGGAAGCATATATGGGTAAATACATTCAAATGAAAAGTTCATATATTCTTAGCATATATATATGATGTTTATATGTATGACACCATATATGATAATATATTGCATATATTGCTTCATATATTGGTTCATATATGCCATATATGAATTCATATATTATTCCATATATGGTTAATATGTTTTAATTTTTTATTTTATTTTTTTTTATAAGCTTTGAAAGAAATATTTTGGCCGCATGCTTCAAGAATTGATGAAACTTGGTCACGCTAAATACACCATCACGCTAAATACACCATTGGTAAAATTTGTTGACAGACGCATCCCCTTTGCGATTTTATCCAAAAGTTGTGAATGGAAAGAGGAAAAAATTAAAAAAATACCAAATGTTAAACTGATTCGTAATGGGTTAATGAAGGGGACATATTACTCTTTGGAAATATATTTAAAACACCTTTCCGATGTTGCCTAACTGATACCGATCCATTCACAACTTTTGTATAAAATCGCAAAACAAAACTTCAAATTTGAAACCCTTCCTCCCGAATAAGGTCCTCCAAAAGATTTTACCATCGGCAGATTCAACGTGGAAAAGTTTCATCAATTTAAGCCAAAGTTTTTCATCTCTGTATTCAAAAACTGGTTAAACCAGATGAATTAATTTGATTTATTTATTTTGTTATATTTTGTATTTGTAAAATAAGATATTTTCCCACATTCCCATTTTTTAGTTGCGTTTCAGAATAATTGTAAAACTAAACAGAACTATTTAAATCTTAAGATACAATTAAAAATGGTTGTAGAATATTCTTATATTGAAGTATATTTTGTTTTTAAAAAAATTCCTGTATTCAGTAACATATTTATAGAATTATAATAGCTGTATTTTTGAATAAACAGAATATTTTTGAAAAAAACTAAAAAAGCTTTTTTATATACGAGAATATAGGAAAAGTAATAATATATGACAATATATGAACATTCATATATGACCATATATGAACATTCATATATGTCCGTAAAGTATATATGATTTTTTTTTTATTTTCTATTGAGTTATGAAAACATTTTTAATTTCTTCGATATTTATTTTTGAAAAAACAATACCTAAAACGTTTTCCGGTGCCTGGTTGCCTTTTAATTATTGCAATTAACAACAAACGTGAGAATTTTGTAACCTTATACAATTATTAATATAAATTAAAAATAAAAATAACCAACTTATTAAAATTAAAAGAAAAAAAAATTCCCATACCGGGAATCGAACCCGGGCCTTCTGGGTGAAAGCCAGATATCCTAGCCACTAGACCATATGGGATATACTAAACGCATGGCCAAAAGCTAATACATTCCCACATCGTAAAACATAAAAACCCAAAATATAATCAAAAGCAAACCATGACCCAAATATTTAAAATTATCGAAATATCACAAAACATTATTATAAAATATGATATTAAATATATTAAAATATGAGCACGTTTAGTAATTCATGTATGCTAAAAATAGATATTTATGAGGTTTAAAGTTTGGTATACAACTGAAATTAGTTAAACACGTTTGATTTTCTTTAACATGAACATAAAAAGTGTATGTCCAAGTGGATGTTAGTTACGTGACGTCATGCACGGGGGCTTGTCTTGTGTTTATGCTTGAAAAAAAGTAAACGAACTATCGTCGGATGAAGAGTGTGTATAATGATAATCACATAAAACATAATGACCTTGCATCAGGGATGGGAAAGGAGATTCTCTAAAAATCGTTGAAAGAAATATTTTAGTATCTGTCGTTTTAAATCATTTACAAACCACCAATAGGTGTTAAGGGAATATGAGTCCTAAGCATTTTAAAAATGTGTTAAAAAATTAGCGAAATCGGTCCAGACCATAGGTCGGCAGAGCGTAAAATGAGGTTGTGTGTGTGTGCGTACTACCCAGCAAACACTAAATTGAGCGTTTCAAATTACCATTATAGTTCCTTACACACAAAAAATAGTTGCCAATAACTTGGCTAAAATAGACCTATCCAAGTTGTTTTGTAAAATTTAATTCAGTTTTTAAATTGTTTAGCCAAAAACTTTAGAAAATTTATTAAGATAGATAGGGCTATTTTAGTCAAGTTATTGGCAACAATTTTTTTGTGTGTAGGTAATGTGTTACGCTTTTCACTTAAATATACATACAGTAGTAACTCGATTCTTGCACATACTTGATACTTGCACACCTCGATTCTTGCAACATAGGAATATTTTTCATTACGCACTCAGTACTTACGACATCCGAAAATTTTGAACTCGATACATGCAACATTTTTGTATTATGTATATATATCAGCTTTCAATATTTGCTTAGAATGGGCGGAGAAAAACAATGCTTCATTAGACGATATTATGATGCTCCAGAGACTAAGAAGCAGTGTAGTACTGAACAAGCGACTTTGTACAAAACAAACAAAAATTTTAAATTTCTTTAATTCCACATAAAATATGTATCTACTGTTATACGAATGCGTTGAACTTAAGTGTTTTGAATTGAAATATTAAACTTAGATTCTAAACAGATGTATGTGCCTTTTATTTTGTATGGGAAATTAATACTCGGTGCTTGCGACAACCTCGAAACTTGCACCGAGCCCGGTTTTCATTACGTGCAAGAATCGAGTTTCTACTGTATTTGAAATTGTCCAAAAATGTTGTATGACTTAAAAACGGAATGCTGAAGTTTTTGGAATGGGAAAACGTATAAAAGAAATTAACAACGATATTGATATACAAACGGAACTTCTAATACTTCCAAACTGATTTATTTATAATGTTATGACAATTTCTTATTAATAAAATGTGTTTTAAATTTGATAACATAAAATGCATTGCATGTTAACAAATGCATTATCAATTATAAAATATTTTTCGTAATTCATTATTAAATAGATATGTTTGTTGGGTAAGTATTGCTGAAAAAATATAAAAGCATCCGCCGCATGTACACTTGTCGGAGTCTCATCGTCAACTAAATGAAAGAGCATAAGTATATGTGTGAAGTGGTCTCTGCACAATTGTGCTATGAAATGCCTACCTCTGGTCTAGACGTTTAAAAGTTATGAATGAAAATGTTGGAATACTTCTTAAATTTTCCTTACAAAATGGTATTATGCTAACCTATGCCAACTAAGTAAACAGACAAAATTCAAATATAAATAACTGTTTTTTTTTTGTTCAAAATGCTTGTCACAAAACCTTATATTATAAGCGTTATTGCAAATATTCAAAAGTAAAAAAATTCAAAATGAACGTGTGTTCAACCAATTTCAGTTTTAGGAAAAAATTTCTATGACATGCTTGGACGGTATACTAAAAGCGAATTGTTACATCATTTTCATTAGTAACAAGTATAATATATTCCATACTCAAACTGTTTGAAAATGGAGTGGCATCAACATGGATAAAAAAGAAAGGAAGTCAAAAAAAATTAACCGCAGCTGAGATTGTTAAATTTAAACACTACCAGAGGAAGGACAGTATTCAAATATAGTAAAAACAATTTGCAGAAATATTCCTCTTCTCTACTACATCTTGATATGCAGCGACTTCTACTTCTTTCTGCGTATATTTTTCAGTCTGTTTGTCATCCACACTATTAATGTGCTTATCAGCACAATTTTTTTTTAGCAACATAAATTAGTAAAACATTAGTAAAATATTAGTAAAAAATTTGTGTAAAACAGTTAAGTGCTGAATAAGTATAACTAAAATTTTAGCTGAAAACATAATTTTAGCAAAAAATTTGCTGAAAAATAGTATACTTGATTTACAACAATTTTTCTGTTCACAACGCATTTACTACCATATTTCATACAAAATATTACGGTTATAACAAACATGGTTTATAGCAAATTTTGTATATAACGAACAAACGTTTTGCACCCTTTTACGAATTTTCATATAAATTTTTATGCTTATAACAAACACATAAAACAATCAAGATATTAAAATTAAAAATATCCTTCAAATTTTAAACCTTTATCATCTTACTTAAAACTTCAATTAAAAGAAGTGAAAAGTTTATGAAATATTATATGGTTTTAATATCACACACAACAATTTAAAAATTATTAGAATTTAAGAAAAAGTTCTCATTTTATAAATTTTTTGGAAATGTTCACCACGCTTATAGCGAACTTCGCTTATAACGAACTAATTTGTCCT
This sequence comes from Delia radicum, assembly GCA_021234595.1. NCBI lineage: Eukaryota > Metazoa > Arthropoda > Insecta > Diptera > Anthomyiidae > Delia > Delia radicum. Next base: position 198,586,879 of record CM037855.1, on the reverse strand, counting down.
TTCCCTACGAGTTGGCTTTAACCGTACTCAACTGTATAATTATAGTATTATTAACTTAAAGTGATCTTATTCCAAAAATTATGAAAGGTGTTATTGTGTAATTTTCCTAGTGGGTCTTTTTTTTTAGCCAAAAGTGTACAAATTAACCCTATATGGATTACGATACTTAAAATAATTATTTTTATCAAATTTTTTTTTAATTTGAAAACTTTACAATCTTGTAGTCATAATTAAAATTAAGTTTCCTGGGTCTTTTTTGTCCCCAGGCAACTAAGGGTTAACGATTTTTTAAATAACAGTAAAGATAATTATAGTCTTAATAAATTTAATTTATATTTTCCGGGAATTAAATTTTGATAAATTTTTCACAAAATAAGCTATTTTCATAAAATGTCCTGGATAGAAGTCGCTCCAGAAACAAACTCGAATTATCATTTTTTATCATGTTATTATAAAAATAACAATAACAATCAACATCTTCAAATTAGGCATTCTAAAAAATCTTTAAAATTAATTTAATAAAAAAGACGTTCTTGCATTTTTATCAAATTCGTGGGTCGTTTTGGATTCCAGGCTAAAGTGGGTTAATGATATCCGATGAAGTCAGAATTCTTTATTTGAATAATTTTGAGTATATTAAAAAACAAAAAATGAAATAAAAAGTAAATTTTTTTGAAATTCGAATTTTATGAGTTTGTATTAATTATACACTTTTTTCCAAAATGTGGCATTTTAGGCCGCCTTGCGACACGGGTTAACGTTTTGGAAATATAAAATCGTTTTCTTCAATTTGGAAGCATTTGCAATAAAACTGGGGGGTGTAATGAACGAAAATCGTAAAATCGTTATTTTAAGGGGTATCCTAACATATATACTGTAGCCTACACTGCGTTGCAAAACTAGCTCTACACATAAATTTCCCTAAATTTCGTAAGTTAAAAAAAAGTTATTTTACTATTTAAAAAGGAATAACAAAATCAATTAATGTTTCATAACTATTAATACACTTAACTTAATGAATCAAAATTTACAAAAATTTAAGAAATATATTTTAAAGCAGCAGTTTTAATAATGCGCGAGGCAACTTTTTTTTGAATCAACTCGGTCAGAAATACATTCTATTCGAAGATCTTCTGTTATAGAGCTCCACGCAGCAATAAATGCTTCTTTTAGATAAAAACGCTTTCATATTGACGGGTTTCTGCGTAAACTTGACGGGTTAATACACCCCAAATATTCTCAATGGGGTTTTGATCCGGAGAACAAGCGGGCCATTTCAATATTCTTATATTTCTTGATGATAGCCATTCCATTGCCAGACGACTTAAATGTATTGAGGCATTGCCTTGTTGGAAAACTAATTCTTCTTATTCGTTGCTATTTTCAATAAATGGCATCAATTTCTCTTTAAATACTGTAATGTACCCAGAAGAATTAAAAAGTTCGGCTTCGTCCAAAAAAAAAGTGAGTTCAGTCGGACAGTAATGATATTAAAATAAAACTACAAAACTAGATAATTTTCGATTTTAAATATTTTATGACAACAAATAAGCCTTGTTATTATCAATAAACTGAATTTCCTCGTTGCCCTACCCAAGTGTTTCGGGGGAAATTTTAAATTTTTTTTATTTTTATTCTCCAGGATGTTTTAAACAAGTCCATGGCGCGCAAATCTAAATTTTTTTTCAGTTTTGTTAAAGAAATTTTTTTAAAATTTGAAATTTTAGATTTGAAAAACACCCCGAAAAACTTGTCCGTTTTTGGCATCACCTTAGGTTACGACAGGTTAACGACATCAAAAAAAAACTTCCATATCTCACAATTTTGAGCCTTTTGAATAAAAAAATTATATTGCAGTAATCAATTTCAAAAATGTTTAAGGTTTGTGCTCGAATTTCTCGGTCAAGTAATAAAATTAGTGGTCTGGGGCAGTATTTATTACTTTGCTAGTTCTTAACCGATTTAGGATTTTAATAAATTTTTGAATACAAAATTTCATCTGTTGATTAAAACTATAACAAGATTTAAAAAAATTTAGCAAAAACTAAAAAAAGTAATTTTTTTCCATATAAACACAGTATGAATTTTCAATCGATTTTCGGCTAGACCGTTTGTTATCCGATGGACACCGAATTTCATATATATCATTTTTATATAGAATGTGACTTGGAGTGGGTATGGTACACTTTTTTGAATAAAGTAGTATAGCAAAACGATCGTATTAACTTTTCCATCCCTGTCTTTCTACAAATAAATATTGGATACGATTTTGTGAGGTATAATTTCATCAGATTGAGATTTTTTGAGTAAAAAAAAATATTTTTTCATTGGGCGTAGAAACTGGTTAATGTATTTGAATCAGTGTTGCCACTTCATGGATAATTATTCAAATTGCGTACAATTTGACTTACTTGTGAAGTCCCCATGTGTAATTGAATCCTTGTGTAAAATTACAACACATTATTACACACAAATGCCAAATAAAATTAAAAAAAAAAACATTCCTTATATCCTCCACATACTCGAGTTCAACTAATTTGACTTCAGGGGAGCAACTTAAATTAGATTTTGAAAATTCTCGTGTAATTTTGACATTAGTGTGTAATTTTAAATTTCTTTTGTGGCAACACTGATATGAAGTAGGCTTTTTTATGGCAACGGCCCTTGACTGGTGATTTTATGAATACACGCACCCAGCCAACAAGCAATTGTTACCATCATCTGTTAGTCACATTTAGTTCCTCTTTGTCCTCTCCTTTTAGTGTTTTTTTTTAGTGTCTAAAGTTTTTGTAGCCTACATATGGCTAATAATGTTGAATGGAAAATTTCCAAAAATATAATGTAATGTTGAATGGAAAATTTTCAAATGTTTTACTCTTCTTATCTTCAGTGTTTTAAAATTTAATTTAATGGCATTTTGTGTTTGACAGCATGGTTCCTTAGTAGCTTTAAGAAATGTTTAACAAGTTCTCTTTTGAAATCATACACTGAGCGAATTATCTTCATGCTATGAATACACTTTTGAATAATAGCAATGATATTGTACTGGAAGTCGTATGTATATTGAAATTTTTCATTAAGTTAATGCAAGTTTTCATAAAATTTTATGAAATATATCATTTTATTTATTAAAATCTAGGGGAACTTTTATCAAAAAAAGGGTATAATATTACCAAGTATAGCAGGAGCATTTCAACTAATAACTATTTTCAGTAAAGTTTGTCAATCAACTTAGGAAAATGTATTGTACAAAAATGAAATTACATTTAACTAAAAAAACTTGGTAATTCTTCCTTTTTCATTTATGACTATTAAGCAGAACATCCTAATTTTATAAGAATCCCTAAATAGTTTAATAAATTTTCCCATACATTTATATCAAAAATGCTGTTCTTTTTGTTATTAAAAAATATTTGTCGTTTTGTCATTTTATAATGTAAAGTTTACTTTACTTAGTTCTCATGTAGTGAGTAAACTAGTTTATATGAATGTTTGATGTTTGGCATGGGATTGTTACCGCTTTCAAAACGTGTTCTGACGATGGGAACCTAAAAAATTACCGAAATATATCTATCAACACATTCCAGAAAGTGGTCAATTAATAAATTTGAAAAAAAAACTCTATAGATTATTTGTTAGGACAATATCCTAATAAAGAAATATAGAGTATTGCCTCGAACTTGAATAATTTTCATTTTCATTGCACAATTAAATGTCGAAGAAAACATAATATTTATTTTTAATAAAAATTATATCAAACTTTTAAAGTTTAATTATTTACTGAAAATGTTCAATTGGTTTCGCCCAATAAAATTCTATCTGTGTATTTGAACGTCTTACAATTAGGTGGACAGTTATTTAAGACGAAAATCGTCTTATGATACACAGTAATGAATTTCTTCATAGCTTTAATGAAAATTGTCACTGGAACTTGTCCATTGAAACTTTTGAAAAATCTCTGAAAGAGGTTTAATTAATTAAAAGTATATGAAATGTTTGTACAATAAGAAAATTATTAGGATATAATTAACTAAAAATGGCAGTTAGAATAACTACATTTGCAGTTGCAAAGGTGAACACTTCATTTGCATTTAAATCAACTGCAAATAAGTAGTTATTTTTTAACTGTTAAAAATTAACACATAATAATGTACCATTTATTATTATTTTCATTTAAAATTTTCTTTTTACAAAAAATTCTTTATTTTAACCTAAAAGATAAGAAAAACTCCTCAACTTCTTCCATCATATGCCCCTAAGATCCCCCAATGTGAATATTGGGTCACTGGATAGTATTTCGACCCGGATCCCTACAAATGCAGGGCATTCACAGAGATAGTGTTCCAAGGTCTCCTCGTCCTCCCCACAGGCCCTGCACACTTCCGAGTCCGCCCTACCAATACGGTGGAGATGGGCCCTAAGTGTCGAGTGTCCCGTGAGGATTTCTATCAAAAGACTCAGTTCCTTCCTACTGAGATTCAGAATTTCCCCCGTGTCCGGGTTGCCCCAGAGAATACTCGTAGTCCTGCCAATACTCGCATTTTCCCAGATGGTCTTATGCATGGTGTCAGCCCAGTCCACCAGCTCCGCCTTGAGAGCTCGAAAAGATTTAGCGTTTCCCAAAGTGACTAATTCCAGGGAAGATCATCCCCTAGCCAAATAATTAGCCACTTCGTTCCCCGCTATACCACAGTGACCCAGAGAAATCGTTAATTTCATCTTTACACCTGAGTATCGTCATTGATCCCACAGAGTCCGTAGATAAAGCCCGGATAGCCGCTTGGCTATCCGTGAAAATCACAATATCACCGGTCAAGCCCATGAAATTCACCTGCTTAATGCACTCCGTTATCGCGGTGACCTCCGCCTGTAGTACGGTATTAATTACATTTAATTATTATTAATTACATTTAAGTCAGCGTCACAGAAGCCCAGACCCGTTTTCCTATCCAGTTTCGATCCATCCGTGTAAAAGTGGATCCCCGGGTGGTTCCCCAAGCAGGTCCCATTTAACCATGGTTCTCTGTCGGGGATTATCGTGTCACAGAGCGTCGTGACCGACCTCTCTGAAATCCTGTCGCAGTCCCATTCTGGGACGCAATACCCTGGCAACTGGTCCAAAAAAGGCTTACGATGTGAGCAAGATTGTACAAGTTTAAGATAATTTGTTTGTTGTTAAACAAAAAACCGTGCAATGTTTATTTATTAATTAAAAAAGTTTTCCGTCCGCTAATTTAAAGCAGACTTTATCTACTGACAGGTCCTTACATGTTTAATTTCGCTTCACCGAAAATCTTCAGAGAGCCAATGTATAAGGGGTAGAAGATTTTTACACAAATTTTTGAAGGAAAAAGATCAACGCTTTACCCGTATTGCTTAATTTACCCGATGAGAAGTAAAAAACAAAATTGGAAGAATTGAACGAATTCAAATCAAAAATAAAATATTTTTATCTAATAAACATTGTTCTCACTTCTCATCTTTTTTCTTCAAAAATTATAATTTGGGCAAATCTTCTACCCCTTCTACATGGGTCGGTCCTGTGAAGATTTTCGAAACATGTAAGGACCTGCCAGTAGATAAAGACTGCATTAAATTAGCGGATGAAGACATTTTTAATTAATAAATAAACATTGCACGGTTTTTTGCTAAACAAAAAACAAATGATCTTGAACTTGAATAATCTAGCTCACATCATAATTTATCTTAACTTTAACAAAAAAATAATTCCGAAAGATCTTCAAAAGTTTTGAAAAACCCCTGGATTTAAAAACAGAAATCCCGGGATTCGGTATTTACTAAATAACGAAAATCCAGTGATTTCGGCGTACGGGATTTTCCGTTTGGCATCCCTACTATTAACTAATGATAATGCAATTTCAATGGTTATGAAAAATTCCCATGTATGAATCGATTGAATAGTAATGATAGTATATATTTGATTTTAAACTAACAAGACATTTGTACAACATTTTAATTTATTACAGTTAGGAGCGAAAGTGTAACTGGGTTTATTTTGATCAGATATATTGCTTAGATGTTTAACTATGAAAGAAAATCAAATAATTTTTTTAGCTTATTTTTTTAATTGATCTGTTTTTATTCAAAATTAAAAACAAGAATTAAACTATTTGATATAATGAATAAAGTTATAGTATTTTTCTATGAAAATGAAAATTATTTAAGTTCGAGGCCATACTCTATATTTCTTTATTAGGATATTGTCCTACAAAATAATCTATAGTTTTTGTTTTCAAATTTATTAATTGACCACTTTCAGGAATGTGTTAATAGATCTATTTCGCGAATTTTCATCAGAACACGTTTTGAAAGAAGTGACAATCCCATGCAAAACATCAAACATTCATATAACCTAGTTTTCCCACTAAATGAGAACTAATATATGAGCTCGAAGATTTGATCATCATTGATCAAATATAAATTGAAAACTTGTTCGTTATGTGCAAACTCTACCTTTCATTGCACATTTAAAGGTCGAAAAAACATAATTTTTATTTTTAATAAAAATTATATATAACTAGCATTTTTCTATTTTAAGACAAATGTTACACTTTTGCACCCGGTGTTTTGAGTAGATATTTTAATAGATAAATTAATTAAAAATTCATTAACTTTTTTCACCTTGTGTGTGTAATTGTGTAAATAGTTGTAAATAATTGCATTTATCTCGACAAAAACTGGGTACCAAATATATTGTTTTGCCATTGCATAGGTCGTAAGCCCCTTTTTGGAGTCTAGCCATATTAATCATGGTAAAATATTAAGTAAATCCAAAAGTATTTAATTAGGTTTTTATGGGATGAAAATGTTTTGATTGGGTTGCTATTCCTAAAAAAATATTTTTTTATTTATGACTATTGGATCTGCGGATTTGGCCGAAATTGTACATTTTTGGCAAAAAAAATGCTTTTTCTTCTATGTTATCTGCTTAATTTTGCTCTCAAATTTGAAAGCTTTAATTTTTCTTTAATAGACCATCAATTTGAAATATCGATTGAAACTCATTTTTACTGGGCAGCTCCAAGTCCTTGAGTAAATACCAACAAGTTTCACTGCTAAGGGCTACTTTTTTTTGGCAAATGTCGTAAGGTCGATTATCGGATTAAAAACATATTATTTTCATTTTTATTATCTAAAACCACCATAATAAATAATTTTAAATACAAAACTTGTTCATTATGTTATTACCCAAGAAACAAGTATACAGACTGTCCGTTACAAACGGATTCATGAATCCGGCATTGACGTTACGAAAACGGACCGGAATTGACGTATCCGTCGAAGCTTGTACGAAAACGGACCATTAACGTACAGTAAAATTGGATTACTCAAATTTTCGAAAATTATCCGATTTAACTCCGTTTTGCTGTATCCGTTTCGGTGCCGTTTAACCGGACTACACCGATTTTCATCAGTTAAAACTACGTTACAACCGTTATCGTTTTTCTTCCGGTATTACCGGAGTGTGTTTTGTTTACAAAAAATCAAACAGTTTTATTTATTAATGAAATTAAATTATAAAAAAATAATATAATAAAATAGAAATAACCACGGAATAACTTTGATACATTAACTTGATACAGGTAAGTTGACAAATCTTAAATAGTTTTTAATCTAGTAATTTCAATAGACGGTACGAATACGGACAATATTCGGACCGTATACGGTATATTAAAAACGGAGTCCACTCCGTTTTTAAAATAAATGACGGACAGTTTACGGTACGTTTTGAACGTACACTCAATTCGTACACTCCGTTTTATATACAGCATGACGGTACGAAAACGGTCCGTTTTAGCGTGCTTTATACTGTTTCGAATCCGTATTCGATGTTCCTTTTATTCCGTTTTCCGGTCCGTATACTGATCCGGAAAACGGTACGGAAACGGACTTCGGATCCGTATATGCTGTACCGAAAACGGCACATAAACGGACCGGATTGTTTGCTGGGTAGTAATGAGAATAACACAACCCCAAAATTAGGGCCCAAATAATGAAAATGTATATTTTCAGCAATATTTTGGACGACCTAATTCAAATGGGTTCTCAGTCGATGTTTGAAATTGTATACATATTCAAGAAAAATTAACGTTTTGTAAATCAGGTATACTATTTTTCTGCAAAATTTTTGCTAAAATTATGTTTTCAGCTAAAATTTTAGTTATACCTTTATACCTTGTTTTAATATTTTACTACTTTATTTTGCTTCTATATGCAATGAAAATTTAAAAAAAAAAATATATTTTTTTGTACCAGGGTAGCCTGGTAAATTATAATTTTTAGAATAATATCAAATATTGTGTTTTTCTATCGCAAAAATATTGTCGTTTTTATTGATTTCTAAAGTTAGTAAACCCCTTAAATTTTGTGTTGTCACTGGCTTGTGAAAGCAATTGTCTATTAATTAAATAAAAAACAAAATAAAATATTTAAATTTAAATTTAATAAAGATTAAATGTGTATTTGTAAACTAAATGTTAATAGAGATTAATAATGCAGTGTAGACAAATTGCAAACAACTATACGTTCAGGTAGACAGCATAAAGCGAATAACAAGGACACACATCTTAGGTAGTTTCTTATGTTTTCTTTTTCTTATTGCAAAGTGTTGTATATGTCATATTTCTTCGTTTCTTTTATATAATTGTCTATGGCATTTGCCTTTTTTTAAAGATAGCATCATTTAGATAACCATTGATGAGAATAGTTGAAAGATAATTTTGTTTATGTTACATATAATTATTTATATTTTTTTAGATATTACATTAACTCATGTCGTCAATGTGGGAGTATGGACATTTTTATACTTTGTAACGTATTGTAAATTATTTTTAAAACAATCACAAAAATATGTTTATGATTTTCAGCAAATAAATTAACTAAAGTATCATTTTTCTACTAATATTTAGCAAAAATTTTGTTAAATTTTAGCAAGTATTTTAAATCTTTAAACCACTAAGTGTTAGCAAAAATTTTGCTGAAAATATAAATTTCTAAATATAACAATTGAATTAATAATTGAATTCATCTATCAAAATTTTTCTATATTTTAATGCGTTGATAATATAATTTACAAGTATTTCGTAATTAAACAGTTCACTGTCTAAGATTTTTACTAAAACTTCTTCTGATATTGTTACGTTATTAAAATATTGCAACCTGAAGCTGTTTAAAATGGGGCATCGGCACATAAAGTGTTGTATGTTTTCTAATTCGTTGGTATTACATTAAGAATATTCTTGTCTGCTTCTTCCAGAAAACCTTGTGCCATTTAAAAGGATTAAATCACAGCGAGCTTTAACATTTGTTGATTATTCATATTCATGAAGTAGTTTTGCACCCTTGTAGAATTTACGTTTTTATAAAATGATTGAGTTGGTGTTGCTCTTGACAAGCGCTCCTCATGATATTGTTTTTTCAATGTTATTAATATGTATAATTGTTTTTCATTCCATTCTTCAAAAGTAATACCAGACAGCAATTGAACGTTCCTGTTTCTTCCCAAATCATTGTAACCTTTTGCCCAAAAAATTTGTTTTTGTAGTATTTTAGTATTTTTTTTTTTTCAATGTATATAAATGAGAATCTTCCAGACCCGACTCAAGCATTAATGCATAGTTTGGAGTTTAAGAATTTTTTTGAGGAAATACCTCTGTAATTTATCCACTTCCTCAAAATGAGTATATCCCAAAACTTGAACACCATAGGATTGAATGGCTCGACTTACTGCACCAAATAAGTGACATTTTGTCTTTGTTGTAATATTATTCTTATTTAAAAATGAATTCCATGTAGCGTTTATACTACTTTTTGCAGAACCGGTTCTTTTCTGAACGTGTTTCGTAAAAACCATTTTAGGGGCCAAAACCATGCCAAGATAATTGTACTCGTTCACTATATCTATTTCTTCACCTTTGAACAACCATTTTTCTCTTCTTTACAATTTTCCAGCATTTCTAAACACCATGATCTTAGACTTAGCTAGATTGACTTCCAAATTCCAAAAATCACAGTAATTGGATAGTTTGTCAATCATGTTCTGCAGAACTTCTATTTCTTCAGCCAATATCACAATATCATCTGCATATAGGAGCAGTCTTAAATTTAGTTCCTCAATATAGATACCACCAGTGTTGCCAGTGTCGTCAAAATCGTCATTATATTTTCAAAAATCGTCAAAAAATCGTCAAAACAAAAAATATTTGTTACAAGTGGGATTAAGTTTTAATAAAAAAAAAAAGAATAATAATGTAATTCTCATTTCAAGTGCTAATGTAGTATCGGTGTAATATAATACGAATTTTTACACTTTTCTGTAATTTAAACTTCGAAAATCTTGATATTTTATAACGATAGCACTTTACCACTTTAACTGTTAATTCCTTCTACATAATTCTGTAAACACCACTTCAGTAGCACAATTTTTAAATCTTAAATTCTTTTACATAGTTTAGAAATTCTTTAGCAATGTTATTTTCTTTAATTATTAAATTTGGACTTCCATTAACGAGTTAATGTTTCAAATTGCATTACATGTGAAGACATAGTTTAAATTTTTGATTATTTCATATTTTTCATTTAGGGTTGGTTTTTAATATTGCTAAAAATTATTTATTATTTTATTTATTGTTTATATTATTATTTATTTTTATTTAAATATTGTTTATTACTGCATGTTTTTCCATTTTCAAATATAATTTGTGAATATCTGAAGTTTCACTTTATAACACTTTATTTATATTATTATTAGGCCTGTTTTTTAAGCACCGGATTTATTTTTGGAGTTATAAATCAGAATATTCAAACTCAATGTTTGTTTCGCAAAAACTTGGATGTTTTTTTTAATTTAAAAATTTTTTTTATCTCAATCTTATACTTATTAAACTTTATGAAAATATAAATATTAAAAAAAGCAGGGTTGGCACTCAATAACTTTTCATAATAACGATTGGCTATCACAGTAACACTAATAGCGGAATGGAAATTTAAAAAAAGCGATTCCATTAAAGACGTGTTTCTTCTTATGTAAACGGTTTTAGTTTTCTATTTAACCTGTTTGATTTTGAAATATCTTGAACTAGTTAAAGTCAAAATAACGCTAAAATACCGAAACGACGATTTATAACTTTATTTTTTTGATGTAACAAAATTTAATGGGTAGAATTTTGAAATAAACCCTGTAAAGACACATGCCACTATTGGAATCGTAGCTTTAAAACGTTCATAACGGCATTGGTGTGGCAGTGGCAGGCAACTGCTATTGTAACGAAAAGGTAGTGTTTGCCAACCATGAAAAAATTAAGCACATACTCAGGGAACTTCTGCTGTAAATATTTGTCGTTGTTTCAGTTGTAATACAGTATATTTATTTTTAAGTGAAAAAACAGTCATTTGTAGAAGAAATTTAATTTTTGACTACAGTTGTAGTTCATTTAAAAAACAAACCACATTAAATTACAGTATTATGATTTTACATTCATTTTATACAGTATTTTTTTTTTTTATTTAAAAAAATAAAACAAATTAATGTTTATTTATATTTTACTGCACTAACTGAACCACTCATTAATAATACAATTGTAGTTAATTTTTTGAACATTAAAAAACAAATGACTATGTTAGTTGAGTTGAATGTCAGTCGTTCTTTTTTCAAGTGAAATTTCATTTATTTTTAGCTACATTTGCAGTGGTCTTTACCGTTATTAAGTGCAGAAAATAAATTAAAATAAACCTAACATGAATCCATAAAATAACTTTATTGCTAAACTTTCAATAAAAAATAGTTTTTAATTTTAACGAAATAATAAAAATCCAAAAATAGATCCGGTGATTTTTTAATAATAGCAAATAAACATGCTTTTCTGACATATTAAACGTTTGTGAAAAAATCGTCATTTTGGAAGCAAAAATCGTCAAATCGTCATTTAGTAATTTAGGCACTAAAAATCGTCAAAATGACGATAAATCGTTAAACCTGGCAACAGTGGATATCACCTTCGAGTTGATCATGAAGATCATTAATATAAAGAGAAAATATGAGCGGTGAAAGTAAACAGCCTTGCTTTACACCAGAAACTGTCTCAAAAGGTAAATCTGTTCCATTCCAAACAGTGAATGAAGTGGTAGAGTAGAGTTGACAAAGTTTGTCGAAAATTACTACTTTATAAATTACACTCGCTTGGAATTTCGACAAAGTTGGTATATTTTTTGGAAAGCGTCTATTTTATTCATTATATCAAATAGTTAAAGTTTTTTTTTTTGAATTTTTAAAAAGGACAGATCAAATAACAAAACAAGCGAAACAAATTATTTGATTTGCTTTAATAGTTAAAAATTGAAAGCAATATATCTTAACACAATGAACCCTGTTAAACATTTGCTCCTAACTGTACGTCTTTAGTTTATTTAAAACAAAAATTGATTACACTTAATAAATGGAATTTTTATAAAATCAAAAATGTACATACGTCTTCAAACCACATAAAATAAATTTTATTTAAATGAGTTAATGAAACAACACAATCAGAGATTGAAGTCCATTTTAAAATATGCCCTTACAACAAATATCGATAAACAGTCAAGATAATATTTTTTTTTTTTAGCAGCCGCTAAAATTAATAATTATTGAAAGAAACGACTGAAATAGATTGTAATAGTCAATTAAATCAACAGCTTGTTACATTCATTTTTAATTAAAATTCACATTTTTTTAATTTTGTAAACTAACTTTGTTGGCACACTTTAATTGAAAAATCTATAATTTTTAACAAGACGTAATACCATCTACACTTTAAAATTAAATCATTTAATCCTAGTTATAGAAAAGATTGATAAATGTGTAATATATGTTCTCTAGGAAACTATTTGGAATATAATACTCGAGTGTTTTTTTTTTGTATTAGTTAAGCCCTAAATTTTAGGTTCACCTCTTAGAGGCATGATATTTATTGTTGGTATGGCAAAATACGTCATATGTTTATTTTCGAAACTATACAACTCCCTTATTTTCCCTCTGCCATCTAAAAGTTCATTGTATATTTTCAGCAGTGTAATGCATTTTTAATAAACAAAAATGTTTTTTTTTTTTTACACTAAGAAAAAAATAGTTCGCAATGGCTGCGGGGAATTTTGCTGTTATTAGGGGAAATTTAAGGCGGTATGAAACAACACCCCAATGAAATAAGTTCCCAAACCAAAAATGAAATAACGCCCCATTTTTTGGGGCTTTATTTCATTATAAAACAATACCCCCAAAAAAAAATGAAATAAACCCCTAACCAAATGAAACGACACCCCAAAACAAAATGAAGTAACGACCCAATTTTTGGCGCCTTATTTCGTAATGCAGTAAAGCCCCATTTTGAAAATGAAATAAGGCCACAATAAAAAAAAAAAAACAAAATTATATATTACTTTGAAATATTTCTTTATTCCTAATTAATTCATAGTAAAAAGGCTGAAAAAAAAATTGCGCGATTTTTTTTTTCAGCCTTTTTAAAATAAAAAGATTAATAATATTTAGTATATCAATACAGTTTTTTTTAATATTTTTTAGTAGTATATCACAAAATAAAACTAAATTTATAAATCGTATAATCGCACGCAGAAAAAACTTTATTTCGCGAAGCCGCCTGCCGCGTTCTACAGAGGAAAAAACCCCTAAGAACGGCCGAAGGCCGCCACACAGAAAAACTTGTTTTTACAAATTACTTGATAAAATATAAGATTTCAACGGATTCGACATCTGATTTGAAAAACAAGTTCTTCTGCGTGGCGGCCTTCTGCCGGTCTTAGGGGTTTTTTCCTCCGTAGAACGCGGCAGGCGGCTTCGCGAAATAAAGTTTTTTTCTGCGTGCGACATAAAAGAAACTTCAAAATTACTACACGGTATAATCTCACTTATTAATAGCAAATAACTATTTACATTAATAACTTGATAATTCATGCAGTAATTATAACGGTTATTTGCTTATACAGTACTTTTCGCTTATAGTCACATCTCTTAGTTGAACACAAGTTGTGGACTATATCGCTAATGTGACTATATCGCTAGTTTTTTTATATGCCATTTTGTTGCCTATAAATAAATTGTGATATAGTCATCATAAATGTGACTATATGCAATTTATTTATTATTATAACAGGTGGAAAATTTGGAATATAAAAACGATGTTTGAAACGATTCAGCTCAGTTTCCTTGTTCCAATTTTCGTGTTAGCCTCTTAAGTTTTTAAATAATTTTAAACCGAAAAAAATTCAAGATTTTACAATTATATTAGAAATTTTCTGTATTGTGACTATAACTTAAATTATTTGCATACAAATTTACTTTTAGTAGCCAGAGTTTAGTGGCATATAAGCCAAATGTGATTATATCGTGAATGAACTATATCCTAAATATTTTGTATGCAATTTGATTTTAGATGACAGTAAAAGTGTAAAAATGGACTATATCGCTAAATGGACTATAAGCGATGTGACAGTAAACGAAAAGTACTGTATTACTTAAAAATTGTGCTTTTTAAGAAAATTAAATAACACCTCAAAAATATTATTTGGGGACTTATTTCATTTCTCATATTGGGGCCTAATTTCATTATGAAATAAAGTCCCAAAAAAAAAAAAATGAAATAAAGTCCCAAAAAATGAAATAAAGTCCCAAAAAATGAAATAAAGTCCCAAAAAATGAAATAACACCCCAATTTTTTTTATCGAAATTTTTGGGGCCTTACTTCGTTTTCGGTTTGGGGCCTTATTTCATTGGGGTCTTGTTGCATACCGCCGAAATTTAACTATTTTGAGACTTCCTGTGTTTTTTTTTTTTTTGCTAAATTTAGAAAATTAGTAGAAAAAATCAGTATTTAAAGCCACTAAATTTTAGTAAAATATTTGTAACTGTCACTTTCAAGAATTATTGATTTAATAAAAACAAATCATAGATATTTAATTTTATTCTCGGATAAATACTATTACAAATAGAAAACACTAATTGTTAATAAATGTAAGAGAAGATGAAAAAAAATCGTGTGGGGTTCAGCGCTAGAGGGACCTTACGACCTAAGCGACTAGGTCATCTTCTGGTAGGTGGTGGATTAGAATGAGTTCATCTTCTGGTAGGTGGTGGATTAGAAGAAAGTCGAAAGTATGTCGAAAGTGCGGTACTCCCTCTGATCCACACAAGATTCTTTTCATCTTCCCTTATATTTCTTAACAATTAGTGTTTTCTATTTGTAATAGTAACGTTTGATTATGATCTCAAAATTGATAATTCAAAATGAAATGCAATTTTAAAAGATCAACAAATACATACAAAATTCTCAAAGCAAATAAATATTTTCAAATCAATTTATTGCAAGTCAATTTTTGGTAAAATTTTGCAAAACCTTCTACATGTTGCAAAAAATATGTGCCCTTACCCAGCAAAAAAAAAAATCAAAAGAATTGATAAAGAATCAATGCATTGCAATGCTTTGGATTTCGATGTTAAGAAAATTTGGATTGGAATCAATGAATTTTATATGGGCTTGTCATAGGGTGAAAGTTCTCTTTTATGATTCTTATTCACTGCATCTTAAGCAATGCTTATAGTTTAATGAAAGTTCAATTCTGTTGATGTCAAAATGGAACTCTTTTAAGCGATAATCCCGATAGTGCTGGAATTTACATAATTTTTTTAATCTTTTCGAAAGCATTTTTTCACCTAATTAGTTTTAACGTTGTCTTCAAATCAGAGGCAATATGGATATCAAAACTTCTCTTTTCTCGAGTATTTTAACGTTGGGTCCAAAAATTCTCATATTTCAGAGATGCTCCTTTACAAAAAACAATTTGGGTATGACTTTATAAAAACAATATTTTTAATGTTGGTTCACATGAAATTTTATATAATTATATGTAAATTTATCTTGAATTATATACAAACGCATATATAACTTTATATTGTATATATATGTAGTAATATATATTTAGGTATATTAAGTATAATTGCATATAAGGCAATATAAAACAATATATTGCTATATATACCCCCATATAAATTTTTTTTTGAATATTTACGCTTTAACATATATGTTTATATGACTACATAAATTTATGTTTATATGACTATATAAATTTTAACAACCTCTTTTCTTGGGATTACAAATGTTTCATTGCGGCTATCATTTAAGAATGTTAGATGGGTATTCAGGTAGAAATTGACAACCGTAGTAATGGCAAACCACTGCTATTTTTTAAAAAAAAAACCTATTTACCAAAAGTACAACTAATATTGTACTTGAAAAAGACTATTTTATTTGCAAACCATGTGTTTTACCAGTACCACCAGTAAAATTCATTGACTATATTATTTTTACCTAAATTACAAACAATTAAAAGTCTTATCTATTTGTTATTTTATTATACTTCACACATTTAAATATGATGTAAAATAGTCATAGCGAACTGCATTGCTGCTTTTTAAATATGTTCTATTATACATATCGCACTTGATCAACAAGAGGGTATTAACTCAAAATTTTAAAATTTTCAGTAGAGTCAAAAAACTGGCCACATTTTAACAGAATTTAAAAATTCAAACATATCATAATAAGCAAATTTCATTTGAAAATATATATACATTGTTTTTGTTTTAAATTTTACCACTCATTGCAAAAAAAAATCAATTTTTTGAGTTAATACCATTTTTTTGAAATTTTATCGATTTAAATTTATAGAATAAAACAAATTTTATCAACAAAACAGTATCAACTCAAAATACAACCAAATATAAATAAAACAGTTTGATTATTTTTAACATAAATAAAGGCTCAAATCAAAATAATACCTTTTTTATGAAAATATACGATTCATTTCTATTTGAACTTTTGTATTAACTCGAAATAATACCTTTTTGTTAAAATAAAGGTAATCACTACATTATCATGAAAATTGTCTCAAAAGTGGTTTTCGAGATGAAAGAGTAATCGAAATACG
The DNA here is from genome assembly GCA_021234595.1 of Delia radicum. NCBI lineage: Eukaryota > Metazoa > Arthropoda > Insecta > Diptera > Anthomyiidae > Delia > Delia radicum. The sequence goes on along the minus strand of CM037855.1, from coordinate 198,569,884 downwards.
TTGAAATTTTTACAATAGATAGATATTGATGTTGTTAGTTTATTTCTTGAAAAAAGTGATATTTTAAAAATTTTGAGTTAATACCCTCTTGTTGATCAAGTGCGATATGTATTTGTCAAACTTAATTAAATTTTTAGGTATATTGAAAGTACAACATTTTTTTAATTACCAACGTTGTACCAACTTTGGCAAGTTCGCTCAAACTAACTGTTGGCCACTGTTATCAATTTGGTAACTGGACAATACTGTCAAGATTGTTAATCCCACGTTCTGCCAACACATAATAGACAGTCGCCGACGCTTTGTCAACACTGTACCGATTGTATTTTTTTGCCTGGGTATTATCATTCTGGACTGATAAAGTATATGAAATGAGCAAACGTTTTATTTTTACCGCTTCCCGTGTATTTTCTGGTACATTGAGGATAAAAAATAATTTTCGTGCAAAAAATTTGTGCTCTCGGATGCAAACAGGACAGTCAGAATCGACTTTTACCCAAAAAAAATGGACTAAAATTACTTCAATTCGTTAGATTCAGCGTACATTATGCCTTTAGAAAAGTATACGTTAGTTCTAGTGTCAAATATTTTTCGGTCTGAATTTTTAGGTGAACAAAATATTTACATGTACTCACGAGAGCTCCCTACTGTACATATAGTAAAAGTGTTGTCTGTCTTTTTGCTGATACACTATCGTTTTATTATATGAATATTTTTTTATTAATCTATCTATCTATTTGTTTTTTGTTTTATATTTTCTTTTAGAAATTTTCAAATTTTAAAAATTTCCAAGCTTATGTCAAAAATTCTACTAGCACTATGGGCTAGCGAAATTTTATTCACCTCAGAACTGTCAAAAATTTACATAAAACCATACTTTACTACCATTTCACACATGCCCGCAATAAACCATTAATTAAATTGAAAAAAAAATGTTAATGAATAACATATTTACTATTCAAAATACAAATTCCGACAGTTTCGAAATAAGTTTCTTTTTATTTGAATCAAATTTTTTTTTTTTAATAAAACCATGATTTTATTTTCTCTGTGTATGCAGATAGTTACTTACTAGTAACAGTTTATAAAACAAATAAGGTATAATAGAAAAGTCAGCCATGGAGCGAGTGCAAGGTAATGGTGCTGTAAAAAAATTATCTTTATAAAAACAAAATATATCATAAAAAATTGTCAACAAAATGACATTGACTTTAGGTGCATAATTATTTTGTCGTTACAATTTCAAGGGGACAATATAAAATAGAAAATTATCTAATAGATCAAAATGGCTTAACAAAGCTTATTAGAATTAAATGTTTCTAAATTATATTGCGAATTTAATCATTATTTCAACTAATATTTCGTATTATATAGAATAATTTATTTTTTCCAGTAATTTGCTTAAATACATGTGCAATTTATCTAAGGAGTGAGATCGAACACATACATTTTCACTTTTTGCGCTCACTTTTTTTCAAAGTCCATTTGTAAACCAAATAATGTTACGCTAATATTTTGTACACATAATCTGAAGACTGTTTAAAATGTAACATGATTAAAAAAACCCCACTTTTAAAGACAAAAAAGTTATGAGCGACAACCTGTGTCCGAAATTTTTTGATCTTACTCCTTACCGTATGGTGAATGGGATAGGTCCTGCGTGTGCCACAGGATCGGTCCCTTCGTGCCATGTCGGTCATGTCGTACAATTTAATAATTTTTGATGTAAAAAATGGTAGAAAATGAAACAATAAATTTCTAACTCATTGGCTTTTTCTAGTCAATACTTATGTATACCAGTTAGGTGATATGTCCTGCTTCTACCAGTCACGAAACTAGTCTTTTTAGATCAATTTATACTACATAACTCACATCAATTGTAAATAATACTAGTCCTGTGATAAGTCCTTTTCCAGCAGTCCAGGTTCTTTTAGGTCAATTTTCGCATGCCGATAATTTTTTAATAAACCCAAAAAAAAAATAAATATCGATAAAAAAACAAAACAAATTTAATAATTTATAGTTTAAAAAATAAACGAAAACTAAAAAGCTTCCAATGGGTGAAATTCTGGCCAACTGACTTTTTCTTGCTCATAAGCATTCTGGTTAAGTGGTATGTCCTCCCTTTACCAGTCACAGTATTGGTAATTTTAGGACTATTGACACTGCTTAGCCCACTTCAGTATTAATTTATACCAGTGATAAGTCCATCTTTAAACAGTCACTTTTAGGTCAATTGACTCCTCATTCCCCATAGGGTATATTCAGTACCAAATTTATTTAGACTTCACAGATTAAAATAAGAGTTGTTATTTGGTATACAATATTCTTCTTGTGTAAGTCTAAACACCATATTCACAAACGCTTAGCAAATTTAAAACGGCTTTCTAAACATTTTTTTTTTTTCAAAACAACCTATGTATTTTATTCACCCAATGAAAAAAGTTTTTATATACTCATATACACCCGATGAAAAAGGTTTCTATATACTCATATACAACTTGATATCATCATATATGCTTATATGGGTGGCAATATATTACAATAAATGTTCAAATCTTATACTTAGTTATTGAAAATTTGTTAATATGGCGTAATATATGATCATATATCATTGCATCGTATATTTTATATTAGCATATCTTTTATATCTGATCATATGATATAGATATAGATCTATATATGACCATATATTCTTTTATATAGATCATATGTAAGTGTATATGGTACAATTAATTACAAATTATTCTATCACTTATATATATAATTATATATGGCAAAACATATCATTATGAAGGGTGTCCCAAGAAGAACGCAATTTTTAAATCTGGCAACATTCGAAGTGTCATTGTTTGACATTTGAACAATTGTTATTGTTTGCTAGTAGAAGGTACGAGGTTAGTAAAAATGGAGCCCTACACGAATGAACAACGCATTCTCATTGTGAAATTGTTTTACCAAAATGGTGAAAGTTTTGCAGCTACAGTTCGCAAATTGCGATCAATTTGGCGAGGCCCATTTTCATCTTGATGGCTTCGTCAATAGGCAGAATTGTCGCATTTGGGCAGGTCAAGCGCAAACAGTCAATGGTGTTCGGTATCGTGAAATGATAACCAGTTTTTTCTTGCCTAGAATTGAAGAAATGAATGTGGAGGGCATGTGGTTCCAACAAGACGGCGCCACATGTCATACAGCCAGAGAAACAATTCAATTGCTGCATCAGTCATTTCCCGGTCGTGTTATTTCGCGTTTTGGAGATCAGAATTGGCCGCCTAGATCGTGCGATTTAACACCATTAGATTTTTTTCTTTGGGGTTTTTTGAAGTCGATGGTTTACGCGAATAAGCCGACGACGACTCAAGCCTTAAAAGAGGAAATTGGACGCTGCATTAATGAAATACCGCAGCATTCATGCAAAACGGTCATTGAAAATTTCATTAAAAGATCGCGTGCATGCCAGCAAAGCCGCGGCGGCCATCTGCACGATATATTGTTCCATACATAACCTCATTCTGTCTACTTTACGATATAATAAAGTTTCACGACATGGTTTTCTCACCAAGAATCAGACTTTACTTCTGACCTCAGAATAGCCCTATCACGTCAGGTTTTCGAGATATTGTAACCTAAAAGTGCAAAAAACACGTTTTTTTGGGTACATTTGAGGTTCTGTAACTTCCAGATTTTTTTTCTAAAAGATTGTTGCGGTATCTAAAAGTGCTATTCCTCCCCTACAAAATCCAGTTTAAATTTTAAAAAAATCTTCATTTGTCTCTGAGAAGTTGTCTGTTGAACTAACTGAGTTAGCACCCTTAACCCATTGCAAGTGCAAGACGTGTACAGACGCTCTTTTGAATGTGGAACATGGAATGTCGCGAGCTCTGGTGTTCATACTTTGCAAGTGTTCATAAATAATTGTCTCCGCAGACTATTAAAAATATACTGGCCTAATACAATTTCCAATTGGCGGCTTTGGGAAATAACACAATAAACCCCAATAAGAAACAAGATATGCCAGCGTAAATGGAAGTGGATAGCCTGCCAAGCAGGCTATTGAATGGAACTCTCAGGAAAGCAGGCGTAGAGGTCGACCTGCTAATACATGGAAGCGCCTACTTCATGTGGAAATGATGAGAGTTCGTAAAAGCTGGAGAGAGATTAAGACAATCTCAGCCGATAGATCCGAATGGAACAAACTAGTTACGGCCATATGCTCTTTATAGGAACAACAGGAACAAATTTATATAAAATAGTTTCACTAGAGGTAATATACTTTCTACCACTATTCCTGTTTTGTGTTTAACGAAATAGTTGTTTTGAAAAATCTGAAATTGAATAACAATGATTTACTAACTTTTTTTTGATTTTAGTACTCAATTGGATGAAAATAAAATGTCTACAACTTTTTAATTAAAAAACTTATTAGATAAAACTGTATCAAGTAATATTTAATTTGATAATATTTGATAGACACATTTTTCGGATCAAACCATATGAGATTCGATCCCATGAGATCTACCCATGTAAGCAATTTTTGGAATCGGATCAGATGAGATGTAATGTTTAGTTATATGTGATACTATTTAAATTCATATATGATTATATTTGGAACTTTTCGCGTCGGGAATATAATAATTATGTATAGTTGTACGAAGTGAAGATGATTTTAAATGAAAAAAAAATGGAATATTTAACCAAATAGTATGTGTCACACAACCATATATACTAGGATGTCCCTCAAAATAACTATTTGTCGATTTTCGTTCATGACACCCCCAGTTTTATTACAAATGGTTCCAAATAGAAAAAATTGTTTTTTTTTTGGAAAACGTTAACACGTGCCAAAAGTTGGCCGAAAAGGGATCATTTTGGAAAAAAAGGTGCATTATTAAAAATTACCAAAATTCGAAGTATCAAAAAAATTTATTTTTTATTTCATCGGATATCATTAACCTACTTCAGCCTGGAAACCAAAATGACCCACGAATTCGGCAAAAATGCAAAAACGTCTTTATTTTTAAATTAACTTTTAAGATTTTTTAAAATGCTTAATTTGAAGATGTCGATTACTATTTTTATAATTTAATAGTTTTTATTAAAAAAAAAAATAAAGGGTTCGCCATCTAACTTTTTTTTCAACTAGTGCTTATTTCGTGAATGGCAACACTTAGCTCATGTCTGATTTGACAGATAATTAGTTTTATCCTTCCGCTGAACGAATTTGGTTGTGTATACGCTTGAACAACGCTGGGAAATATTGCGACATTACTTTGAAAATCATTGTAATGTTGCAGAATGTGTGCGAATCGTTATCGGGCGATATGGCGATCGTTATCGGGCAATGTTGAACGAATTTTTGTTCACAAAAATTGAAGAGGAGGATATTGGCCACATTTGGTTTCAACAGGACGGCGCTACGTGCCACACAGCCGAAGCTACACTCGATGTTTTTGAAGATCGCATTATCAGCCGCAGAGCTGATGTCGTTTGGCCACCTCAAGCTGCGATTTGACACCGTTGGACTATTATTTGTGGGGTGCCGTCAAAGATAAGTGTTATACCAACAAGCCAGAGACAATTGACGCTTTAAAAGACAACATTCGTGGAGCCATTAGTGAAATACAGCTGCACACAATCGATAATGTGCTTAAAAATTGGACCGATCGTGTAGGCTACTGCATGGCCAGCCGAGGCAGCCATTTGAATGAAATTATTTTCCATTATTAACCGGAAGGATTGTACTTTCAAATAAAAAAAGAAATTTGAGAATATATTCAGTAGTTTTTTTTTATAGAATTTTCAAAAAAAAAAAAGTTATTTGGCGGACCCTTTATAAATTGGAAAAATTATATTTCGAGTTTGAGTTTTTTAAAAATTGCTTATTTTATCAAAATTTTGAAAATTTGTAAAATTGTAATGTTTTTATCAAAGTTTGCATAAATTAACGTAAAAATATTACTTACATTTTATAAGACTATAATTATCTTAACTTTAATTTTTGTTTCCTGTTGTCAAAAAAGACCCATGAAACTTAATTTCAATTATGACTACAATATTGTAAAACCTTTAAATTTATAAAAAACAAAATATCCACTTGATAAAAATAATTATTTAATGTAACTTGAGACATATAGGGTTAATTTTTAAACTTTTGGCCATTTAAATTAAAATTATAATTTAAATTATTTTTTTTTTTGCCCCGGCCACTAAGGTTTAAATATTTTTTGAATAAAAGTTAAGATATTAATTAATAATATTCTATTAAAATTTAAGTGTTATTGTCCGAAAATTATAAAAGGTGATATTCTGTAATTTTCCTAGTGGGTCTTTTTTGACAACAAGTGTAAAAATTAACCCTATATGGATCAAGTTACATAAAATAATTATTCTTATCAAGAGGAGATTTGTTTTTTTTTATCAATTTAAAGGCTTTACAGTCTTGCAGGCATAATAAGTTTTATGGGTCTTTTTTGATCGCAGGAAACTAAGGGAAATTAAGTGATATTTTTCCGAAAACTTTGCAAAATTTGATAAAAAAATTTGAATTTTGGTAACTTTTTAATAAAATTAGCAATTTTCAGAAAATGTCCTAGAAAGGACACGCTCCAAGCACAAACTCGAATTATAGTTTTTCAAATTTATTTTTTGTCTTTAATAACAACTATTATTCGAGACTTCGAATTTTTATTTTTTCGGAACCATTTGTAATAAAATTCGGAACCATTTGTAATGACAAATTTATTTTTAAGGGACACGCTAATATATAATTATACTCCATCACATGCGAAATCAGAGACGTATTTTATTGCATAACAAAAGGAATATAGATCTAATAAGGAAACTCTTTTAAAATACTTGCAACTTAAAGTATTATTTTTATTTCCGCGAATTTTTCGAAATTTTTTTACTGTATATTAAAATGTTCGAACTATAAAAAAAATATATATAAAAACAAATACTTAAAGGGTTAGCCCTTACATGTATTATCGACATCGTTAACTCACTACAAATTTCGGTAGATTGGACAAAAAACGTACAGTGAGGAGCACTCGCGATTACAGGTAAGTACTTTTTACACCTAAAGATTCAGGCCAAAAAATATTTGACAACAAAGGTATCAGCTACGCTGAATCCAAATCTGGTCTCAGAACCAGACGTTTGAGCTATATTAACGGGAAAAGTGTCGTTTTTGATCAAAATGTTCTGATGTTCTGAACGGCACCTGAACACACTGCTCTTGCCCTTTTTTCAGTTTTTTTAATTTATAAACCTTTGAAGAGGAATGATATATATATGTCTCATTTTTATTTTTTGCTGTATTAGCTACGAGTTTTCCGAGTGTGCTATGTATCGACAAAGGACAGATGTAAATTTCAGAACATACCAACCACTTGCACCAATATGGTCTAAGAGCCTAATATGGTAACCCCAAAGTTAAAATATATGAATATTTTTTTCATAATTTTTGGTATATTTTCTCGAGCGCAATTGGTCATAGGGGATCAAATTTGTGGTAGGACATTGTTCAATCATTCAATTTTCAAGAAACATTGAGATCTTACAGGGCACTGCTACAATATGGGACATACAGTGGCGGACAAAAGTATTCACACAGCAGCAAACTTTATTTTTAATCTTTTATATTTTTAAAATGAAACCCACTAGCCGGATATGGTATTTAACAAAATTGTTTATTAACTTATAAATTATTAAAATACATTATAGTATGTTATATTATAAGAAAAAACTAAATATGTAATTCAAAGTATTATTTTAGGCGGACAAAAGTATTCACACAGCTTCAAATGTTTGTACAAAAAATAAAATTTCACATGATTTAATACTTTGTGGAGTAGCCTTTCTTTGCTATGACCTCTTTTAATCCTCTTGGCATAGAATGGACCAATTTCTTCGTAACATCAGCTCCAATATTTTTTAATTGTTTTTTAAATACAACATGCTTATTGTTAGTTTTTTGTTGTATTTAAAATCTTAATAAGTTAATAAACAAGTTATACGGCTAATATCTTTCATTTTAAAAATATAAAAGATTTAAAATAAAGTTTGCTGCTGTGTGAATACTTTTGTCCGCCACTGTATATGTTCAATTGGTCGTCAAAGGTAAATAAAAGTTAAGTTTTTCTTAATTTTTTGTTTGAATAGAAATATAATTTTTTTTTTTTTATTTTATTTAAAAATAAGTGATATTTATAGATTTTATTCTCCTAAATCCTGTCTAAATTTTTCTATCCTTTCACAATTTTGAAATATCGTATAAAAAGGATATTTTAGGACTTCAGTAAAAACTTGATTTAAGACTCAAGCAATTTTAATTTTTTTGACATATTCGTGTTTAGTAACGCCCCCATGCATTACACAGAAATGGCGAAAGTGTTATTTTTTCCGCTCCCCGCTCAATTTCCAGTAGATTGGGCGCTAAAAATATCCGTTTCTAAACTGGTACTATAGGTTTAAAACACGCCAGTCACTTTCGAATTTTAGCCCTAAAAATGGACTAAAATTAGTACAAAGCTTTTTTACGATATAACTTTTAAGCTAAAGGCTTTACGAAAAAATATTATATAATCATTTTAATTCAGAATCAGATGTCAAAAATTTTCCTCTTATGGAGTTTTCAGATATCTATTCCGTATCATTTTTCTTTTTTTTAATTTTACACTGCGGGACTTTAAAATTACCTCAATTTCAATTTACAATATTTTTGTAAGGAAATCTTAAAAATTCAAAAACTGAGAAAAGGGTAAGATTCGTGTGTTCAGGTGCTGTTTGATCAAAAATTACACTTTTTCCGTTTACATATCTCGGAAAGTGATTCTGAGATTCAGCGTACCTTATACCCTTGAAAAGTATACTTTAGTTCTAGTGTAAAATATTTTTCGGCCTGAATCTTTAGCTGTAGAAAGTACTTACGTGTACTCACGAATGCTCCCCACTGTATTATATTTCTAATTTTAGACAAGAAATGACGACACAGAGAAAACAGATTCATTGTGATGAAAGAAAATTTTGTAAACCAAATGCTTTGGTTGGAGCCACTGATATATTTGTTAGAAAACCGGTTAATACAATAGAATTTCTGTTAAAACAATATATTGCAATTGTGCCAGAAATCATTTAATTGCGAAAATGAAAAAATTCAGTTATTGCAACCAAACCATTCAGTTGGCAACAAATTCGGTTGTCACATTCGGTTGGTCGAACTGAGTGTTGGTTTAAAAAAAAAAATCGGTTAATGCAACAGAATTTAGTTGCAACACCTAAAATATTCAGAAATCACTTTTGAATGTTTTTATACTTACAAGGAAGGTATCCCGACCCGGACCGGCAAATCTTAATATTTAAATTCCGTATAACAAAAACTAATTACTCTGTTGTTTGTTTCATAAATTTTGAAAATAAAACACAATCGAATGATGATTGAATTCCCAAATTTTAAAGCGATTGAGTTAAAATCGATTGAATTCCCAACAATTGAATTCCCAAAAATTGAGTTCCCACACTGCGGAAAGTTAATGGTCGATTGATCTAAAGTGATAATTGTGCGATATATGATTGAAACCAAAATTGTGGTGTACCAAAAAGTATTAATTTTGGTGAAATGACCAAACACGTGACTATAGTAATGGTGACAAAACATTGACTGGTTGGTACCAGATATATTATGTAACTGGAGATAAAGTAACATAACATTAAAGTGTACTGAAGCAACTAGAGCCGTTGCAGTTGAAGTTGTTACTGGTCTTTGGATTCAGTCCCTTTACTGCTACAAAGCGGACATAACACTGAAGGAATTTTATCTGTACCGACTTAGTGACAGTAGAAATGAAAAAGATCTGACTACGGAACTATTTAGATGGTGACCAGCATTGTCAGATAAGGCGATTTCTAGCCAAACGTGGCTATTTTTAAACTCGTTTGGCGAGTTAATTTTTGAAATGGCGATAGGCGATTTTTATGGCAATTCTATTTAAACTACCCCTGTAACACAACATATCACGCTTAATATGTGACTAATTTTTTATTAAAAATATTTCTCCAGTTCTGCAATACGTACGTGTAGGTTTACGTCATGTAATAATTATTTTTCCACTGGTCCTGTTGCATAGCACATAAATCCTAAAATGATCCTACTTTAACACTACCTACTTCTAACTTGTCCCGTAGCTTATTCATTTCAGTCGGAACGGTGATATGTCAAGTTATTCGCCACGTCACAAGGTGCTCCAAAGGTAGCAATTAAAAGTAACGGTCACTTTCATATAGCCGAACAGAAACAAGGACAGGTTCATACACACAAAGTTATAGTCACGTGACCATACCACTGACTGCACCATTTCCCGCAGGGCAACGATTGAATTCCCAATGATTGAATTTTCAACGATTAAATTCCCAAAGATTTAATTCAGTGATTGAATAAATCGAACGATAAAAAATTATTGAATTCTCTAGAAATAAAATCGAATTAGACCAATTGACAATTCATTCGATTTGTAAAATTGTGATTTGAGAATTCAATCATTCCATAGTCAATCATGTCATACGATTTTTCAATTCTGCAGAATTGAAAAATCGTATGAAGGATTGAATTCTTTAAAGATCTGATAGTCCAATGGTAGTAACCAATGGAGTCCAAACAAATCTTCAATTATTCAAAAAAATAGTTTTTCAATAATTGCAATATTCACCTCTGACCTATGTTTCACATTGCCATGAAAGTAGAAAGTAAAGCCAAGACACTTTTTTCCTTACAAAAGTTTTTAAAAATCATAAACTATTTTATGAGTTTAAATTTGGCATTTTGAGAGAAATTTTTCGAATATTATTTAGAATTTTATACATTTATGGGGATTAGAAAGCACCAAATTTAAATTTCATGTGTTTTTAAAATTCATTCGTATTCAAAAAGTAAAGAAACACAGAACATGGGCGATTGTGAATTTGTTTAAATAATCATTTTGTCGAAAGTCTTCGCGGACCCCCTACAATACTCCTACGGATACGGGGGTTCGCGGTCCCCCATTTAGGAACCATCAACAAAAAAATAGATTTCTTCATTTGGAACCATTTGCAAAAAAAAAGTAGGAGGTGTAATGACAAATAAATTTTTAAGGAAACACCATAGTATCCATGCTTTTATACACTTTAATAAGTTGAATGAACCCTTCTTAACCCAGTTTAAAACTACGGTTATGTTGGTAATGCAAATTAAGTACAAACCCGACATCATTACTCAAATTAAAAAACGCTTGCAAAACAAAGTATAATAACAGCAAACGAACTTGAAGCTTGTCATGCAACTTATATTTTGTTTGTTATCTATACATCTGTCTGTCTGGCTGTCTGTCTATATATAAATTTCATTTTGTCGAAATGTTAACACGTTTCTGCACTTGCACATTTGCTAGGTACTGCAGAGATTACACTGTGCTACACAGAAAAATCAAAATCACTCGTCAAATGACCTAGTTTAGGTTGTAACAGCCTATTCACAATCAGGTTTTGTAAGTGATTTAGCTATGAGATTTGTTAATACCCCAATACTGTTCTCAAGCATTTGATGCGGTTTTGATTATCTCGTAAACAACAGCTGTTTATTTGTAAACAAAAAGTAATTGCGATCTAACCTAAAATTGAACAAAATATTTTAAAAAATATCACTGCCGGAATACAATATTTATTAACTTTAGATATTGATATTGATATGGAAACCCTTTTTAGATAGGGATGCTTAGTTAAAAGATGATTTTTTTTATGTATTTGGTGAGAGGAAGGCCGCAGCTATTGAGGAACTATTTTTATATAATTTCTTCGACGGAATGATAATAATGTCACAATTAACACAAATATAAGTGGATTACACGTTTTTGTTGGGCTATATTTAAGATTTCTTGTTGTTAACTAAACTTTAAAATTAATTTTTTTGTTTAGATTCCCACCATTACTGAATGTGTTTAGTGAGTACTATTTTGGAAAATATGTCACACACAGCTAAAATCGCTAAAATCACTGCCAAACACTATTGCCAGGTTTGACGATTTATCGTCATTTTGACGATTTTTAGTACCTAAATTACTAAATGACCATTTGACGATTTTTGCTTCCAAAATGACGATTTTTTGACAAACGTTTAATATGTCAGCAAAACATGTTTATTTGCTATTATTAAAAAATCACCGGATCTATTTTTGGATTTTTATTATTTCGTTAAAATTAAAAACTATTTTTTATTGATAGTTTAGCAAAAAAGTTATTTTGTGGATTCATGTTAGGTTTATTTTAATTTATTTTCTGCGCTTAATAACGGTAAAGACCACTGCAAATGCAGCTAAAAACAAATGAAATTTCACCTGAAAAAAAACGACTTACATTTTAGTAAATTCAACTAACATAATTTTTTTTTTTTTTTTTTATTTAATTCATTTTATTGTAATTTTAAAGCCCATGGGGCCAATTAAGCAAAATTACAAAGACAACTTACTAGCTAATGTGCATAATAATAATAATATATTAAAAATACAAAAGAATATAAGAAACCCACTCAGCGATAGTTATTTTATCAATGAATAAAAGTATTTACTTCATATTATAAACTCTGTTAATATCTGAATTATAGGATCCTCATGCTCTATTTAAATAGACAATATTTACAAGTCGATGTTTTAATTAAAAAAAGTATTGAGAAATTATGAATCTGTGATTTGTGCTTGTTCATAAGCAATAAGACGACGCCTCTGTAAAGCATATGAATTAGAAAATGATTTAAGCGCTCTAGGCAGAGCGTTATATAATTTACACACTCTTACAAAATATGCACGATCTAATATCGTAGTTAGCTTTGGTAGCAAAATCTGTTTATTCCTATTAGATCTACTAAATTTAAATCGATCTATAAAGCCGGAAGGATAACCGTTCTTAAATATTCTGTAGAAGAGAAGAAGATTACGAATCTTGATAAAACTATTAAAACTACATCCCAGAAAGTCTTGCACATAAGAAGATATATGATCACGGTTTCTTAGTGAATAAACATATCTAACAACACGATTGAAAAGTAACGATAATTTTTTCAAATTAAAGCCAGGGGTACCAGTATATACCTCAATACCATAAGTAAAGATAGGCATAACCATAGCATGGGCAATTTTTCTCCTAACTGCTAATGGAATATATAAATTAGTGCAATACAGCTTCCTTAAAACATAGTGAACTCTAGATGATATCGAATTAATTTGGTAAACAAACTTTAGTTCGCTATCAATAACCACACCCAAACAAGACAACCTATCTACAAACTCAATTTCCGTAGGTCCAACAAAAATTGATATATTATCCCTATACGAGGGCTTTCCAAAAAACAAAGTCTTGGTCTTATTTGCATTAATTACCAAACCATTTCGATTCATCCAATCAACTGTCTCATTAACATAATAGTTAATGTTTGACTGAAAAACATCTAGAAATTCCTTATCACCCGATATCATCAGCTGCAAGTCATCAGCAAATGCGAAGGAAGTACACATACTATTATCATATATATAAAAAAGGTCATTAAGAAACATCACAAACAAAAGTGGCCCTAAAACCGAACCTTGCGGTACTCCAGAGACTACTGGTCATTTGTTTTTTACTGTTCAAAAAATTAACTACAATTGTATTATTAATGAGTGGTTCAGTCAGTGCAGTTAAATATAAACAAACATTTTGCAAAACACTTTCTAACATTAATTTGTTTTATTTTTTTAAATAAAAAAAAAAAAAATACTGTATAAAATGAATGTAAAATCATAATACTGTAATTTAATGTGGTTTGTTTTTTAAATGAACTACAACTGTAGTCAAAAATTAAATTTCTTCTACAAATGACTGTTTTTTCACTTAAAAATAAAGATACTGTATTACAACTGAAACAACGACAAATATTTACAGCAGAAGTTCCCTGAGTATGTGCCTACCTTTATCATGGTTGGCAAACACTACCTTTTCCCAATGCCGTTATGAACGTTTTAAAGCTACAATTCTACAATAGTGGCATGTGTCTTTACAGGGTTTATTTCAAAATTCTACTCATTAAATTTTGTTACATCAACAAAATAACGTTATAAATCGTCGTTTCGGTATTTTAGCGTTATTTTGACTTTAACTAGTTCAAGATATTTCAAAATCAAACAGGTTAAATAGAAAATTAAAACCGTTTACATAAGAAGAAACATGTCTTTAATGGAATCGCTTTTTTTAAATTTCTATTCCGCTATTAGTGTTACTGTGATAGCCAATCGTTATTATGAAAAGTTATTGAATGCCAACCCTGCTTTTTTTAATATTTCTATTTTTATAAAGTTTAATTAGTGTACGATTGAGATAAAAATAAAATATTTTTTTAAATAAAAAAAAAACATCAAGTTTTTGCGAAACAAACATCGAGTTCGAATATTCTCATTTATAAATCCAAAAATTAATCCGGTGCTTAAAAAACAGGCCTAATAATAATATAAATAAAGTGTTTCAAAGTGAAACTTCAGATATATACAATTTATATTTGAAAATGGAAAAACATGCAGTAATAAACAATATTTAAATAAAAATAAATAATAATATAAATAATATAAATAATAAATAAAATACTTAATAATTTTTAGCAATATTAAAAACCAACCCAAAATGAAAAATATGAAATAATCAACAATTTCACAATTTATTGTATTAAACTGTATCATCACATGTAATACAATTTGAAACTTTAACTCGTTAATGGAAGTCCAAATTTAATAATTAAAGAAAATAACATTGTTAAAGAATTTCTAAACTATGTAAAAGAATTTAAGATTTAAAAATTGTGCTACTGAAGTGGTGTTTATAGAATTATGTAAAAGGAATTAACAGCTTAAGTGGTAAAGTGCTATCGTTATAAAATTTCATGATTTTCGAAGTTTAAATTATAGAAAAGTGTAAAAAATCGTATTATATTACACCGATAGTACATGAGCATTTGAAATCTTAATTACATTATTATTCTTTTTTTTTATTAAAACGTTATCCCACTTGTAACAATTATTTTTTGTTTTGACAATTTTTTGACGATTTTTGAAAATAAAATGACGATTTTGACGATTTTTATTGGAAAATTTGACGATTTTATGCTCAACATACCTGGCAACACTGCTGCCAAACCTTGATTTTTAAGAGGTTTATAAATTATCGCGTCAAATTGAAGAGATTATTTGAAGAAATTTGTATGTACAATCTCGTGATAATAAAGAGATAATGCAATTATCTCGAAGAGTACTAAAAAGTCTTTCGTGTAAATGGGGTATAAATCTAGCTGTACTTTTTGTATTTCTAAAAATGTATACTTCATTTATATTATTAGTATAAATACTTAGAGATTTTTTAATAACAATAACAATTAAAATTTAAAATTTTTAAACTTTTTCAACTTCTACAAGTATTTTTTTTCAAAACTTCTATTAAGTCAGTGTTTTCCTGAGTAAGTTGGGCCTTCATTTGTTAAAATCGGCTGGAATTTGACACAGTTATGGTACTTTTTCTAAATATATAATTAAAATTTTCAATGCTTTTGACAACCTTTTCAACTTTTTAAAACAACAATATTCTTAAAAACATTTCTGAGTAAAATGAGACTTCATCTGTTAAAATCGGTTGAAAATTGACAAAGTAATGGTACTTTTTCTATACATACAAAATTTTGTTTCTTCCTCTTTCGCACAAATGCATTACAAAAAACAAAATTCGGTCTGTATATATACTATGGTATAGTACCATAACTTTGTCACTTTTCAACCGATTTTAATAAATGATGGCCCATTTTATTCAGTTGCTTTAAAAGAAGATTCAAAAAAAAACCATTGTAAAAGTTGAAAAGTAAAAAAAAAATTGTTATTAAGAAAATCTCTGCCTACTTATATTCTTAATATAGAGAAAGTACATACAGTAAAACTCGCTTAAGACGAACTCGGTTAAGACGAACCCTCGGTTAATACGAACTAATTTAAAAGTCCCGACGTTTTGGCAACAATTTTCATATAAAATACATCTTTTAATACGTACTCGGTTAATAAGAACCCTCGGTTATTACGAACTGTTTTAAGCAGTTCCAAAAACTCGTTTTCATACAAATTACCATGTTTAAGGAGCATATACACGACATGTATTTGTCATCTGACATGTCAAATTTCCCACTGCAAAATACATACATGTCGTGTGTGACCTTTTTAACTTTGCTTCTGTAAAAGTCAGACGCAAAGTCATCTGACAAAATTTCAATTAGAGCGTGCTCTATTTTCTTCTGACAAACCATCTGACATCAGCTGTTTTAAATATGAAACAAAAAGTTGTCATAAATCCATGCCGTGAGAAAACAAACAGCGGCGGTCCCCTATTGACGGAATCATTAGCCGGCTAAAGTTAACATTTTA
The DNA here is from genome assembly GCA_021234595.1 of Delia radicum. NCBI lineage: Eukaryota > Metazoa > Arthropoda > Insecta > Diptera > Anthomyiidae > Delia > Delia radicum. Next base: position 198,553,430 of record CM037855.1, on the reverse strand, counting down.
CAATACCAATAAATGTATATACATTTTCCCATTTAATAAAATTATGTACATATATATGTTTATAAAAAGTTTCATAATTATATCCCAAATTGGTATGTCCGCATTTAAAGAAAAATTATTTAAGATGGCTGAACTATTTTGCGGCGCAAAAAAATTTTTGCTGCGGCAGCATGCCATGTTGAAACCCAGATCGACTTGATTGTTGGCTCCACAGAGGACGGTTTCTTTTCCTCTTTTCTTTTTTTTTTAATTTCGATTTCATTGCAGTTATAATTGAAATTACACTGCACACTGCAATTGCATTATCCTTTGATTCCATTTGACTATCACTTTTAAAAAAAAAATTATTTTAATAAAATTTTCGCACTGATCAGCTGTTGAAGAAAAAAAACAGAGACTGTGTCAGAAGCAAAAAACATGTACGTTTGTGACCAAATATTATAAACCTTATGTAAAACAGCAATTTTGACAGACATGCACAATTACATGTGACTTGAAAATTTGACATGTCAGATGACAAATACATGTCGTGTATATGCTCCTTTAGTACACTCCTTATCCGTTTTATGGGATAGACCTAGTATGAATTCCATATCCGTGGATGACTTTCTAGATATAGATGCTAATGTTTTGACGTCACATACATTATCAGATGAAGAAATATTCGAAATTGTTAATCCTCCAGATGTTGAAAATTTGTCAAGTGATGAAAAAGTCGAAATAGAGGAGGAAGTACCTAATATACAAACGGTACACAATAGCTTAATAAACATAAAAAAATATATTCGAACGAAATCGTGTGCGGAAGAAGCTGACAATCATATTTTGGCAATAGAAAAACTTATAACGAATGAAATCGTTAATTCAGTCTTTCAGAAAAAAATAACAGATTAAAAAAAAAAAAAAATGAAGAATTTTAATTGGATTTTTAATTGTGAATGCATGAAATGCTAATTTTATCTTTTATTTATGTAAAAATCTGAATAATCTTGTTTTTGTTTTAATAAATATTTTTTATCGTTAAAAAAACCCCCGCTTAATACGAACCTCGCTTTAGACGAACTAATTTTTTTGGTCCCTCGGAGTTCGTCTTAACCGGGTTTTACTGTATATGTAAAAAGACCAAGTAAACATTTTTTTAAACCGTTTAAAATTTCAAAATCAGTTGAAAAATGATTCGAGTTACAAATGTTTAAATGCACCAGTCTCGAAAATTTGAGGGTATATTGAAAGCTTCTCAACCCGGTTTTGTAATAAACTCATATAGACTTACTACCTACACCAGTGGGATTCCATACTACTCAGTGTCGCTCAATCTGCTCTCTTTTTATTTGTTAGTAAACTCGCACCGAGCACTTGAAAACATGTTGCAGAAATTTAAAAGTTTAAAATTATTTTTTATCACGTTTTTAAATAATAATTTAATCAAATTTTTAATTATTTCAAATATTAATGATAAACTCAGCGAGATAAAATTAAAATATATTAATTTTTAATAGAAAATAACAAAATATAAACAAAATAAAAGTGAGTGTTTTAAGCCACAATTTGCAATTATCAACATGTTTCATTTTTAATTTTTTAGTGTAACAAAAATATTTTCAGTTGCTTGCCCGAGTTCGGTATTTTGTTGCTGAGAGGTGTGGGAAGTGTAGTATCTCTATTTGTATATACTCTTTGCCTACACTAAACTCAAAAAAAATATTGTAAAGTCAGCAAAAAATTTTGCTGAGTCAGCAAAATTTTAGTCAGGAGGGTGCTAGCAAAAAAATTGCTAATGTCAGCAAAATTAGTAGATTCAGCAAAAGTTTTGCTAACACTTAGTAGATTAGAAATAAAAAAGCCTTGGTAAAAATTAATAAATTTTTTGCTGAATTTTAGTAGACTAAAAAAAACGCAAAAAAATTGTAAAAAAATTGTAATTTAGTTAATATATTTGCTGAAAATCATAAAACATATTTTTGTGATTCTTTTAAAAATAATTTACAATAATTACGAAATATAAAAATTTTCATTTTCCCACATTGACGACATCAATTAATTTTTTTTTTTTTTATTATTAATTAATAGTCATATAATTACAAATTATATACTATATACTAAAATATATAGAAATAAATATATATAACATAACAAAAATTTTCTTTGAACTACATACATCAACGGTTGTCTAAATGATGCTTTCTTTTAAAGGACGCAACTGCCGAAGATAATTATAGAAACGAAACGAAAAAATAAACAAAAACAAACGAAACGAAAAAACAACCCTTTTGTTTGCAATAAGAAAAAGGAACCATACTAAGATGTGTGTCTTTGTTTTTCGCTTTACTCTGTCTACATGTCTGTATATGTTTGTTTGCAATTTGACCACACTAGATTATTAATCTATTAACATTTATTATAGAAATACATATTAAATTTAAATATTTTCTTTTGTCTTTTATTTTATTAATAGACAATTATTTTCACAAGCCGGTGAAAAACAGATACAAAAGTCTTCCATGGTTGATTTTTTTATATGTTTTATTAGAGTTGTACTTTTTAGTATCATTTTCCTCTTCTCTACTACATCTTGACATGCCGCGACATCTGCTTCATTCTGCGTATATCTTTCAATCTGGTTGTCGTCCACACTATTAATGTGCTTATCAGCACAATTTTTTTTAGCAAAATTAATTAGTAAAACATTAGTATATTAGTAAACCATTAGTATAAAACAGTTAAGTGCTGAATAAGTATAACAAAAATTTTAGCTGAAAACACGATTTTAGCAAAAAAATTTGCTAAAAAATAGTATACCTGATTTACAAGACGTTTTACTAACTTTTGTACTAACTTATTTTTTTGAGTGTAGTTCACTTAAAAAGTGATTGCAATTTTTTGCAGCACCGTGTTACTTTTCTTATTGTTACTGCAGCTTTTGTTGTTGTCACTGTATTAGAGTACAATAAACGTTGGAGGCTCGTCTCTCTATTTGTATACCTCATGTGATAATGGCAAACCCCCTATTAATATGTGTATTACAAATATATCTTGGTATTAGTGAGTTCATATGTATGAAATTTATAGTACTAAATATAAATAATTAAATACAAATCAGAAGAAAAAAAAAAAGAAAAACCCGCTTATTGCAAATAACCACAATTTTAGAAGAAAGATTTATATTTAAAATAAAAAAAATATATAATAAACTTAAAACAAAACTTGACATCAATATGTAACATTTAACACATGATGACAATCGACGAAGTATGACTAAATTAACAGGTTCCGTTGATGAAGGGGGTGCGGGCATACAGAAAAACACAGAAAACATGTGATAATTTAATAAATTTTGTCAAATTTGTATATTGTTTATAAATGAAATGTAACATGAAATATTCAAATAATATTAATCAACTTAACAGTATTTAACAGTTTATTGTTATTATAAGATCAGATTAACAAGAACATTTAAGATAAGAAGAAGAAAAAACAAATCAAATGAATGGAAAGATTTCGATGAAATCCTTAAACAAAATTTGTGCATGACTGATGAAATATTTATGTATATGAATGAAAATATGTACAGAAACGAACATTTTTGCGCATTTAAAATTTAGTGCTACATGGTTTTTCATTATATTTTGTAGTAGGCTGAACGTGAAATGAGAAAAATAAAAATAAATTTATTTTTAGAATTTTCGCCACAGAAAAATATTTGTTAACCCTTTAATGATCATTTTTTTTTTTTATTAGTTTGTAATGAAGTAACATATGTTTTTTAGTTAAAAATTAGTAAACTCTAGGGTATTCAATCGGTTAACCGTTACTCGATAAATCTATGAATTTTACTCAGACAACTGTTCGAGTAAATTAAAATGGCCAATTTCGAGTAACGAATAACTCGAACAATTTTGGTCGATTAATCGAGTTAATCGAGTAAGTCAAAATATGTAATTATTCAGTTTATATTTCATTTAAAAACTTAAACTGTTTCATATTTTTTAAAACCAATTTTGTTTCTACTTTCAAATTCCAGACAAATTTTAAATAGAAAACATATTTTCTTGTTCAATATGAACGTACACTCAAAAAAAAAAGTTTGTAAAGTCAGCAAAAAATTTTGCTGAGTCAGCAAAATTTTAGTCAGGAGGATGCTTGCAAAAAAGTTGCTAATGTCAGCAAAATCTTTTGCTGAAAATCAGCGAGCTGATTTTTAGCAACAAAATTTGTAGATTCAGCAAAAGTTTTGCTAACACTTAGTAGATTAGAAATACAAAAGCCTTGCTAAAAATTAATAAATTTTTTGCTGAGTTTTAGTAGACTGAAAAAAACGCAAAAAATTTGTAGAAAAATAGTAATTTAGTTAATTTATTTGCTGAAAATCATAAAACATATTTTTGTGATTCTTTTAAAAATAATTTACTATAATAACGAAATATAAAAATTTTCATTTTTCCACATTGACGACATGAATTTATTTAATATCTGAAAATATATAGAAATAAATATATATAACATAACAAAAATTGTATTTCAATTACTTACATCAATGGTTGTCTAAATGATGCTATCGTTTAAATGATGCTATCGCAACTGCCGAAGATAATTATAGAAACGAAATGAAAAAATAAACAAAAACAAACGAAACGAAAAAAAACAACCCTTTTTGCAATAAGAAAAAGGAACCATAAAAAAATCTACCTGTCTTTGTCTTTCACTTTACTCTGTCTACATTTCTGTATATGTTTGTTTGCAATTTGACCACACATATAAACATTTAGTTTAAATAAATAATTATTTTATTTTGTCTTTTATTTAATTAATAGACAATTATGTTCACAAGCCGGTGACAACGCAAAATTTAAGTTATTTTAATCCTCAATTTTGTTTAATGTATGAAAAAGAGATACAAAAACTTCCATTGTTGATTTTTTATATGTCTTATTAGAGTTGTACTTTTTAGTATCATTTTCCTCTTCTCTACTACATCTTGACATGCCGCGACATCTACTTCATTCTGCGTATATCTTTCAATCTGGTTGCCGTCCACACTATTAATGTGCTTATCAGCACCATTTTTTTTTAGCAAAATTAATTAGTTAAACATTAGTATATTAGTAAAGCATTAGTATAAAACAGTTAAGTGCTGAATAAGTATAACAAAAATTTTATCTCAAAACACGATTTTAGCAAAAAATTTTGCTAAAAAATAGTATAACTGATTTACAAGACGTTTTACTAACTTTTCTACTAACTTATTTTTTTGAGTGTAGTATAAAATATAGAGCAATGTGTCAGTTACCTTGTTAATTTACATATTATATATGTGAAGTAGGGCTACAACTTTTTTACGTGGCACCACTATATAGGCAATTCTGTACTGATAAAAAATATTTCGTCACAGAAACTAGTGCCTAAAATATTACATTTTTTAGCAATTTCTAAAGATATTTTCAAAATATCCTTGAACAATTACAGAATTATACTCAAAAGAATGCTCAAAAATATAAAAAAAAAAATTAATACCAAAAGGTCCGATTTCCATAAATGAAGCATGATGTTAAGTATCTAAATATTCAACAAAATAAAATCGCAACAATCACAAAACCATTAATTTGTTACATTTTTTTCCAAGATTCGATTTGTACTTAACTTGTCATAATTGTTTATTGTTACAGCTCTGATTGGCCGTTCTTCAATTCGGATCTATATTCAACTTAATCAAATAAGTTAAAGTGAGTTTTACTCTATATTTTTCCTAGGTATAGACTGCTATGCCATATTATTTTTCATATTCTAAAACTCTAAAAGTTATATCTCTAATGTCTTCTTAAAGTCGAACTTTATAAAAACGAAAGAAAAAAAATTTAAAACCGCTCAATTGCATATTGTTTTAGAATATTTTTTAATTTTAAATTAATTCCCGTGCGCTCCGGTAGACTAGGTAGCGTGCTGGCTTATCAGTGCGGTGTCGTGAGTTCGATTTCCATTAGAGGCATTGGTCTGCTTTCGCTACAACACGCCGAAATCTATAGCAGCTAATGCTCGGTTAGGGTAATAAGAAATAATTTGTTATTACATAATTATTAATTAATAAAAACAAATAAATTTCCCAACCTTTTTTTTTAATTTTGATAAAATACATTTCGGAACTCCGGATTTTGTATCTATTTTGTGTTTTATTATGAATTTTTAATGAAAAACTAATTAAAGAAAATTTTAAAACTATTGAAATTATTCGAGTTACTCGAGTAATTTTAAAATCTTACTCGCTTAATTGAGTAAGTTAAAAACCTCAAAGTCGAGTTACTCGTTTACTCGAACAGTCATATTTAGGGGGTTAAAACAGGCGATCAAAGTGACCCATTTTTAGTTTATTGCGTTGGTTCCGTGATAATTTATTAAAAGTTTTTATGAGTTTTATTAAAAATACGCTCATAGAAATAAGACTGTAAAATAGCATTAAAAGCTAGTAAAAGTAAGTTAAAAATGACGTTGCAGAAAAAAACTGGTAAAATTAGCAGATTTGTTTTGCTAAATATTAGTTAAATAAGAACAGCAAAAATAAAACTGTTACATTCACAAAATATGTATTAGTATTAATCGAATTGAATTTTTAAAATCAGCAAAAAACTTAAGACTTAAAACTGCAAACTGCAAACAAAAACTGCAATATGAACAGAAGTTTTCATACACTCATGGAAAATATTAGTTGGAATTTAATCTTGCCTACTTAAAATCCACACTTATCATTAAAAACTGATTAGGGAAACATTATTTATATAGTAAGGGTAAATTGTATGTCCTCTTCACTAAAAAAACATGAAATGATACCATTCAATAGTGTTGTTAACTTTTTTTATTAGTTAATTCAAATAATTTGAATAAAATTAAGTTACCGTAGTAAGACGCTATTGATGCAACTGATTTTAAATCACATTTTATAAACATGAACTGATTTATTTTGTTGTGCCCACAGAAACTCAAATCCAAAATATATATAACCAAATAAAAGATTATTTTTAAAAATTGTTGGTTGGAAAAACAATAAATTTTTTATCAAAATTCGGTTGCACTCAAATTTTTAAAAGTTTGTCAACCAGACATACCAGATATACATATGTATGTAGCTATTGAAAAACTATCATACTATTTTCTTTGTACATAATGTTAAAATAAAAATTATACATTTTTATTTATTGAAAATTTAAAAAAAAATACTATTTTCGTATTAAATTTTTAAAATTGAAATGTCTATTGCCAGTTTCGCCCACCAAAAGAAAATACGCGATTTTTATTTAATAAAAGGTATGTTCGTATAATATATTTAACATGTATTTCACTTAAAATATTCATGAAACATAAACTTTTGCAGAAAAGGATATTACCAACTTATATCTCGCATGACGAAGCCGATGTTAGTTTTTTAAGAAAAATACGTTCAAAAATTCGGTGAATCTTACAAATATCCAATTTTAATTAAATTTTGAAAGATCTACTTGAAGTACGTTCCGTGTAAATTCTTTACAGGGGAACATTTACGCGATATCTTAAGTTTTGTCTTTAGGAATTAATCAATTAGAATTTTAATATAAAGTCATAAAATTAACCAATGGAGGTACTCCATACTAAATAAACACTCTGAATTTGTTTAAACTTGGGTACGTTGCAGAAATAAAAATCTTAGATCGACCTGTTTCGGCTTATAAACCACGTCAAGAATTTAAGTGATCCAAATGGGGTAAAAAAATGTTACGTTTTTTAAATAAGGATCTTTATAAAATTTTAGCCAAAGCAACAACTGGCAAATGTGGTATAGTTGGAACGGATTTTTAAATGCATTTCCTAGTAATATGTGGCCTTTTGAAGATGTTGAAAATATTATATAAGTATTTAGGTACTCTACACAGAATTGACTTCTGAATTCATTTATACTATACGCTGTTTGAACATTTAAGAAATTTTTTCAAACCCATTTTTTATACTTTTTGAGATAACCCTGTGCTAAAACATTAGCATTATAGGAATTCTACGCATTATTGTTATACAGTTTTTGATTCGGCACTCTTTTTGACATGCTTCCGAACAAAAACAGTACCAAAATAGATTATTTTCCCTATTTCAATTCATTAATCACATAAATGACAGAAATGAGACAGATTATTCTTAGATTTCTTCTTTCCATTTCATATACAAATTTTATCCATATCGAAGAGATTCTGTAGAATGTCAAATATTTTGTAAAATCTCAAAATGTTTTTAAATCTAAAAAGAGTTATAATTTGTAGTTTTAATATAATTGTACTATTAATTTGTAACTATTTCATTTTTATAAAAAAAAATAAGTATTGTTATATTTAGTATTACAATTAATATAAATTAATTTCAAAGAAAAATATGTTACTGGATACGGTGTACTTTTAAATACTTTCGATTAGGGCAACTAAATAAATTTGATTTAACGTACAAAAAATTTTTTTTTAATTCGGTAAGTATAATTAAATATATCTTTTTTATAACCGAATATTAATTATTTCAATCAAAACTACAACAAAGAATTAAATTAGTTCACATAACTATCAAAATTCGGTTGGCAAAAAACTCGGTTGTCACTACAAATCTGTTTTCTGTGTGTATATTTTTCCGTAAATTTAGTTTAATGAAAATAACAGTATATTTTGCAAAAATCAACAGAAATATTTGCTAAAAAATTGTAAACTGCTTGTTTTAGAAGGGCAGATATTTATTCGCATAAAAAAAATTAAAAAAAATTGACAATTTAAATTTTTTTTGTGATTTTTGTTTTGTCTACGAATATTTAGAAAATTTTTTTCCTAATTTTAGCAGATTATTTTGCTACTTTCAAGTAACTAAAATTTAGTTAAAATATAACTAATTAAGCAACCAAAATTTAAACTTTAACAGAATTTGAATCCTAAAATATTGAATATATTTTAAAAATGTTATGCACACAAAAGTTTTGATCGATTGCGAAATGTTATGAAAAATTGTTTAAAAAAGTCAAATATATAAAAAACTGAGAAAATACGCAAATTTACTTGGTAATGCTGCACATTTATTAACCAAATTTGATACCCGAATGTTAACTAGGTTTTTTTATATATTTATTACAAAAAAAACTAAGATAAAATACTTGATTTTGTTATGAAAAATTATTTAAAAAAGTCAAATATATAAAAAATTGAGAAAATACGCAAATTTACTTGGTAATGCTGCACATTTATTAACCAAATTTGACACCCGAATGTTAATTAGGGTCTTTTATATATTTATTATAAAAAAACCAAGATAAAATATTTGATTTTTTAAATTTTATGTACACAAAACTGAGTTGAAACATGCAAAACTTCAATGCAAATTTGCGAAAAATCTGGCGCGTAAGTGAAAAAACTAGGTACGCTACTAAAATCAACGTGGCCGAAATATTTAGGATCGGTCGTTACGCTTGTTTTATTTTTCGAGTTGCGCAGTGTTATTTTAAGTTAAACGATTTTTTACATTATTTCGATTAACGTCGTGATTTTTTACCATTTTTTAAATTGGGATTTGGCAACGCTGACATTATAATTTTTGTAAGTATAGTAGTAATTCAATAAAAAATTTTGAAATTTTGTATATGTACATTTGAAAACTTCTTGGTCTGATCGGTCAGATTTTCAAAAACTATGTACAACCCGATCAAGAATTTTTTCGTATTTCCTTATCAATACAGCAACAATTAAATATATAAAAGTTTGGAATTTTTTATTTATTTAAATTAGTTTTTGTTGAAATACTTTAATTTCTTTTTAAGAAGTTTTTACATTAACAAAACAAAATTGCAGCGTTTTGTGTTGGAGGGTTAATGCCAAACAAAACAATATGTCACACACAATTCAATGAAATGCAATTATTTGCTACAGTGAAACCCCAATACATTGCCCAAAAGTTTAAACGTTATTTAAAGGTCATATTTAAAAGAGAGCTTTTTTAAATAATGCGAAAAGTTTACTTAGGAAATTATGTTGGTAAAGACGACAGCAATTGTAGTCAAAAACCAAACAAATGAAATTTCATTTAAAGAAAATTCAACTAACATTGTCATTTGTTTTTAAATGTTCAAAAAATGACTAACAATTGTAGTAAAAATGAGCCACATGGTAGTAAAAAATAAACAAACATTTATTTATTTTTATTTTTTTAAGTAACAAAAAACAACTGTAAAAAATTAATGTAAAATCATAAAACAGTCATTTGATGTGGTTTGTTTTTTAAATGAACTTCAAGGTTAGTAAAAAACTAAAAGTGTTCCACAAATGACTAACATTTACATTAAAAATAATGAAACTGTATTACAACCCAAATAACTACATATTTTTAAAGCAGAAGTTCCCTGAGTGTATGGAGGAAAAATTATGTAGCAGTAGCAAATTGAATGCCTTGCTCGAAAATCCAAAAACCAAAGTGATCAGGGAGTTAACAAACGTGGGAAACGATAAACAAATTAAAGTAAATACTTTTTACAGTTCAGCTTTAACCCTTGTGAACCCGGGTCGAAGATGACCCACAGCGCAATTATTCCCCTTTGTATGACGGCTTATATATTTTTTTAAATATAATAAAAATTAATCTGTAAAAATTAATGTTTTTGTCCAAGTTTATTTAAATTTACATGTGAAAAAACAATATTTTAAAATTACAGCGCATTTTTTTATATACAGTGGGTGACAATACAATGGAAACTTTGCTATACTAAAGTTTCCGCCAAATAACTTTTTTTTTTTTTTTAAATGCTATAAAAAAAAAACTACTGAATATTTTCTCAAATTTCTTTTTTATTTGAAAGTACAATCCTTCCGGTTAATAATGGAAAATAATTTCATTCCATGCATTCTGGCCATGCAGTAGCCTACACGATCGGTCCAATTTTTAAGCACATTATCGATTGTGTGCAGCTGTATTTCCTCCTCTTCAATTTTTGTGAACAAAAATTCGTTCATCATGGCCTGATAACGATCGCCATTGACTGTAACGACCACTCCTTGCTCATTTTCGAAGAAAAATGGCCCAATTATACCTCTGGACCAAAATCCGCACCAAACAGTGACTTGTTTTGGGTGTATCGGCACACATTCTGCAACATTACCATGATTTTCAAAGTAATGTCGCAATATTTCCCAGCGTTGTTCAAGCGTATACACAACCATATTCGTTCAGCGGAAGGATAAAACTAATTATCTGTCAAATCAGACATGAACTAAGTGTTACCATTCACGAAATAAGCACTAGTTGAAAAAAAAAACGTTAGATGGCGGACCCTTTAGATGCAATTTGTTAAAGAAAAATTAAACAATACTAAACGTTACTAATATAAAACGAGTATTATTTTTAAAAATGTTATTTAGGTAATTTAAAAAGCTTTAATTTAAGTTAAATAGCGTGCAGATTTAGCAAATATTAAATGAGATACGAGGGTCACGCTGGAAAATTAAATTATTTTTAGACTTTTTTTATAAAATTTTTTAAGAATATTTCTAAACCGATTTTTCCAAGTTTAAAGATAAAAAATTTAAAAAATAGCCCAATAGTTTTTATTTAGTCATCAACTAATTTTTCCGACAACCCAAACAAAAAATGAAATTTTTTTAATGAAGTAGAAGAAATCCGCATTTTTTGAAGTCCAGTTCTTTTGACCACCAATTTTTTGTAAACAATTGAATTATGAAAACAAACAAATGAATTGTTAAGCTCATTTCCATTTAATAAGTTCATTAAAAAAATAAATTACCATAAAGGGTAATATTTCCAAAGTGGGACATAATTGACTCGGATTCGCATGGGTTAAAGCTGAACTGTAAAAAGTATTTACTTACTAAAATTTATAATCCAATTATATTATTTGTAAAGCCAATTTCGTAAATTTTGTTTAAAACGTAGTCAAAATTAAAGAAAATACAGCCAAAAATTAAATTGCCTTGAAATCCGCTAAATTCAAATCGCTATAAGAAAAAACTAGCGAACGGATATTTATAATATTTCACATTTTTTATCTTTACGATACTATATATAAAAAAAACTAGTGGAGAGCGATTTTAATTTTTAAAAATTGTCTTTAATAAAATTTAATCAAATATGTAAAAATGTTGCTTTTGGGTACCCCTACAAATAACTGCCCTTTTTTGTATCGTAAGTTAAAATAGGTTGACGATGTCATGGAAAGCTAATATTTTGTTGGGAATAGTTGTCATCGAACTTAGGACAAAAAAATTTTACTTTTTCATCTTATGTTCAAATTTGACATATTTCCCTATTTTCAATGCGTTTGAGGCACCCTTTCCACTTTTTGCATTTTATATTTTGATATTAAACCGAATACTTTTAGAATTAGTGACGGTATAAAATCTAAACTTGACATTTTTGCACCCTAGTGGATATAGACGACCCTTTTCCTGTGTTCACACTTTATACTTTAATATTTCACGTTCAAAATAGTTTTTTACAAATTAAAATATCAATAATATATCTCTGTGATATTCTAAATATATGAGGTAGCAGAAATGTTTAAATTTTAGTAAATAAACATTAGTTTCACTGCAAAATACAGAAGTCTACAGTTTTAAACTATATTTAATATCTGAAAATATAAATATACTAGCTGACACGACAAACGTTGTTTTGCCTTCAAATTTTATTTTCAATGAAAATCTGGTTCCGTTACAAAGTCGTGGTGGATTGATTTTTGATATTCACACAATTTATATGAAAATGACTAATGTTCAGAAAAATCACCACATCTCGACCAAACGAAAATATTTTTAAACAATTTTTTTTTAAAAACCATCCTCATTGCATGTTCTACAAAACGTATTCAGCCATTTTTTATTTTATGCAGCCGTTCTCGAGTTATGGAGTGACAATCAAAATGTACACTTCTTTTTATATATGTATATAGATATTCAGCAAAAGTCGTCTTTTAATGTTAGTTTTGGGACAGAAAAATACTAAATTTAGCTAAAGGTATTGGTATTAAAGCTTGATAAGCCATATTATGTATTAGTTGCAGGTATTGCAAATCCAAACACTTTAAATATTCCCAGTCAGAAAAAGCCAAATGGACAACCGCTGACAAGCCACTTTAACAGGTGCTACAAGTTCTAGTGCTTTCCCAATCCCAAAATCTAGTGTCCGACCGAACAGTTCGACCAAAAAACTATATTTTGTCGGTTTTTTTGTATATCAAGAGGCAATGATGACAAATTTTGGTATTAGAAACGTGTTTGTTGAGCCGATTTAATTCGATTTTGTGTATAAAAGTTAAGAGAAAAGCCAAAGTTTAGCTATAAAATTAAAAGTTCGGCCGCCGAACTATTTTCGATTTGGCCGAACTTTCTGAGGCTGAACAGTGAATTCATTGCTTAACTACAGACTTTTCTTCAGATTTGACACTCAAAATAGCATCTAATCAGCCCAATAAACATTTTTCCATCCGTTAAATTTGTCCATAATGCTTTAAAATACCGAATACAGACCAAATGCATTTTCTGGCCGAACTGTTCGGTCGGTCACTACCCAAATGATAACATCATTAGCCAAATGGTCCGTCTGTTCAAAAAGTGTCGCAAAAACACTGGGTGAACAAAATTTTCAACGTTGGCAAAAAGTTGGTGAAAACCATAAAACAGGTGGTCTGAAAATATGATTTTTTTTTTCTCAGAATCAAATCCGCATTTATTTCTTAAGCATAATTGTAAAATTTGGATACTATACTTTATGTAGTTTTTTTTTATTTATAATGTTTTTTGTCTCTCCTGTAAAAAGCTAAAAAGTGTAGTTATGGCTTTTTGGATTTTAGGTGACGATTTGGTAGATATTACGGCAATATCATTCATTAAACATTTCAAAGACAATCAAAGTAGTATTTTGAACATGTCTTCTCTTTATCAGGTAGAAGATATATCGGCCATATTGAAAAAATTTCAAACTATATTTTAAAATATAATTTTTTTTTTTTTTTTTTTTTTTTTAAAGAGAAGCAACACTCAGGAAATTCTTCCTATTAATTAATGTGTTGCTTTCTTTGGAAAGGGGATAGTGAAGAGGTGAAAGGTGGTGAAAGATGAAGGGCTTCAAACATGGCAACACTATAATTGCGCGAGTAGATAAGTCTTAGAGCAGTTGTTGCTCGCCACCTAATGTAGAGTTGGCTAATTTATTGAAGCTTTTTGTTTTATAGCCCTGATTCATTATTTAACTTCGGTGGGGTTAAGTGCTATGGGAACACCGAAGGTGGGCGCAGCGATACATATAAGTGATAGAAAACTCATACATATTATTTTTCTGAATTGATGTTGTCGTCACCGGGAATCGAACCCGGGACCATCTGTATAACAGTCCAACGCGCTAACCATTACACCACAACAATATAAAAAAAAGAAAAATAAAAAAAGAATAATATCTTTCATAATTTTAGCAAATAACATCGCAAAAAGGTAAGCTAAATTGTATTTCATTTACTTAATTGTATTTTGCAAATAAAAACTCAATTTCTGTATTTTTCCAGAAAATAACGATGGCAAAATAATTGCAATTCAGGGATAGTTAGCTGGTTGGTAGAGTAATTTATTAAAAAATGTTTTTTTTTTATTAATTAATAATCATATAATTACAAATTATATACTTTTTCCCTAACCGAGTACTAGCTACTATGGCTTTCGGCGCGTTGTAGCGAAAACAGACCAGTGCCTCTGGTGGGAATCGAACCCACGACCCCCACACTGATAAGCCAGCACGCTACTAACTAGCCCAATGGGGCGCACAAAAAAAAATATTTAAATCAATTGTAAGATGTGTAATTTAATGTATAAACAGTAGAAGTCGGTTATTACGAACACCGGTTATAACTTTTTATATAACAAACTAATTTTTGGACACTTTCACGAATTTTTATACAAACTTTAATGCTTATAACGAACACATTAAAAAAATCCAGATTTTTAAATGAAAATTGCTCTGCAAATTTTGAAAACTTCTCATTTTTAATTTCACATTTAGAATTTGTTGAAACTCATGTCATCCGACTTTCTTCATATTGTAAAGAGGAAGACTCTATGGATCAATCAATGTAGACATTGTCAGTTTTAGAACTTTAAAATTTTTAAAACTTTCGATTTTATTCACGTTTTTAATTTTTTTAAAAACTTTAAAAAATTTTAAATATTTGAACAAGTTTTTCACTGTAAATTGCTTTTTGAGCACGAAATTGTCCCCTTATGAAGGTATTCACTGTACACATTTAGATCTTAACAAAATACTTAATGTGTTGAGAAAGTAAACATTTGAAATATTGTTGTATTTTTAACATCTATACAAACGATTTGTTTTGTATATTTTTTAAAGGTTAAATGAAAGGAAAATTATAAAAAAAAAATTATAAAATAATATTTAATATATTTCCAAATGACATACGCACATTGAAATTACTTTCAATTTATTCTCTTGTAATATTAATTACTTACAAATATTAATTATTATAAATTTGGCGCCTGAATTAATGAATAGATTTTATTTTTAAAGAAATATCATCAGTGATATGTAACATGTGATATTTTTATCTTTCTTTTTAAGAAGAAGAACAATTTGCATTTTTACAACAAATGTATTTATTTATTTGTATTTTTGCCCTTGAGATTGTTAAGATATAATCAAATATCTATAGAATTGTGCTCGCAATAAAAAGATACCAATTCATTCAGTTTTTTTTTTTAAATTTTATTCTGTTTACTCTTCTTTTTACACTCTCAATTTGATATTTAATTTACATTGATTTTTCAGATTAACAAGTGGATCTTTAAGACAACTCTCTCGATAAATTCTGTTGTACTCTGTGTTTCTCTCGGTAAAAACGTATGCATACATTAGGGTTGCCATGTAATAATGGATAGACAGTTGGACATAATTACCGAACATAACCGAAAGTAAACACAAGTGATAAAGAGAAAATTTAAATTATATAGTTGCGCAATTTCATTCTTCTTTAAGTCATATAAAGAGTGTTTTTTATATAGGTATAAAACTTTAAGTTGGCAACACTTTTTTAACTGGCGGCCATTTTGTCAGCTGTCAAGTGATTTATGTTCAGTTTGGTTTGGCATTTCAACATGAATAGACTGACGCCTGAACAACGCTTCCAAATTGTGCAAATTTATTTTGAAAATCATGGTTCTGTACGAAATACGTATCGCGCACTAGGTCCATTTTACGGTTAACATAATCGTCCATCAGAGAAATTAACTCGATTAACTATGGAACGTTTTCGCACCACGTTTACTCTAAATGATAATATGCATCCACAGAGACGTCTTACACACGAATTGGATATGTGTCCATCCACTTTATGGAAGATTTTACGGAAAGATCTTGGTTTGCGTGCTTACAAAATCCAACTCGTGCAAAATTGAAGCCACACGATCACCTAGCAGGGCGTAGATTCGTTGAAACACCCAGCAAAACTTTGGTAATGGTTGCGATAAAGTAATGCATTACCTTGTAATGTGTACTCCTTACCTGTATCATTATTTTCTAACAAGAAGTAATGAGTTACCGATAATTGAACACTCATGGATTACCTTGTAATGAGCCCTCATTACATTTTACATTACTTCAAAACATAAAATAATGACTTACCGATCATCAATTACATAATGCATGAATTATAAACGTAAAGTAATTATAAATATATATTTTTGAAAATCTATTTATAGACCCATTACTTTGTGATTTTTTGTAAGCATGAGGGTAAGGTGTATATTTTTGATATCACGAACGAAAACACGAAGCACAACAACTCATCTACATTTTAAGCAATAAAATATTGTATGTATCGATAGCTCAGTTGGTAGAGTTCTCGCCTAACTAATTGTTAAATACCAGAGACCCCAGGTTCGAATCCCAGCACGACCAAGTTATTTATTTAATAAAAAAAAAGTTATTTATTTAATTAAAAAAAAATATCTGTAAAAAAAAATTTTTATGCATTTTTTTATGAAAATCTATTTATAGACACATTACTTTTTCCCACCATGTAACCACATAAGTAACCAGTTACTTTACCCCCTACAAGGTAATGAGTTACTTTGAGGCTCATCGGCTGTAAAATTCATCAGTGAAGTAACGTGTAAAGTAATGCATGAAGGCCTATGGCGATACATTACTTTACCCATGATTTGGTAATGTGTGGTTTTGCTGGGCAAGACAAAACAAGATTGCCGTTGATCCTGATTTTCATAAGCGGATTTTGTTTAGCGATGAAGCTCACTTTTGGTTAAATGGATACGCCAATAAACAAAACTGCAGTATTTGGAGTGATGATAATCCTCAAGCTGAGACATTGTTACATCCAGAAAAACTGACTGTTTGGTGTGCTTTATGGGCTGGTGGAATCATTGGTCCGTACTTCTTTAAAAAACGATGATGGTCAAAACGTTACAGTCAATTGAACAACCATGATGTGCAGGAGCTGTGGTTTCAACAAGACGGCGCAACATGTCACACAGCTCGTGCCACAATTGATTTATTGAAGGAAAAGTAAATTGGACTCCAAGATCGTGCGATTTAACGCCGCTGGACTAATTTCTGTGAGGATATGTAAAGTTGCTAGTCTACGCCGATAAGCCCGAAACGATTGACCACTTGGAGGACAACATTCTCCGGGTTATTGCCAATATACGGCCACAAATGTTAGAAAAAGTCATCGAAAATTGTACCTCTAGATTAGACTACGTCCGAGCCAGCCGTGTCGGTCATATGCCAGAAGTCATATTTAATTTATAATGCCAGAAGATTACTTTCGAATAAAGTAAATTTCATGTCACTGTAAAAAAATTCATCTTTGTTTTATTCCATTTCAAAGTTCTATACCTCTATAAAAAACACCCTTTATATGATGAAAACCTTAATTGAAATAAAATCAATTAAATAGTTACAAATTATTTTTATCGATACTAAAATTTCCTTAATAGGACTGAATTCAATTAAACTTTTAATTAAATCAACAAATATTTTAATTGAAACGCGATTTTAGTTTTTTCTGTGCATGTTAGAGGTACAGGTCACTTTCCGAAGACTAGTACAGGTTTATACACACAAAACTCTAGCCATGTGACCATACCAGTGACTGATCCATTTCCCGCGGGTTCCGTTTATAAAATGAATGTTTTTTTACAAAAAAAGATTAACATTTTAATCATTTTTGATTCCAAAATAAGAGTACACAGAAAAAAATATTTCCTTACTTTTTTCAATTAAATCGCTTTGTTGAAAATTTTAAAAGCTGTAAATTAAAAATTAATTGAATCAATTAAATATTTGCTCAAATTCGGAAATTGCTGTTGTTTTGGTAATATTTATGTAGTTGTTTTTATAAATGTCTATGTTTAGTTGGGTTAGTAATAAATATTTTTAATTTATTTCAATTAGATTAGATATTAATTCTTATTAGGTTTATTACTTTATTAAGTTAAATAATTTATTTTCAGTTGTTTAAATCTAAATATTTTTTATTCTAAAATATTATCATTAAACTGATAATGTAATTTTTAAAGTTTAATGTCTTCTAATACAAAACAGAAATAAAATGCAAAAAATTTATTAAAAGTTGTTTTAAACAAAAAATAAAAATACTCTGATTTTAACACAAGGGCTAATTTCGGCAAAGAATAAATCCAAAAAAAAAAATTCCCATAACTCCGACGCTTCAATAGAAAGAAAAAACTAATTTCTGTGTGAATTTGTTCAAATAAGTATAAATAAATATGCTAACTAAATGAGAATTTCATGCCGGTTTAAATTCAAAGTTATAAAATTCAAGTTGTTAAAAAAACATTTGGTATGGCAACAATACTTCTATAAAAAAACATTTGGTATGGCAACAACAATTTTTTTTTGGGTTTTGGGAAGGTATACGATATTGATCACTTTTTAATCAAAAGAGTTATTATTTAATTGAAAAATAATTCAATTAAAGAGCTATCAATTTCTTATTGAATTAGCAATTTTCGTTGTTGGCGGAATTTCAGCAATTAAAGTTATTGAATCGCTGGTTTTCGTAATTGAAATGGGTTTTTATTTTTTTGTGTGTACTACAAAATTCATAAGTTTTTTTTAGTCATTTTAGTTTTATGTGATTTAAGGCTCCGAAATTTTGCTGGCTGGGAATGCATTAAAAAATTTTAAATAAAATTTGTACAGTTAACTTTTCCATTTATGATGGCAACTCTAAAACCAAATGCATTTTGTGGTAATTTAGCAAAACAAAAAAAAGAGAGATTTCCTAAGTCTCAAAGAACTGCTGAATGTGGTAGTGCAACAAGAAATCGCGTTGTACTGTTTTGGGGAGGACAGCGGTGTAAGTCGGCCGCTTACTATATAAACAACTGACATTCACATATCATGCTTTAGTTCCACTGTGGATATATCAATAAATAAAGGTAAAATGAAAAACTTTGAAGCAACAAGTGAATGCACTAAAAAAATAATGTAACGCAAATATAATATACATATATAAACGGCTTGCGAGAGACAAATTTTAAACTTTAGTTTGTGAATAGTTAAAATAAAAGAATAAATTTAAAAAATGGTTGGTAAAAAAAAAAAAATAAATACAATAAAAAAAAGTGATAAGGGCTAGTAAAAGAGTGGTAATTCAAAAATATATAAAAAAAAAAAAAAAATTGAATTGTGGAAAATTTTTAAAAATAAAAAAAGACTTTTAAAAAAACCACAAGAGAATAAAATAAATATGCATTAAGTTTTTAGTTTGACGAAGGTTTATATATATTTAATTATAGTTTTTTTTTTTTATATAAATCAAATGTGCTGCAAAATGTTTAAAAAGTCGGCTGACTATGAGTTCAAATGAAACGTGAATAATTTAAAATATTTCAAGTTCCGTGCTATCATTTTAAATTGTTAAAGATTGTTTGATTTAAGACATGATTAAAAATTAAATTCCAAAGCTATTGAAATGGAAAATCTGGTTTAGAATTTTAAAATTTTTGTAATTTATATATTTAAAGGTGTTGCCTGCCTCTGCCTTTGGCACAAAAAAAAAAATAAAATAAATATTTATTAATTTTAATGAAAACGTTAAACATCAAGTGAATTTTTAAAATAAAAAAGTGTATACATTTTTTTTTTTTTTTTTAATTTACGTAATGAAAAAATTACAAAAAAAAATACTAACAAATTTAGTATAAATTTAAAATTGTTTGAAAATTTTGCCAAGGGCGTAATGTCACTCACTGTAAATACAAATGAATTTTCACAAGAAAATTCGTTTAAACAATTTGCAAATGAAAAATTTAAACGTGATAATAAAGAAAAATTACAGATCGTGTATAAATCGTGAGTTTAGACCGTGAATTTCAATGCATAAAAATAGAATTAATGATGAAAACGAAAAATATATTTGTTTGTGTGTGTGTGTGTGCTTTTTGGCGGTTTATAAACCGAAAATGAATAAATTTTGTCTGAAAAAAACAAAACACAATATTTGACAACAGAAAAAGTGGATTTAAAAATAACCGAAAAATACAATATATTGCAAAATACAAAAAAAAAAAAATAAAAAATTAAGTAAACATTATTCAGCAACAATTTAACTGAAAAAAAAAGAAAATAATTAAAAATATATTTACCACATTAAAACGGAACAAGTGAAATTGATGTTTAGCATATTTAAAAAAAAAAAAAAAAAAATAAAGTGCATATGTAGGCGAAAAATAACACAGCGCAACTTGAAAAATAAAACAACAGTACCGACCATTGATCCTAAATATTTCGGCCAAGCTGATGTTAAGGGGGGACATTACATTCGCGTCAGAGAAAACAGACCTTTTTTGAAAATTCATAACTCAGTCAAAAACAAAAATTTTTCCAAAATTTTTTTTTGACAAATTACAAGAATTTTGACTAATTTTGAACAAATTACAAGAAAAAAAATTCAAAAAAATATATTTTTCACTCCAACGTGGTTTTATAGAGCTCCAAACGGGCGGCAGAGAAAAAAACGGGGCCTCGTGGTTGCAGCGCTGGGAGTCGCAAAAATTGTCCCATCTGGAAAAAAAATTACTTTTTTAAATCTTAACAAAATTGGTTATCGTATGACACGAGCTTTTTTTTTAATTTTTGGTGATGTTCCAAATTTAAAAAAGTGTGTTTTTCGACCAAAATATTGACTTTAAAAATTCATAAAAAATCTAAAAAAAAAGCTCGTGTCATACGATAGCGAATCAAGTTTTAAAAAATACAAAAAAAAAAAATCGTCAAAAAATGAACCCGCTAGTGCCGCAACCAGTGTGTTTCGTACATGGTTTCGAGATAAATAAGTTCCAAGTTTGTGAACAAAGAAAAAAAAAGGTTAAAAATTAAAAATGCACTCTCACTAATCCGGCTCTAACTTTTGAGCCCGTATGAATTTTTCCATGAAATTTTTTTCTTAGAATCTTAAGAATATTTACTAAAATACAAAATTATAAAAAAAGTCGATTTCAAAAAACGGCCAATGTCATGTGCCCCCTTAATGGCGTACTCAGTTTTATTTAACTTATAGGATATAGATTTTTCTCAAATTTTCATTAAAGTTTTTCGCGTTTTAACGCAGTTTTTTATACATAAAATTGAAAAAAAAATTTTAGTTTTTTACATGGTTGGCAAACGTTACCTTTTCATTATAACGCTATTTGTCTACCACGCCCACATCAAGGCCGATATGAAAATTTTAAAACCACGATTCCAATAGTGGAAAGTGTATTCTGATAGCAAAATGATTATTTCAAAATTCTACCCATTAAATTTTGTTTATTCAACTAAATAACGTTATGAATTAATAGTGTTTATAATTTTAAGAGAAAAACGTGTATTCTTCTTCTTAACCTCAACCTTTCTAAGTTATGTATCGTCGTTTCATTATTTTCGAATTATTTTAACTTTAGTTCAAGATATTTCAAAATCAAACATGTAAAATCTCAAAAAAAAACCCGGTTTTAAAAGAAGAAACATAACTTAAACCCTAAAACCCGACAAAGCTTTTTTGCATTGGAATTTATACCACTTGTTCGGCACGAAAAATAAACAATATGTTGTTCTACCAACATTTTTTTCGTTGCTTATTTTGGGTCAAAATACACTCAGGGAAAAAAGTTACATCATATTGATGAAAATGTTTCATAAATCGTTTAACATCAAATCATCTTATTATTCATAGATATGATGAAGAGCTTCATAAAAATGTATGTCAAATGTTTCATAAAGCTGCTTCATTTCATCATAAAGATTCATAAACCGTATGAACATATTTTTTGTTTTTTTTTTTTGTTTTCCTATTAATTTAAATGCAGAATTCCCATTTTAAATTTAGAAATCATCAATAGAAATTAAGAATCTTTATTTGAAATTAAGAAAATGTAATTTTTAACTTAGATTTTCGATTCAAAATTGTAAAACTTTCATAACATCAATTGTATATCAGAATTTCTAATCAGTCGATGTGTTTTAAATTTTGCATGGAGTTTTGTGAATGTAAATTTAATTTTTATAAATTTCAGTGGAAACGGAAATTCTTAAATTAATATTTTAAATTCAAAATGAAAATTCTTAACTTAATTTATTTTGTCTGAATTTTAATAAAAAATGTATATATCAATTGATATTTTAAATGGTTGGCAAACACTACATTTTCATTATAACGATAGTTGCCTATCACTCCCAAATCAAGGCCGTTATGAAAATTTTAAAACCACGATTCCAATAGTGGCATGTGTCTTCCGATATCACAGGGTTTATTTCCAAATTCTACGAATTACATTTCGTTTAATCAACAAAATAACGTAAGAAATCGTCGCTTCGTTATTTTAACTTTATAACAAGATTTTCAAAATCAAACAGGTAAAATTGCAAAATAAAAGAAGAAACATGTCTTTAATGGAATCGCAGTTTCAAAATTTTTATTCGAGTCTTAATGATACTGTGGTAGCCAACTACCGTTATTATGAGAAATTATTGAATGCCAACCCTGATAATTTTTGAGTTTAAATTTGAAATTCTGAGTTTTAATTGATATATTCTGAATTACAGTTTCAAAAATATTGGACTTTAAAAATAATGTATTAAAAATAAATTTTCGTCATTGGCTGTAGCATTATTTGTTCTACAAATGACTGACATTTACATTAAAAATAAAGAAATTCTATTACAACCCAGACAACTACATGTTTTTAAAGCAGAAGTTCCCCGAGTTTACAGTCCAAAAATTTCCCTTTTTGTATGGCGATTTCCGTTTTTCGGAAATATAAACCTTTTTAGCTGAATTTTGGTACACATCATTTGTAAAGCTATTTAGATATTATATTAAAAGGTGAACACACAGGTCATCCATTTGCGATATGATGCCATATACATTTTAGGCATATTTCGCGTTTTTCATGAACCGCACTTTATTATACACTCCACATGCTGAGTAAAAAAAATGTTTTGAGTGAAAATGTGAAGGTACCTCTGAATCTTCCATACAAATTGGTGTATATTAGTAAAATTGCATTTTTGTGTCTGGGTTAAAAAATATAACGTCATAATTGTACACCAGACGCTAAGAGGTGAATAATATTTTAAATTCACCTCAAATTTTTATTTCACCTCAAATTTTTTTTCATCACACAAAATTTTTTTTTTCACCACATGCTGAGTGAAAAAAGTTTTGAGTGAAAATGTGAAGGTACCTCTGAATCTTCCATACAAATGGGTGTATATTAGTAAAATTGCATTTTAGTGTCTGGGTTAAAAAATATAACATCATAATTGAACACCAGACGCTAAGAGGTGAATAATATTTTAAATTCGCCTCAAATTTTTATTTCACCTCAAATTTTTTTCACCCCACAAAACTTTTTTTTTCACCACAAAAATAGTTTTTTACCTCAAAATTGTTTTTTTCACCTCAAAATATATTTCTCTTAAAATATTTGTTTGTTGCTTCATTTGTAAGGGTTCATTGTAGCGGGGTTAAAGAAAAAATTTGGTAAAATCTTGTTGTAGAAACTTGTTTTCCTTCATTTTTTACACGATATAATTGGTAAGATTTGTCATTTTGCTTATGGATCGACTGCGAAATGGGATTAAAGATTATGCAAAAATAGTCAAATATAGTAAAAACTGAGGAAAAACGCAGATTTACTTGTAAATGCTGCACATTTATTAACCATATTTGATATACGAATGTTAATTAAGGTTCTTTATGTATTTAACATAAAAAAATAAGATAAAATATTTAATTTTTAAAATTTTATGTATGAAAAACTGTGTTAAAACATGCACAACTTTAATGCAAATTAGCGAAAAATCTGGCCAATAAGTGAAAAAACTGTACGCCATAAAATTCAGCGTGGCTGAAATATTTATGATCAAAGGTCGTTACTCTTGTTTTTGATTTAGGAGTCAATTTTGTAGCGCTGTGTTATTAAAATAAATTAAAAAAAAAACTGTAATTACAAACAAGAACATTATAAACAATAAAATAAAAATCACTCTATAAAAAAAGTAGCCGCTAAATCAAACCAACCAATGCACCAAAACACCAAAATATATTAACTATAACCAAACAAGCCAAATAATATACAAATTTTTTAAATTAAAAGAGATTCTGTTATATTAGTTTCCATTTGCTCTCAAAAAGTTTTTTCTCTTACAAAGTATTTCTCTTTTTGTTTATTCTCCTCTCTTTAGCATAGACAACAACCAGTTGTATAAATTAATGCAAGTTTATTATACATACAAACAAATTCAGTGGTTGCATTTTTGATGTTTGTAAAAAAAGTAAACAAAACAAATTAACGACCAAGTGAAATAAAGTTCAAGTGTAATTGTTATTGCATCTAATCAAAAGATAGACAAATCATTTTTAAGGACACAATGAGTGGCCGAGATAATCGCGGCAACGGCCATCAGCCTCTAAGCAATGCCATGGGCAAAATAAAGGATAGACTCTCAAGGGTAAGTATTTTATTAATATAGGTCAGTGTTTAAATTATAACTAAAATGCATTAAGCTTGTCTATTAGTTGATAACATGCACACAGTTTTTTTCTTAAGCATAACAAGTTGTTTCGATTGTCACAAAAATGAGAAAAAAAATGTAATTTTACAGAAAAATTAACTATTTTTAGACCAGCAGACTGTTGAGATAATTTTAGTAAAACGTGTCTGTAATTATTAGCTAAGTGAAAGTAGTAGATAAAATTAGTAAACTAACTAAAATTTTACTAAACCCTCAAAGGAAATTGATTTGCTAAAATCAGTAAATCTTTTTACTACACTGAGAGAATTATCTGCATGATATCAATGAATTTTTGGATTAGATCTATGAATTGTCACAGGAATGCGTTCATTGAAACTTTTTATTAAATTACCCAGCAATAATATGGTATGACAGGTCATAGATTAATAGGTAATGATAGGTCATTACCTGTATTGCATTACTTTCATATTTAAAAGAATGACTTACTGATAATGGGTTACATAATCGATTTCATATTTTATTATTTTGATTTAAAAATGTTTACAAGTAAAATTTTCGAGCTTAAGTTATTTTCAAAGATTGAAAAAGATTTCTTTAAAAAAAAACTAACTTAAAGGCAACCATTTATAAAGATATTTTCAAAGATTCAAAAACAATTATTAAAACAAATTAACCTCCATCCATTTATTTCGTAACTCCTAGGTAACCACTTATTTTATCATTGTGAGTAACTATTATTCTATTCACTTATGAGTACCAAATCAGGTAGCTCATTATTCTCAAATTTTTTTTTTAAGCTAGAGAGTAATGACCACCCATGCATTTTGGGACATCGCGAACAAAAAGTAATTAAGCGAGTACAAAGCCGTGTAACTAGTGAATTCCTCTGTGCGCTACTTACACTCTTAATTACTTGGTAATGTCTGTTTTTGCTGGGTAATGGAGTTTTTCATAAAATTTAATTAAACATTTAATATTGTTTATTAAAAATTTCGTACTACTAATGAAAACGTTTCATTAAAAATAGTATCATTTAAACTATTAAGCTTTTTCATAAAGTTTAAGAAAATTTTCATTCACATTGCAAAGAAAACTTCATTAGTTTAGTGAAAAAATTTCAATCAAAGAAGTGTTTTTTTTGCATTTTCTTTATAAAGGGTTCGCCATCTAACGTTTTTTTCCGATGCCGATTTTGCCAAAAAAATCATCTTTTCAGATGAAGCTCATACTGCATGGGCAGCCGAGGCAGCCATTTGAATGAAATTATTTTCCATTATTAACCGGAAGGATTGTACTTTCAAATAGAAAAAGAAATTTGAGAAAATATTCAGTAGTTTTTTTTATAGCATTTAAAAAAAAAAAAGTTATTTGGCGGACCCTTTATTTAGATTACAAAAATATTCAACTAGAAAAAAAATTTTTTCTAAACTGTGAAAAATGAACATTTGTAAAATTTTTTGATAATTTTACACTCACAAAAAAAGTTAGTACAAAATTCTGTTAAACGGGTTCCAATTCAGTTGAACTAATTTTTTTGTTGTTATCGTTTAAATCAGTTATTAAGCTAAACTTATCTCATTTTACCACAAAAACAAATTTTATACGAACAAAAATAAAAGGAGTTATTTGTGTTTAAAAATTAAAAAAAAATATATGAAAAACATGAAAAACGTTCCGACACACAGTGTTTCCAAAAGCACTTTTTTAAGCAAATAACATTTTAGACCACAAAGGAAAAAATCATAAAATATAGTACTAGAGTCATTTTAGAAAAATTTTTAACCCTTTAGGGAGGAGCGAAAATGATAAATTTTTTTGTTAACAAAAATGGTGCTCAAATGAAAGTAAATTACGAAATCAGATTAAAATAAAGTGAATTAAGGACAATATGAGACATATTATAATTTTCAAAAGCTGTGGTTGAATATGTGAGTTGTATTGTTTTAAAAAATATGAAAAGCGTTGGAGTAAATTTTTGTTATTAATAAATACTCTTTTGTGAGTTTTTTTTAGAAAGTTAAATTTTGAAAATTCAAGCGTTGAAGCGATTTTGTAAAAAAAAAAGCGCAGCAGACAAAAATTAGTTTGAAAAAATCGCGCTATTTTTTTCAAACAAATTGTTAGTTTTTATTGGAATCTAAAAGTACATTACAGTAGAAACTCGATTCTTGCACGTAATGAAAACCGGGCTCGGTGCAAGTTTCGAGGTTGTCGCAAGTACCGAGTATTAATTTCCCATACAAAATAAAAGGCACATACATCTGTTTAGAAACTAAGTTTAATATATCAATTCAAAACACTTAAGTTCAATGCCTTCGTATAACAGTAGATACATATTTTATGTGGAATTAAAGAAATTTAAAATTTTTGTTTGTTTTGTACATGTCGCTTGTTCAGTACTAAACTGCTTCTTAGTCTCTGGAGCATCATAATATCGTCTAATGAAGCATTGTTTTTCTCCGCCCATTCTAAGCAAATATTGAACGCTGATGTATATACATAATACAAAAATGTTGCAAGTATCGAGTTCAAAATTTTCGGATGTCGCAAGTACTGAGTGCATAATGAAAAATATTCCTATGTTGCAAGAATCGAGGTGTGCAAGTATCAAGTATGTGCAAGAATCGAGTTACTACTGTATTTTACTTTTATTTTCGGCCCACCCTAAAAGATCTAAAATTTACTTAAATGGCTCTAGTACTTTATTTTATACTATTTTTATAATTTCCCTTTATTTAAGCGACGTTTTTACACATAAAAAAAAGTTTACAGTTTTTTGTCCACTTAAAGGGTATAAAATTTACTTAAATGGCTCTAGTTCGGGTGAAATTTTCTTTCATTTTCGTTTTTTTGGATCAAGAGAGTCTATAGGGCCCTAGCCACTAATTTTGAATTTCGGTTTTTTTCTTTATTTTATTCCAGAGGGGCGTCTTGTATTTTGTTTCTTTAATTTCTGTATGCCCGCTAAAGTGCACTTTAGCCGATTTCTGTCCAAAAAAAATACCTTCAAGGTAACCACTTATTTTGTAACTCCTAGGTAACTTCTTATTATATCATTGTGAGTTACCACTTTTGCCTTATATAATTTTATTCCTTCACTATGAGCAACCAATCAGGTAACTTATTATTCTTAGTTTTTTTTTTGTAAGCGAGAATTTTCGGAATCCCTTTGTGCGCTACTTACACGCATAATTACTTGGAAATGTCAGTTTTTGCTCGAAATCAACCGATAGGTTAAATATTTTGCACACATATCTGACATTATCAGAGCGTTGGACTGTTACACAGATTCCAGGTCCAATCCCTGCTGACTACAACATCAATTTTGAAAAATAATCGTGTCTATTTCTGTAGTCACCTTCATAAATACGCGCCGTAGCTATTATATAATACACTAGTGATGTGAAGAAAACATATGTTTTTTGGTGATCATCGATACATTCTATAATACGAGTTCGACGCGCGTTTTCATCACTTTTGTTCGTCGCCATCATTGACAAGAAAATACTTGTTTTTTCTTTTAAACCATGAAAATTCTTTAAATTTTTAATTATTTTTCAATTATTTAATTAATTTCAACAATAAAAGTGCAAAAAAAAATCAACTCTGGCAGAATAACAAGATAAAGTTTAAAAAATAAAATGATTTGCCGCTTTGTCTGTCAAGATTTTTGCATTGGGAAAAAAAATCATTTATTTTTGCAAAAACACATAAAAATGATTAAATTTTCTTCATTTCATATTTAGTACATGTAAAACTAAGAAAAACAAAGGAATTTAATTCCAATATAATCAATAAATTAATATTGTTTGTGCTTCTTCTTCTGTTATTTTTTTTTAGAGATGGTAAAAATTTGATAGCTTTTACCGATAATTCTTCACGCGTATTTTAGAATATATCGAATCATGGAAAGTTAAAGTGAAAATTCGACAAAGACAAAGTCAAAATGATGTGCGTATTGTCGAATCGACATGAATATGTATGGGCTATGAACCAAAAAGCTTCAATAAGATCGCCAACTCCCCATCAGGTGGCGAGCAACAACTGTTCTAAGACATATCATATCGCTCAATTACAGTGTTGCCATGATTCAAGCCCTTCAGCTTTCCTCACCTCTATCTTTTCTCTATCCCCTTTTCAAAGAAAGCAACACATTAATAAATAGGACGAATTTCTTGAGTATTGCTTCTCTTAAAAAAAAATAAAATAAAAAGAACTTGATGAGAAATAAAGTTGCAGTTGTAAGTGAAAATGACCCTATGGGGAATCGGACCGGTTCTGCGTGTGCCACAGGGTCGGTCCCTTCGTGCCAGAGACCGGTCCTCTGCTAAACCCTACCCTATCTAAACTACTGGCAGCTTTAACATTGGCTTGTCATAGGAGGGGGTCATTTGTCCTGCTTTAAACCACATGGTGGCATGCCACAGGTCTAACCAAAGATGGGCATACCACAAGACTGTCGCAAAAGGACCATGTTATGTCCTCCCTTTACCAGTCACATTATTGGTAATTTTAGGACAATTGACACTGCTTAACCCACTTCAGTATTAAATTATACCAGTCCTTTGATAAGTCCTTCTTTAACCAGTCACTTTTAGGTCTATTGACTCCTCATTCCCCATAGGGGAGTGTCAGATTTTTTTTTCGATCTCACTCCTTATCACTAACAAATATTTCTAGTTAAACCTTAACTTTTGCAACCATTTTCTATTAAATTCCAATTTGTATTTGTGACATCTTCGCTTTTAATAGGCAATTATAATAATGTACCAGAAATAATCTTCAAAATACCGACAAAAATTATCTCTTTAACATTTTATGTACAATGCACTTGGGTTTCATTGTATGAATTATAACTTTAATAAAAGACTAATTTTATTTTTAAAGCCAAAATAATAAATAATGACGTGCATTGAAAAAAGAAGAAAATAAACAAAATTTGTCAAAAGTTAGGAATGAAAAATGCAATGAACAGGTCTGAACCACTTTTAAACCGAACGCAACCAATAAGAATAACAACAGATTAAACGTTATTTCCTGATGAAACAAATGTCCGAACATGTTGATCGTAGATTGATCTGTTATCAGTTGAACGCAGATTCAATAAAAATCAATTAATAAATAAATATATGTGCAATATAATAAGAAATCAGTAACATTAATTAATAGACAGTAAAGCTTAAAGCAAGAAAATTCAAAAGCATTTTGCTCCTTAAAACGATTTTCATATTAAAATTATAATATTTTGTGTTATCGTCACATACAGGAAGATCAACCGTATCAAAGGGTGGACTTGGATGAAGGTGGCACATTATCAACCTCAAATACAGCTACCAGTCTTGATACGATACTACCAGAGGATCCTTTTCTATTTTCTTCACAAAATAGACCAACAGCACCACCACTAACGCCGAAGCAACAACAGCGACGTTACGAAACCGAAATACCGTTACAATTTGGGCCCATTATTGATGCAGATGATATTAATGAACCTCCACTACCAATAAGTTCAAAAGTAAAAACTAAGCAAGAACCTACACCACTTCCTTTACCGCCACCACCATCGTCAAAGCATTCGCATAGGGATCATCATACACGCAGTATAGTTTCCATACCCAACGAAGATTTACAACGTAGTAAACAATCGCTTAAAGGGTCACGAGTATCCTTCGAAAAACGCGGCGGTAACGATAGTAGTGATGATGACAGCTTTGAAGAAAAACGTTCTGGTTTTCAACAACAGAAAGCTGTGAGTGTAGATCATAAGGGTATACTAAAGGATCTTAAAACCATTTTACAACACGATAATCGTCGACAATTTCAAGCTAAAAAGCACGTTTCGTTGGATTTAAAAGGAACACGCTTCCTACAAGATCTATTAAAAGATTCATCATCTGAAGAAGAATTTCGTAAAAATCGTCGCGAATTTCAGGGACGCAAACATCAAAGTTTAGATCCACGTGTTAGTTTTAAATTGGAAAAAGTATTACAAGGATCAAGTGAGGATAGTGACGAAGAAAACGATAACGTTGAACAAAAACGCTTAATACATCGTCCTAAAGATATAACAAAGCCTGTGGTTATTGATTTAAAAGATTTTGAAAGTGAGAGTGAAGACGATTACGTTTCGTCAAGGCAACATTTTCAACAGCAACGTTCCATTAGTACAGATTCAAGAAAAAGGTATGTTAAATATAAAGGGTCCGCCAAATAACTTTTTTTTTTTTGAAAATGCTATAAAAAAAAAAACTACTGAATATTTTCTCAAATTTCTTTTTTTATTTGAAAGTACAATCCTTCCGGTTAATAATGGAAAATAATTTCATTCAAATGGCTACCTCGGCTGGCCATGCAGTATGAGCTTCATCTGAAAAGATGATTTTTTTTGGCAAAATCGGCATCGGAAAAAAACGTTAGATGCGGACCCTTTAGAAAAAAAAAAAAAATAAGTCCAAGAAGAAATATAAAATATCTAATTACAAAAATATTTTTTATACATTTTTAGCATACGTTTTTACGAAATGGATGAAATGGGCCATAAAAAAGGTGAAAACCTGCGTAGTGCAGTACCCTTTGTTAGACAAATTACCGAAGATGGTAAACCAAAATTGGAAGTTTATAGACCAACAACAAATCCTATTTACATATGGACTCAGGTAAGGTTTCAAAAATTTTACATTAATATAAAGATGACGATTTTAAAGACCTATTAAAAAAACGACTGTATTTTAAAGAGGAAATTTTCAAGATTTTTCTAAGCTCCTCCTGTAAACAGTAAGTCTTATAAAAGATTGATAAAAGAACATAAAACATATCAAAAAAGAAATTTTGCTTATTGCAATTGTTCCCGTTTACGTAACGTGAAATAAAAATAGAGATTTTTAATAAATTCGCATAATATATTGCTACTAAAATTGTGTGGAGTTGTTATATTAAAATTTATTCATCTTAAAAAGAAATAATTTTTCTTTAGAATATTTTCTAAACACATTTCTGAATTAAATATGAATATAAAAATGTTTCCAGCTAAACTTTTTAAAACAGCTTAATTTCCCACCGGTTGCATGGAAATGGTTCTAGAACCAGTTTTAGAACTGGAGCAACCTGTTCTTGATTGGAGGTAAAGAAGCTATTGCAAATAGAATAAACTACATACAAAAATAATCGGTTGTAGAACACAAATTAGAACCTATGATACATACCACAGAAAAGGGACCAGTCCCTAGATTGTAAATATTTGACAACTGCATTTTTAAAAGTTCGAAATAATGGCGTAATGCGAAAAAAATGGGTTATGTTATGGTTGCTATAAAACTTATCCGCGGTTGATATCCCGTAAATAAACAATTATATGAGACTATTTATTATTTAAAATTTTTTTAATTGCAAATTTTTTATACATTTTTTGCGAATTAAAATTACACAGGACAATACCTGTAGTAATATTTTAGTAAAAATTTGGTTCAATAACCTTAAAATTCGCGCTATATTTTTTGCGGTTTTTGCAAACTTTACATATATTAGAGCTGTAAATGAATCATTCATTTTTGAATTAATTCGTGAATCATTCATGCACTGAATTAGTAAAATTTTGAATTAATTCTTTTCGCCAAAAAACGAATTGAATGAAATTTGAATCGATTCATATGCATTTGGCTGGAATGAATTGCAATTCATTTTAAATTAAAATAATTCGGCAAAATGAATTGCAACTCATTTTCTATTCAAATGAGTTTGGCCAAATGAATTTCAATTCATGTCCAATTCATTTGACTTGAATTGATTTTAAATTAATTCAAATGAATTAGAAAAATTATTTGCAATTCATTTTCAATTCATTTGAATTGTATTGATTTTGAATTAATTCAAATTAATTTTATGAAACTCTTCATCACATATAAGAAAATTTTATAAATATGATTAATAACATGGTGCTACACTGAAAAAAAAACTTGTAAAATGAGCTAGTGTAGGTTGTAGGACTTGTTGAGTAAATCACTTTTTAGCTTTCAGAATTTTGAATACACCCTCAAAATCTGAAGTTATCGACAAAAAACGTTTTTTCAGGACAAAATAAAAAAATAAAGGACAAAATATTTTTAAATTTTTGAACGGTTTTAGAAAGATGAATAGTTAAGCTTTACAAATACATATATATCTGTTTATACTTTTAATAAACAAATGTGAAAATATTACCCAAAATATTTCGAACTTTGAATTTTTTTTTAAATTTTTTCCTCTTTAACGCCTTTTTTTTTCCTAAACATTCTTTGAAAACCTAGTTTTTTCTTATTTTTATTTTAAAGGACATTTAATAATGCGTAACGTGCGCCGTGCGGGTCAAAAACTTTCATAAACTATTAACTGTTTCTCGATTATTTAACGTGTTTTGTCGTTTAGCGTATGCCAAAACCAAAATAAGTAATACTTGAAGAAACAAACTCCAAGCACCATGTTTACTTTGATTAATTGCAATTCATTTTTCATATCATTAATATGAATTGCAATTTTTTTTCTCATTCATTTGAATTAATTCAAAATCAATTCAATTCAAATGAATTGAAAATGAATTGCAATTCATTTTTCTAATTCATTTGAATTAATTCAAAAACAATTCAAGTCAAATGAATTGGAAATGAATTGCAATGCATTTCGCCAAACTCATTTGAATTGAAAATGAATTACAATTCATTTTGTCGAATTCATTTGTATTGTAAATGAATTCCAATTTATTTCTGCCAAATTAATTTGAATTAATTCAAATTTCATTTAATTCTTTTTTTTATGTGAAAAGAATTAATTCAAAATTCAATTCAAATTCGTAATGAATTGAAATCAAAAAAGAATGATTCATTTTCAGCTCTGACATATATATAAAAAATTATCAATTTGTTAAAATTTTTTTTATATCATCATAACTTTCCAAGATGACCCCATAATATAATTTTTAGTATGATGTGTAAATACCTGCCATATAAAATATTGACAAATCGCGAAATTTTTAATAAAATATTACTACCGGTTTTGACCTCGGTAATGGTAATTCAAAAACGTATGTATGAAAAATTAGCAAATTAAAAAAAAATCAAAAAATTGTTATAGTTTAATATATTTATTTATATACAGGATGTAATCCGCGAATGCGTTTAATAATTAATTTGTTGCAAAATAAAGCATTTTTTGGCAAACTTTGTTTTGCACCACAACTTAGCGGTTTTGTTGATACCACAAATCAAGCAAGTTTATTCAACTTTGTTATTTAACAATAATTTTTTTGTTAGTTTTTTTAAAGTTTTTTATAGTTGAAAATAAAAATACAGGTTTTGTTTTTTGTAGAGTTGAAAAAAACATTTTAAATTTCTAATATATTTAGTTTTGTTAAAAAGCAAACATAGAACGTTTTCTGGTCTGTGGTTTTTAATTTAAAGTCGCTTTTAAAAAAGCCGACTTTAGTGCAAGACTATTATTGCGGGCCCATATTTTTAAAATTTTAAGAACTTATTTAAATTTTTTAGGGCATTTTTTATAAGAATAAAATTGTTATTTGAAAACATATTTTCTGTTGCCCTGGTTATTACATTTCGACACTTTTGATGATAAAAATGTTAAAACAAAACTATAGTATTTACGTATATCCTGAAAAGCTTGTGGAACTTTGATTCTAGTAAAATGAATTTTCGATTTTTCTATCAAAATGGGTTTTAAACATCTAAAAATTTTTTTAACAGAATTTTTCTAATAAAATTACGATATTTGAAAATGTTCAGGAAAATGTCGAGTGCAACCGAATATACGCGCAGTCTGACACGAATGTCATATTTTTGCCAGTTCTGGTATAAAAATTTTAATGCGCAAACCTTTTCAATTTAACCATGATGTAAAAGTTAATTTTAAAGTTATTTCGTGTCGTATATTTTTTTATTTTTTAATTGGTTTTGGGTGGTGGTATATCCCTCATCCCCCCTGGATTCGTGCCTGATTATAATACAGTTTAAAAAAAAAACGTAAATAAATTTAACTCAAAACTGAATTAGTCCTTAAATTTGATATTACCCAGCAAACATGGCAATACGAAAACGATTTAACGATCTTAACGCCTGGATGAAAACATTTATAGCTATGCTACAATAATCATTTTTGCATTGCGAAAGTTTTTTCCGTGGGGAATTACTGTTACCGAAAGCAAAAGTTCCAGGCAATACGAAAGCAATTCCGCAGGATATTTTACTATCGCCAAATTATAGCCGGGAAGATTAATCGGCGATACTTTAAGACATTTTTTATAGCCAAATTATTGCCGGGAAGATAAATCGGCAATACTTTAACACGTTTTTGATATCTAATTATCGCCGTGAAGATAAATCCGCGATATTGCCAAAATATCGCCCGGAAGTTAATAACATGATATTGCCCTACTTGTAAAAATTGTACATATATTTTACGAATACATATTTATTTTGACTTTTTATTTCAAATTAACAAAAGTAAAAATCACTAATGATCTTCTTACAACACACACAATTGATTTCGATTTAATAGCATTTTTATATTTATTTTATATATTTTACCAAATGACACAAAAAAAAAAAATTTTTTTTGATGTTTTTTTTTTAATATTGCCGATATATCTTCCAGATGTTAAAAAAGAGGATTTGTCAAAATACTATTTAATTATATTTAGAATGCTTATACACAGAAAAAAATATTTGCCTATTTTAAATCGATTTGTTGAAAATTTTAAAGATGTCAATTAAACATTAATTAAATATTTGTTTAAAGTCGGAACTTGCTTGACATGTTGTTGTTGTTGTTTTTTTAGCTGGTTTTTATAAATATTTATGTATTAGCAATAAATATTTTAAATGCATATTAATTATATTTTATTAATTCTCATTAGGTTTATTACTTTAATAAGTTAAATAATTTAATTTCAGTGGTTTAAATCTGAATATTAATTTATTCTAAAACATTATCATAAAATTGATAATGTAATTTTTGAAGTTCAATTTTGTGTAATAAAAATGTAACCATTTCTTTTAAATAAAAAAAAAATAAAAAAAATTATTTTAAAAAAATACTCTGGTTTTAACAAAAGGCCAAATTTCTGCAAAAAAAAAAAATTGCCATACTTCCTGCGTTTCAATAGAAAGAAAAAAAAACTAATTTTTTTGTTAATTTGTTCACATAAGTATAAATAAAACAGCTAACTAAATGAGAATTACATGCAAGCAGCGCTGCCAACTTTGACGATTTGTCTCTATTTTGACGATTTTTGAAGTGAAATATGATAAAATCACGATTTCACAAAATTTATTATATGGAAAATGACGATTTATAAAAATTTGCAATTTTTATAGTTTTTAAATTTTTTAATTTATTTCTCTAAAATTTACTAACAAAATTTGATCGTTTCTTTTTTTTTTTTAAACATCTAAGGAAAATGTGATAAAATGATCTCAAATCGAATAAAAATTCTTCATTTACCCATTTAAGGATCAACTAAATATAAACTCCCATCATTTTTAAAGGTTTATTTTAATTTTTATTAAAAAATAATGAAATTCGAATGGATTTTTTTTATATATTTTACAAAGGCAAATCCAAAAGCTTTATTTTTTTAATAATTAAAATCATCAAAATCACTGATAAAAGAGTGATTTTCTACATTTTTGATTTTTGGTAAAACCATATTTTTCTTTAATTGCCTTTTTATTGTATGTATGCCCAAATTTTGTGAAACCAAATATCGGAAAAAAAAATTTAAAACTAAACGAATTTTGCAGATTTTTAAATAGGTCAGTGATTTTAAAATTCTATTTCCCGAAATAAGTATTGGGAGTTGTGTTTTTAATACTCAGAGTCGTTTGTAAAGGAACTAATAAAAAAGAACATTAAAATTGTGAAATAATTACAAATAAAGTGATTAAAGCGTAAAATTTTAATTTTTTTTATTGAATCATAAATAGTTTTCGGAATAACGATTTTTTGACGATTTCTTATTCTCAAAATGACGATTTTAAAGATTTTTTCAACAAAACTTGACGATTTTTGAACAAATTGGGTTGGCAGCACTGCATGCAAGTTTATATTCAATGTTTTAAAGTTCAAGCTATAAAAAAAAACATTTGGTATGGCAACAACCCTTTATCTAATTGTTTTTTGCTTTTCGTAAAGGTATACAATATTGATCACTTTTTAATCAAATGAGTTATTATTAAATTGAAAAATAATTCAATTAAAGAGCTATCAATTTGTAATTGAATTAGCAATTTTTGTTGTAGGCGAAATTTCAGCAATTAAAGTTATTGTATCGGTGGATCTCGTGATTGAAATCGACTTTTATTTCTGTGTTTTGAAAATGAAAAATGAAAGATATGTCCATAATATCTTCAGGGTAATATATCTTCCAAATGCTTATCAGGGCATTATTCGATTCAGAAACTGATACACATTCTAAAATTTAGTTTTTTTATTCTTGATTTATATCCAAATCAATATTTAAACCACCCACCTAAATATACACACCTAATTCTATAGATACTCACACCGTATACAAATACCAATGCCTTCTTAACTAATTCAATTAAAAAGTATGTATTTTGAAATAATTTATAGTTACTATCATACAAAGTCATCAAATGTAATAAATATCACAAGTGATGAATTATTATTCAATCATTTTCAAAGTTTAAAGATGTTTCAAATGATGGGGTTTCCATGGGTATTAATTGGAAAAGACAGTTCAGTGTCAGCTTGAACTTTTAACTTGCATTATCACTTTATAAATAAAACAACAAAAGAAAGAACAAATTTACAAAACAAAACAAATCGAACAAAAATAAAAATAAAAATCCTTCATTATTTGCCATATATATTTTTTTTTTTAACAAATCAGACGGTAGCAACGTTCATTTC
The DNA here is from genome assembly GCA_021234595.1 of Delia radicum. Taxonomy (NCBI): domain Eukaryota; kingdom Metazoa; phylum Arthropoda; class Insecta; order Diptera; family Anthomyiidae; genus Delia; species Delia radicum. The sequence continues at coordinate 198,515,465 of CM037855.1, read as the reverse complement.
CGCTTATAACCGAAATTGAACGGAATAAATATATGTAAAATACAGAAAGATTGGGGTCTAGTAAAAAAAATATCAACAAATAATTACGATTTTATTTGTTGTTATTCAAAATTTTTACTCATCCACCGATCTACTGCATATGTCACACAAATACAGCATCAATCACGGCAATTTAAATATAACTTTGAAAAATAACCTTATCTTACATTTTGTGTTTTTTGAACGCCACTTAAAAACAGCGTGATTTTTAGTTAAGAAAGTAGATTTTTCATAATTATGAATATTAATTAAAACTAAACTATTTATTAGTGTCCGACCGAACTCATTTTTTACGGCCGAAGCCGAACATCGGCCATAATATCAATGTTCGGCCGAAGCCGAACTTTTTGTTTTAATAAAAAAAAAATATTAATTGTTTTTTTAGATCAATAAATTTAAACCAAAAAGTTAATAAACATAAACAAAAATACAATTTATAGGAATATTTTTTTAAAAAAATCATATTTGGAAAATAGTTGTACTATTTTAAGTACAAAAAAAGAATAAAATATTTGTACTATATTTTATAGTCAAAGAAAAATAGTTTATCGATTTTTAAGTTGATATAGAAAAAAAAACTTAAACTTTAATATTATTGCAATGACAGAAAAGCAATTTTTCCGCATTCAAACCTTGTAAATTGCTTCGTCTATCAGAATACAGGTTTCCGGCAGCGCTAAAATGCTGTTCGCTAGCTACACTAGTTAGTGGGGCTGATAAATATTTTATTGCTACAGCTTTTATATTTGTAAATGGACTTGAATTCCAATACTAAAATATATATATATTTCGGGACTTAAAGGCTCCGTAATAAACATTTTAATTTCTTTTTCAATAAAATTTTAATTTGGTTCTGTTACTTCTAAAGGCCTCATTAGTTGTTACTTTCTGTTGCCGTTCTGTGTCGTTCTGTTCTGTAGGTAATATTTTGTAATTACTTTTTCTGTGAGAGGAATCAGCTGTTTTAAAAAGTAAAAGAAACTCAAACCAAAAAAATTCAAATCAGGGATGATAAATGCGATTTTAAAATAGTACCAACCTGCATATAAAATAGTACTTTTTCGGCATCACAAGTATAAAAAAAATTTAAATATAAATTAACAAACAAATCTTTGTACCCTCCAAAATGAACAATTACAAATGAAACAACAAATATATATTTAAAAAAATATGTTAAGAGGTGAAAACAAAATTTTGAGGTGAAAAACTTTTTTGATTGTAAAAAAATAAATTGTGTCGTCAAAAACAAAACTATTTTTGAGGTGAAAAAAAGTTTTTGTGGAGAAAAAAGAATTTGCGGTGAATTTTAAATATTATTCACCTCTTAGCGTCTGGTGGAAAAATATGACGTTATATTTTATACACCAGACACTACAATGAATTCTAATAATATACAGTGTATTATACACCAATTTGTATGGAAAATTTAGAGGTACTTTAACATTGTCACTCATTACTTTTGGACCGCCGGACCGATTTTGCTCATTTTCAATACCAAACTTTTCGAAAAAATGTACATAAAGCTATGTAAAAACGAGTAGTGCGTACTAAGAAAATTAGCCGATATTGATTTAAAATTTTAAAATTTTGAGAATTTTTCTTAAATTCAGCAAGTTTTTAATATTTTTTGAATGTGCTATTAATATCTTGCTGTATTGAATTACATTTCTCACAGTTTTTTGCGAATTCAATCCTTGTGATTGGTAGCAAACAAATTCGATTTCACATTTTTATAAGATTTTTATTATTTACTTTTTGAAAATCAAAATTAGTTAATAATAATTAAAACCCTTATTGATTGAATTCAATAATTGGTTCAATCGATTAATAAAACTCTAATATAATCATCTGTAATCAGTCGCACTCAGTGAAATTATGTGATTGAAATCACAGCGTTTGGTTCCGAATTAATTCATTGTTCATATGGCACTGCAAATCGAATTAATAATTATTGAATTTTAAAGGGACCAAGAAATTCATACATAGAAACATTTATAAATCGTACTAAATGAGTCATAAGAGTATCATGGTACATCAGAGGTTCAAATAGTACCATAAAAAGTACTATAGTACCAACTTTATCATCCCTGATTCAAATATTGAGAAAAAGATTTCATAACAAACCAATCCATACGCACTTTAGGCTGTCACTTAACGTTGAATTCTATTTTCAATAGATTTGTCCGCAAGAAAACAGAACGGAAAAGTGAAAACTAACCACACATACAGACTTTCAATTGAACAGAAACAAAACAGCTGATACGTAACAGAACAGAACGTACAAACTAATTCTGCCTTAAGTCTGGAACTGCATCATGTCTATCCCAAATTGATGAATCTGTTATTCTCTTTTTAGGATTACTTACCAATCGAAATTAATTGCAAAAATAAAAGTATACGTTTATTTAAATTAATTATTTGCTTATATAAGTCTTGTAGGTATATTTCTGGAAATTTTTTTTAAACTCTTTTGGCTTTTTGAAATTTTTTCACACACATTGATATTTAAATATCGTTGTTATTTTTTTTGGTATTCTATCATATTCAAATTTCAAAATTCTATCATATTCAATTTGAAATTCTGAAAAGTAAATATAACCATAGTTGTTATTTATTTGTGCTTTTTATAAATAATCATAAAAAGTTCGGTAGTTCGGCCAAAATTTGGCCGAACACCGAACTTAGCCGAACTTTACTTTTTGGCCGAACTCCGAAGCCGAAGCCGAATACTCGGTCGGACACTACTATTTATTATAAAAATACTATATACTTTTCCTCCTGCCTTTTCTTATCTTTGTACTCTTACTGAAATTAGTTTTTTTTTTTTTTTTGAATAATTTACTCTCTTAAATTTTGTTTTAATAGTTAAATATTGATTTAGCATTTTACTGTTAAAATGTAAAAAAAAAAAAAAAAAAAATCGGTTTAAAAATTTCAAACTGCATCTCAAAATTGAATTTAACATATTGTTACATTTTAGTTCCTGTTTAACTTTCAAACGATCTATTTACAACGGAAACTTAAAAATACGAAATATTTTTACTGTTTGTGATCAGTGACATAAACGGAATATTAAGCAAATATTTGAATGACCTTACTTTCAATTTTACACGTACAAATCGCATCGAACGAACGTACAACATAAAGTATCAATTACGCATTGTTTGATGAAAGATTTTGAATATTTTCTTTGTTAACAAATCTGAATTTGGAAAACAAACATGAAAATCTTAATGAGAGCAGACACTCATGTGTCTTTTCATTTGCCCGATGATGTTCCAGCAGCTAAATGTACCTATACACAGGTTAATAAAATAAATTATCATTTACGCTGAGTTTTATACTAAAGATGTTTGAGTTAACTATTACACAGAGAGAAATGAAATTTATTCACTAATTTCTTCACAATGTGAATGAAAAATTTCTTACTCATTTTAGTGAAACCTTTTCGTTAGTCGTATGAAATTTTTAATAAATAATATGAAATGTATCATTAAATTTTATGAAAAACTTCTTTAATTCAATGAAAAGTTTTAATGGACGAGTTGCAGTGATAATTCATAGATCTAACGCAAAAATTCATTGATATAATGCAGATAATTCTGTCAGTGTGGTTAACTTAACAAATTATTGACATTTTCTTTTGTTCAAAAGTTAAGTTAAAGTTGTCTTTTTAGTATAAATAAAACTCAGCGTAAAAAAAAAACAAAACCAAAAAATTTATATTAACATGCGTATTGTCACCTTAAATAAAAAAAAAAACCGTAAGCGCCCAACCAAAATCAAGAAAAAAAATTAGTTGGGTTATTGTCAAATTGGCCAATAATAGCATGTGAAACAACTACACTGAAAGAATTATACTTCATGATATTCATGAAGCAATTTCATAGAATTTTTTTCGTAGATTCAATGTAGAATTTCATTATATCCAAGAAATTTTATTAATATTAAAAAAATTTTCATAAACTTTTTTTCATAAAATTTCATAGTTTCATAAAACAAAAAATCATACGATTTCATAAATCATCTCGTCATTAATTTAATGTAAATTTTCTATTTTTGTTGACATTAATAGCATGTGAAACAACTACACTGAAAGAATTATACTTCACGATATTAATGCAGCATTTTCATAGAATTTTTTTTAAAGATTCAATGTAGAATTTCATTATATCAACCAAATTTTATTAATATTAAAAAAAATTTCATAAACGTTTTTTCATAAAATTTCAGTTTCATAAAAAAAAATCATTCGATTTCAAAAATTATCTCTTCATAAATTTAATGCAAATTTTCTATTTTTATTCTTTATATCTTCATTTCAAAGACTTATTTTTTTATTTCTTCATAAAATTCAGGGATGGCAGGTAATACCGCTAAAATACCGTCATCGAAATAATTAAAATACCGTTACCGAAATAAGTAAATTACCGTTAACGCTAAAATCCCGTTACCAAAATAACTGAAATATCATTGCGATATCAAATAGCATTACCCTTACCGATACCCCTACCGAATCGGTTATCATCCATGATAAAATTTCATAATTTCATTAATTTTGATGCATTTTAAACGTTAGTTTTAAGATTTTATTTTTAAGTGTTCAACATATTTTACAAAGTGCTTTATGCAATGTGCAATGTAGCCATTTATTAATTTTGGACTTCGGCATTTTTCAAATTCGCCAAATTTTAAGCGGTCCACAAGCTAAGTGGATTAAGGGATCCCTTCAGTTTATTTACTTTTTCATTCCTATGATATGTTTATAGAAAAGCGGCCAAAAGTATTTTAATATTTACAATAGGGTGGGGCGATTTGAACATCTTAATGGGCACTTCGCGTTTCTGATTCTTAGGATTGTACTGAGCAAAACAGTCCACTAGACCATACGTCTACGGTGAAATTGTCTGCCGAAATTTGACCGATCTTATTAAAAATCTACATTGAGTGACAATACCTTACACGAAATTTTTGATATATGGCTAACAAAACCCAAAAATGACTGTGGACTATATTTGTGTAACGGATCATCTGCCTTTGTTGATTATGAACAAATAAAAAGCTTGCTTAAAAATCGTTTAATCCTTTATTACATGAAACTTGGAATTTAAAAAAATTTATATATTTTGGTAGAAAATGCAAAAAAAAATAAAAGGATTTCGGCAGACAATTTAAATTGTGCCTTAAAGTAGACACTTAAGTTATTTGTTTAAAATAAATTTCGTGTTGATCCGTTATATTCCCTAACACTTGTCTCTTAAAGAACTTTGTTTTTTTTGTTGAAATTTAACGAAAGAAGTTGTTTCTTTAATTAAATAACACTTAAACCCCTTATCAAGTTCTAGAAACGTATTTACGCGATGTAGAAAGAGGAGAGATTTAAGGTTAGTGGTCGTTGTGGTTAGCGTATATGGTAATATATATGAGTTTTCTATCCTTCATACGTATAGCAGCGTAAACCCATAGCAATTAACCCCACCGAAGAAAAATAATGAATAATGGAAATCACCCCCCCCCCCCCCCCTCCACCCACAAATAATATTTTTCATTTAAAAGGATTTCATTTAAAAGGATTCTATTGAAGGATAATGATTCGTTACGTATATGTAACAAATTAGTATAAAGGAATTAAATGGATATTTTCGATATATATGAAAAAACGTGGTTATTCGCCACTTTTGAAGCATGTAACTAACATCGCAAATTTGTTAGTGTTTGATAGTACAAATTTTTGTCATCAAAAGGTTTTTTAATTCTTCGGATATCTCTTTTAATGTGTTAGATAACGTTCTTTGAAATTAATTAATATGATGTGTTCATATTAATATGGTGTATCGCATTCATAGCGAAAATGCCATACCAATAAATATCAACGGACGATTTCTCCCTTAAGGAATAAGATATTGCAAATGGTAAATCTATATTTTAAAAGCAACAGATAAGACTTTCAGATGGCATAAAAAGTTTTGCGAATAAATCTTAATTAGCGATATAAAAACATCCCGTATATAGCGAAGAACAGAGTTTATTAAAACTTTATCACAAAAACCTAATTCTGAGGTCAGATTCGTGTTCTGGGTACATCAAACCTTTAGAAAATTATATTCTAGTCCTACGGTTAGTACACTTTTTTGGTATGCGTTATTATTTCTCATTAATCAAAGTGTAACGCTACATTTTTACATTTGCTGAAAGTTGATTCTTTATTTCCTGAAAATTCACATTTCTTTCTCACTTGTTAAACACCTGGACGATATTCTTGAAAAATACAGTAAAACGAAATAGTTCTAAAAATCTTATTATTAAATGTGTCACCACCTATTCAAAAAAAATAATAGTGTTACCCAATTTGTTCCTTTATACTACTTTGTTACATTTCTGTAATGAATCTAAATTAACAAAATAAATATTTCGAGAATTTAAATTAAGAATATTATTTTTAAAAATTCAGAACACATTCTAAATTTTATGATTATTCAGTTTTTTACACTTTAAACAATACGAAAAAACTTTCGATTTTTCGAATTTACGGACTAATGAAAAATTGCAATTATTTGCTATAAAAAATCATTTATTTCCAAATTTGCCGTTACTTTGGAAGTGCTTGCTATTAAATATATTAAAATTAAGTTGTTGTATAATTATAATTGTAACATCATGCAGTAAAGGGTTAAGTTTTCAAACGAAATATATTTTCTAAGGTAGTCCAATTCCACACATTGTTTTTCCAAAGTTGGATATCGGTTCAATAACATCATCATCTACTAAATTTCACAGTCCTAGCTTTATTATTTTCTAAGATATACAATTTTGTCTCCCTAATATGGTGAAATCTTACAGTGTGCGCTGTGGACATTAGAAGTTATAACCACTTCTTGACAAAATGTTCTTAAAAACATCCAATCAAATCGAAGACTAGCAGAAAATGTTTTAAAAAAAAATGTTATTAAACAAAAAAAAATTTTTTTTTCGATTTATAAAGAGCTTTCAACCTCTGTGTATTTACAAAAATAAAGCAAATCAAACATATTAGCCAGGTTGATATTAGTATTTCGATCTGGCTAAAGAACTCATCGGCACCCGAAGTTTTAGAAAAGCTAGAGCCTCCAGAATAGGCAGAGCTTTAACAAACAAACCTATTAATCATCAATTTTACTTCATTCTTGTCTTCTTTTTTTATTTACAGGTTTTAGCAGCCTTTAGTGTATCATTGGGTTCTTTAGTTGTGGGGTTTTCTTCAGCATATACATCGCCTGCTTTAGTATCAATGACCAATCAAAACTTAACTTCGTTTGAAGTAACACCTCAAGCTGTAAGTTATTTTATTTTTTGTAGTATTTATCAAAAAAGTAAAATAAAAATTCATTTATAGGCTTCTTGGGTTGGTGGTCTTATGCCATTGGCGGGTTTAGCTGGTGGTATATCTGGTGGACCGTTTATAGAATATTTGGGTCGTAGGAATACTATACTATTTACGGCTGTACCTTTTATAATATCCTGGCTATTAATTGCATGTGCTGTCAATGTTGCCATGGTTTTAGCAGGTCGAGCTTTGGCTGGTTTTTGCGTTGGCATAGCGTCTTTATCATTACCCGTGTATTTGGGTGAAACTATACAGCCGGAAGTTCGTGGCACCTTGGGTTTATTACCCACTGCGTTTGGTAACATTGGTATATTGATATGTTTCGTAGCTGGTACTTATATGGACTGGTCAATGTTGGCATTCCTGGGTGGTGCTTTACCAATACCATTTTTAATACTTATGTTCCTTATACCGGAAACTCCTCGTTGGTATGTATCTCGAAATAAAGAGGAAAGAGCACGCAAGGCTTTAATTTGGTTGCGTGGTAAGGAAGCTGATGTGGAACCCGAACTTAAAGGTTTAATGCGTTCGCAGGCCGATTCTGATCGCCAAGCTACTCAAAATCGATTTTTGGAATTGCTGAAACGCAATAATCTAAAACCTCTTTCAATATCATTGGGTTTAATGTTTTTTCAACAATTCAGCGGAATTAATGCTGTGATTTTCTATACCGTACAAATATTTAAAGATGCTGGTTCAACAATTGATGGTAATATTTGTACTATTATAGTGGGTGTAGTAAATTTTATAGCCACATTTATAGCTACCATGCTAATTGATCGTCTAGGTAGAAAGGTAAGTTTTAAGTTATATTTTTTTTAACACTTCTGTCCGGTTTAAAATTATAGCCCATATCGCTCATTTACTTCAAGACTGTCATAAGTCCAAAAATGCGATTTTTGAGTTAATGATGCAGATTTATTAGTATTAGTATCATGCTTTATATTATGTAAAAATTTCATAATTATTTTCGTTTATTTAACCTTATTTCTTATTTTTTAATTTTTTAATTATTTGAGTTAAGGTTTGTTGTTTTTATTTTATAAAAGTTTTTTATTTTCAATATTTCGCTACTCCTTTGTGTAGCATCTTCTTTATTTATTTTCCTGAAGATGCTACACAAAGGAGTAGCGAAATATTGAAAATAAAAAACTTTTATAAAATAAAAACAACAAACCTTAACTCAAATAATTAGAAAATTAAAAAGTAAAAATTTCATATTAATATTATGTATACTTTTCGAGATAGAGGATAATATATTTTATTTTTTCTTTAAAGTGTTTGCAAAGAGTATATACTTCATAGAGAAACTATGCTACTCACGGGTCTCTCAATAATTAGCGAACTCGCACACAACTCTCACTAAGAGAAAAATACATTAGGACAATATCCTAATGAAGAAATATAGAGTATATGGCCTCGAACTTGAATAATTTTCATTTTCATTGCACAATTAAAGGTCGAAAAAACATAATTTTTATTTTTAATAAAAATTATAACAAACTTGTGAAAAAAGGCAAAGTACCGCCTAGTTTACTTCCCCTGTTTTGTTTACAAACTTAACAAAACATAAAAAGGAGAAAAAAAAAAAAAAAAAAAAAAAACAAAAACGTGTATTGAATATTTACCAAAGGTAGACATACACACAAACAAGTTTTCAATTTATTTTTTGATCAATGGTTATAATCTTTAACTTCAAAATCATATGTATATTAGTTCTCATGTAGTGAGTTAACTAGTTCATATGAATGCTTGATGTTTGACATGGGATTGTTACCGCTTTCAAAACGTGTTCTGATGATGGGAACCTAGAAAATTCCCGAAATAGATCTATCAACACATTCCTGAAAGGGTCAAATAATAAATTTGAAAACAACAACTCTATAGATTATTTGTTAGGACAATATCCTAATGAAGAAATATAGAGTATATGGCCTCGAACTTGAATAATTTTCATTTTCATTAAAACCAAATATTTATAAAAAAAAAAACGTGACCAAATTAAATACAGAAAGGCTCGAGCGAGGATTGAAAACTTTAAACTCGTTTTCTGCAAAATCGTATATTTTGAGTTATGTCAGTCTTGCTGTAAATGAGCGATATGTTATGCTGGGTCAAATTTACCCAATTTTAAAATCATATTATAACTTTTTTGTAATTTTTTGAAATTTTTTTTTCATAATTAGAAATTTAGGACACTTTTAAGTGATAATAGTAAAAAATAGCAACAATAAAAGAAAACATATGGGATATTCTCAAAAATATTTAAAATTGGGTTTAATTTTTTTTTTAATTTTTTGTCACATTAATAGGATTTTACAGGATAACAAAATACTATTTAGGAACGTCAAATACGTTTGCTTGAATCACTTTCTGCGTAAGTTTATAAAACGCTATATTTTCCCAACCGTAAAAGCTAGCAACCCAACTTATGGACGATGACATATTTATGTGACACTTACCTTCTATAACAAGTTTGGTTAAAGTTGTAGGGGGTGAGGTCGAAAATTGGATATTTTTGATGGTTTTATGTGGTTTGAGCTTATTTAGAAATCTGAGTTGAATGTCATTCCTGATTTATAGAGAAATTTCGGGGTTCAAAAAAAAATGTCAAATAACAAAAAACGATTAAAATCTCTTATGAATTTTTAATGTTTTTTTTTTAAATTTGTATCAAAAATATTTATCGATTAAAAAAGACCAAATGAATTTCGCCCACTGCATATAAGAAATAAATTCGCTTATTTTAATTCACTTATATTTTTCACATTAATATAGTTTTTGAAGAAATAGATATAGACTGAAAACATATAAAATCAACCAAACTTGGTATAGAAGATGTACATTACATAAGTATAACTCCGTCCAAATGTAGAACAGCTAATCCCAGCGGATCTTAAAATATCGCGTTTCAAAATTTGAAAATTATTCGAAAATTTTAAAAACGTATTGGCACATAATATTCCATTTCTTTTTAACGGCTTAAGCTACGATAGTCACTGATACCTCGTTTTAAAGCTACTTAAATTGTGGTTCTACTAGTGCACACATATTATTCCCTTCTAAACGGCGAAATGAATTGTTTTCAAAAACCGCGGTTCAAAAAGCTGTATTTCAAAAAACTGGTTTAAAAATTAGTTCCCTATGCGGTGTCCAAATCCTTACGTGGAGATGTTATGGTATCCTGACTTATTAATAAAAATGTGAACAAAATTAACTAAAAAGCCGATAACTCAGAAACATGCAGGAATATCACATACGGATTTGGTACCGACCGGTATAGAAGAGTAATTAATAATTAACATATATTTTTTTAAAAAATTTAGAAAACAACTTTTTTGAACCACGTATTTTCCAAAAAATGCATTTTACCGTCAAGAAGTGAATTATTTTTGTGAACGAGTAAAACCACAATTTAATTACCTTTAAAATGAGGTATCAATAACTTTTATAACTTAAACCGCTAAAAAAAAAAATATAGGCAATTATGTTTAACTACTTTTGAAAAACTGTTATTTTCATTTTTTTTTTCCAATATATTGTTTTTTTATGTAAATCTTTTTTTATACTATATTTAGTATCTTTTTATAGATTTTTATATATAACTATCAATCGCATAAGAGCTTCACATGTTAATTTGGGAACAGAATAGTGGAATAAATTATAATTAACATATATTTTTTGAAAATTTTAAAAAACCAGTTTTTTTCATATTTAAAAACGCAATATTTCCACAACCGTTAAGAGCTAATAACCCAAACCTTGTTCGATGACATATTTATATGCTTTCCATACCAAGTTTTTTTAAAATTAAAGGGGGTAGAGGTCGAAAATTTGACATTTTTTGATGGTTTTATTTTTTTTTTTTATTTTTTTTTTTTTAAAAGAGAAGCACCACTCAGGAAATTCTTCCTATTAATTAATGTGTTGCTTTCTTTGGAAAGGGGATAGTGGAGATATGAAAGGTGGTGAAAGATGAAGGGCTTCAAACATGGCAACACTGTAATTGCGCGAGATGATAAGTCTTAGAACAGTTGTTGCTCGCCACCTGATGTAGAGTTGGCGAATTTATTGAAGCTTTTTGTTTCATAGCCCTGATTCATTATTTTACTTCGGTGGGGTTAAGTGCTATGGGAACACCGAAGGTGGGCGCAGCGATACATATAAGTGATAGAAAACTCATTCATATTATTTTTCTAAATTGATGTTGTCGTCACCGGGAATCGAACCCGGGACCATCTGTGTAACAGTCCAACGCGCTAACCATTATACAACAACAATAATTATATGGAATGCTTCTATAATAAAACTAAATCTTATTTGAAACCATCAGTTTTAAGTACATATAGTTTTTTAACATTATTTTTCAAAATTGTTTTGAACCAAACAGTACAGAAGAGTTAAATGTCAATTGTTTTTAATGGTTTTTTTCTTGTTTTATTTTATTTGTAGATTCTGTTGTATATCTCTGATGCTGCTATGATTGTAACACTTTTTGTTTTGGGTGGCTTTTTCTATTGTAAAGGAAGTGGCATGGATGTTTCCAATGTTGGTTGGTTACCTTTGGCTAGTTTTGTGGTTTATATATTAGGATTTTCATTGGGCTTTGGTCCCATACCATGGCTGATGATGGGTGAAATTTTACCAGCCAAAATTAGAGGATCAGCCGCATCAGTAGCTACTGCATTTAATTGGACATGTACCTTTATTGTTACCAAAACTTTCCAGGATATGATCGGTTAGTTGGAATTTATTTTTTCTATTAAAACATAAAAAATCACTTTTAACGCTTTTTCCTATAATTTCATCTATAGATTCAATTGGTGGACATGGTGCCTTCTGGTTATTTGGTGTTATTTGCTTTATCGGCATGTTCTTTGTAATACTCTATGTACCCGAAACTCAGGGAAAATCTCTGGAGGATATTGAACGTAAAATGATGGGACGTGTAAGACGTATGTCATCAGTTGCTAATATTAAACCTTTATCATTCAATATGTAAATAATGTGATGTCATCGTTGTCGTTAAAGATAATTAAAAAAAAAATTTTTTTTTCTATAAAACCAAACAAAATCCTCATAATGTATAGTAGATTGTGACGCCTTTCATACATATATCCCCATATAATAAAACACACACACACAAAACCAAATATTAGTTTAAGTATGTTGTAGTTAAGTCGTAAATTTTGAAAATTATTGTACTAACTTTAAAGGTAAAACCAATATTTTACACATTTGTATACGTATTGAAAGCTAAGCTTTGTTGCCATTAAAATGATGAGTATAATTGGAATACATTGCTTTCATTAATAATTATAATTTATATATAAATTGTATTACAATATTGACAAATGAGAATTTTTATTATAGTCTTTAACAAAATGTTTTATTAATTAATTAATTATAGTAGTAATTTTTTTTTTTAATAATTTTATTGTTGTACTAGATCAAAATTTATATTTTACGATAATTTTGTAACTAAAATATGAACAACAATTTTCCTTGTTATTATGATGAATTAAGTTATTATTGAGATATGCTTTAACAGGAAAAAAAAAACAAAAACTAACCTTAATGTAAATGTTAAAACAATAAAGAAATTGATTTAAATTTCTCATATGCAAATTTTAAGTTTGTTTTAATTTGGATTAGTTTTTCCTACATCTAGTGAACAGCAGGAATAAGTTTCATCAATTTTCGTCTAATGCAGGGGTGCCCAAGGCCTATGCGCTTGGTGCTCATTTGTTTTTGTAAAAACACTTAGCTATAGGCTGTGTGCTTTAATACACATATAAAGCGCTCAGCACTAGCAATACGAAATACACAAACAACTTTGTCTTATTAGTTTTTTTGTCGTTCTTCACTGTATACACGCAAGCGCAAAGCAACAAAACTTTCGTATGCTTTGCTGGTAAACATTGAAATATTTTTTTCTTTTTTCTTTGTATGTATTGGTTTTTACAACAAAAAATATTGAATAAAAATTAGTTTTTCTTTAAATGTACAAACAACAAGAATTATTTATTTTTTTTATTTTATTAATTAATAATCATATAATTACAAATTATATACTATTACCCTAACCGAGCACTAGCTACTATGGCCTTCGGCGGGTTGTAGTGGAAACAGACCGGTGCCTTTGGTGGGAATCGAACCCACGATCCCCGCACTGATGAGCCAGCACGCTACCAACTAGCCTACCGGGGCGCACGAGCAACAAGAATTATAATGACCATATCATGGTCTGTCAGAACTTTTTTATACAAAAACAAAACAAAAAAACAATGAAATTCTTACTAATACAAAATATCCTTGAAATATACACTTAAAAAAGAAGTTTACCAAATATTAAGTAATTTTAACCAAATTGTGAGAAATTCGGGAATGATTTGGCTCCAAATAAAATTTAACTCAAATCAAGTATACATTTTTCTTAAAAACAAGTAAAAGCAATTTGCTTCACCAATTGCGTAAATTTGTATTAAAATTTAGTAAATTTTGTACTAAATTTTAAGAAGTCTGAACTTGTGCTATTGCAAAATTAACTTATTTTTAGTTCATAAGTAATACTCATATTAAGTAAGTATTTAAAAAAAAAAAAAAAAAAAATTTTTGCTTTTCTGTTTAATTTTATTTATAATATTATTTATTAATTGGTAATTGGTAATTCTCAAAAGGTATATACTTTCAAAAACATAAGTGTTTAGGTTTGTCACCTATTACTTAAGTAATCAATTTCATTTTGCTCCTAAGTTAATATTAACGAAAATAATTATATTTCGTTAATACAAACGTTGTGAATATGAAATTTATTATTATTATTATTATGAAGTGTCGATTGATCCAAAGTGGTAATTCTGTGATATATGATTGGGGGCACGTCACGAAACTGGTGAAACCAAAATTGTGGTGCACCAAAAAGTGTTAATTTGGGTGAAATGACCAATCACGTGACTATAGTTATGGTGACAAAACATTCACTGGTTGGTATCAGATATATCATGTAATTGGAGAAAAAGTAATATAACATCAAAGTACACTAAATTGACATTTATCAAATGTATTTATATGGATCCAATCGTTGTAGATGGAATTGATTAAAGATGATTTTATTTGAGCTCGAGTAAAAAAAAGTGTTCAAAAAGTGAAAAATAAATATCTTAAAAAAGTACAATTGAAAAAAGGCCATTGCTAACATCTTCAAATTTGCATTGTGATTCTAAAATCCAATGAGTAATGAAATAGATTTCCTTGCAAAAAAGGTGAATTTAAGAAATAGTATGATAATTTTTAAAAATTCTGTAACTAAAATCAACTAAATTTTGTTTTTATATACAAATAAATTTTAAAAACGTTAATTTATAATAAAAGGGTCGAAAAAGTACTATTTTTTATGCTGGTTGGTACTATTTAAAAATCCCATTTATCAGCCCTGTAAGGCCATATTTTTTAAAAAATTCGATTATTAGATTTTTACTAAAATAAAAATAATATAAATTTGTTAATTAGAGTTCGTCATTTTAATGCTTTTTTAAAAATGCAAGACAAATACCTTGACAATAAAGTTTAACACATTTTATGAATTCTAATAAATTAGTTCCGCTTTTGCGATAACATAACATTTTTAAAAAGTCTCCAAAAACACATTTTCTTAATAAAAATTGAATTGCGGCACTTCTTTTAAAAATTTGGACAAATACAAAAAAGTTTAAAACTGTTTTCGTCCCGCATGCAAAAGTTTTAAAACCTAACCTCCTGGTACGAAAATATATAATTTTGAATGCGATTTTTATAAAAAATTAGACAAAAATTTAAAAAAATTATTCTCTAAGGAATATGCTCTCATCGAATAAAAAAAATCAGGCAAATTTCATAAAATTTTGAACTAAACGGTTTAAAGTAGTTAGTTCAATTTTGAGTTGAAAGGGCCAAAATAGATAAGAAAGTACCACAGGGCCATCAAGCAGTCAAAAGTGCCACAAATGGCCCTATTGTTTTGCATCACTGAACTGAAGCAACCAGGGTCGTTGCAATTGAAGTTTTTACTGGTCATTGAACTAATTCAAAACCGTTAGCAGTGGATTAAAACATGGCAATTAGTTCCAAAGCACTGCTACAAATCGGACATAACACTGAAGGGATTTGTATCAATACCGACTATGTGACAGTGGAAATGAAGACGAAACTCTCCACAGGTTCAAAATAACTGAATACGAAACTGTTTTTACAGTGACCAGGGTTGCCATATATAGCGATTTCTCGCCATACGTCGCGATCTTAATACTCGTTTGGCATGTTAATTTTTGAATTGCCGACTGGCGATATTTATGGCGATTTTTTGAGTCAATGGCGATTTTACACATAAAATATCGCTACCAAACAATTAGAAATATATCACCAGAATATGATTTTTTGCACAACTTATTCAAAAACTTGAAACACTTGACAAGAATATAAATTTAAATTGCAAAGTTTCTGCATATTAGTTTCGAAGTATATGGTTTAGATATTTTACAAGATTTCTGGGAACGATTTGTCTTTCTTTGGAAATTGAAACTGAGTATATATTTTGTTACTCTGCTTTATACATTACATTTGTGCTGAATTGTTGCAGCTCCTTCTTTTTATAAAGATATTATTGTGAAAATGAATTATAATGCAGAATGCAAAATTAAAATGTTCATGAAGTGCTTTTTAGAAGTGTTGGAAAATAAAAATTAGTAGAAAATGTTAGCAAATAAAGAAAAAAACTTGCAAAAAATCTATATTTGGAATATCCGGACTTCTTGTCTAGTTTATGTACTTTTCCAAATTTAAATTGTTATAATGAATTTAATGTTATAGTTTTTTGTTGGGTGTAGACAAAATAAACTATTTTTATAATTGATTTTCGTTGTGCAGTTTTGAAGGTTTTTTGAGCAGGTGGTAGACACGCTGTTTTGAATAAGGGCAGTGGTTCCGGACGTGCTATTTAGCAACCCGTACATAATATGACACACGCTGAATAAAAAGTGATAGGTTACTTGCTAATTACTTTCCGCATGCCCGGCGACATGTACCCCTTAGACCAGTGCAGTGGTACTTTACAAAACTATTCCACTCAAACTACCCCTAAAACAGAACACATTTCGCTTAATATGTGACCAGTTTTCCTTCAACAATTTTTCTCCAGTTCTACGATACGTGCACCTACACCAGTCACGTGATAATTTTTTTCCCACTGATTCAGTTGCATATCACATAAATCCTAAAATTGTCATACTTTGACACTCCCTACTTCTCTTGTCACCTCCTATGACAAGCCCATGTTAAAAGTACCGGTAACTTTAATGTAACAGAACCGAAACTTGGACTGGTTCATACACACAAAGTTCTAGTCACGTGACCATACCAGTGACTGGTCCATTTCCCGCAGGGTTAAGTTTTATTTGACAAAACTAAAACACTTATATAATTCAAACTATAAATCAAATGCGAATTTTATAGGTTTAAAAATTTTAAACTTCTTAATTTATTTTTAAGAAGTTGTTATACTTAATTTTAAGAAGTTCAAATTTTTTGAACTAAATTTAGTAAGTTGCGTATTTGGTTTTAGTTTTTTCATTGAAATTTCTTAAATTTTAGTTTAATAACTTCTTAAAATTTAAGATTTTTTACTAAACAAAAATAAATGTTCTAATATTTTTGAAGACTATTAAAATAGTTCAAGGAAGCAAAATTAAATAAATTCGCTAATTATTTTTGAGTTCATGAAAAATAAATATAAACTAAAATCTAATAAATTTTGCATTATTTTTAAGCAATTTTATTTATTTTAAGGAAACTTAATATTGGTTCATACTTTTTTTGAGTATAAAGTGACACATTTCATGATATCGCACACCTAGTACAAATCTGACTCAACTCAAAATTTTTAATTTTTCAGAAATCGGCAAAAAAATATTTGCAACTTTATACCAATTGAAACATAAAGAAGACATAACTGTTTTTTAGCAACAAAATACACTGATATTTTTTTTATCGATAAACAAGTGTATCATGCATAGTTTAAGCATATAAACCCGAAAAATTAAAATTTTGAGTTGAGTCACTTTTGAACTGGGTGTGCGATATATATGATGAAATTGATTTTTTTGTTTATGAAATGTTTCATAGATACTAGAAAACGTTACATTGGACGAAATTCTATGAAACATGTCATAAACCAATAACAAGTGGTGTCCCGCAGGGATCTATTATTGGTCCACTACTGTTCATGATTTACTTAAATGATCTGCTAGCAATAGGGAATGGAATATCCTGTCAGTCTTACGTTTATGCGGATGATGTTCAGTTTCTTTGCTATTCAGATGCACAGTTTGTAGATGTCTTGGAGGAAGGTGTGAATTTTATAATGCGTAAAGTCTTGTCTTGGTCTTCAGGCAATGGTTTTGCTGTAAATCCAAGAAAGACAAAGTTAATGGGTTTCGGTGTCGTTGATGATACGATAAACGTTACTCTCGATGGTATGAGAGTTGATTTTGTAGACAAGATGAAGTGTCTTGGAGTTTTAAGTGATAATCAGTTAAGTTTCTCATCGCATATTAATAGCGTTTCTTCGAGAATATCATTCTTGTTGAGAAGATTATACTCTCTTGATATATATCTGCCTCTTTCAATTAGAATGCGTGTTGCTAATGCCTTGTTAATGCCTCATATATTATATTGCGTTAAGGTATTTTCTGGTACCACAGATGGTGAATTTAGTAGGTTTACTAGGATTTTCAATCGAATTATTAGATATGTGTATGGCCTAAGACTTCGGTATCATGTCACCCCGTATGTGGTCCAATTTCTTGGGTGCTCTTTTAGTAATTATGTAGCTATGAGGTTGTTGATATTCTTCTACAAGGCGATGGCAAATGGCTTTCCAGACTATATAGTAAACAATTATATTTTATCCCATTCCGAAAGAAACCCACAATTGGTATATCCAATACATCACACGACTATGTTTGAGCGATCATTTCAGAATAGGCTTTCGAGAATATGGAATGATTTACCTATACAACTGAGAAGTTTTAGTTTTTCACCACAGGTCTTTAGGCAAAAGCTGAAGGATTATGTGGCTGTTCATGATTTGTAATTTTTTGTGTTTGCTGTCTTTTTTATCTCTCTCAACTTTTTTTTTTTTAATTTTTTTATTTTTTATTAAGATGTAATTTTTTAATTAAAAAGAAATGTTTTTTTTTTTGTTATTTATGATAGTTTTAAGTTATTTATTTTTTTATATAGAAAATATTATTAATTAGCTTGTGTTATAAAGTTGCTTTTAATAATCATATATGGCCCTAAGGGCTTGGGTTATGTAAATTGGAGAGAATAAATTCTATATTTATTATGAAAAAAAAAATAAAAAATATGATGAAGCTTTTCTTTTGAGTGTTCCTGCAAAAAAAGTTCATATTACGAAAAAAATTAAAGATTTGAATTTGAATGTCTCGTTCGAATAAGTGTATAAATGACAACTTTTTGAAAATGTCCTGTAAAGAAGCATTGCTAAAATGGTTCATGCATTTTTGACCGCGCATTTTTCGGAAAGTCATTTTGCTAAATTGAAACATTAACATGTTTTTTATACATTGCACATGTGTAATTCAAATAGTTTAACTAACTAACAAATGAAGACTTTTGGAAAAATGAACGGACTCAACAGTATAGGTTCGATTATACTACCAAAGGTTAGTAAAACCCTGTACTCGGTTTGACCAGTTTGAAAAAATTGGCGAAAAAATCGCAGAAATAAAAAAGTTACACTTGGTAATTTTACTCTCTCAATATTTACTTTAAATGCCTTATTCTTAAGCAACATATTGAAAATCGGGTGCCACTGTGCAGCTTTAACGGATGGACCGATTTTCATTCATTCGTTCAATAACGTAGAGACATTCTTAAATGTTTGCCTAATTTTTTTTTAAATAAAACACAACGATTTTTTGCGTTTTTTTTTTAAATTTTTGTGTTTACCCTCGTACCATTTTAATGCAAATCAAAATTTTAAAAATCCGGCTAAGTTAGGGACTTAAGAATTTATTCGTTTGGAAAAAAATCACGAATTTTCTCAGATGAAAACCCATGTTGGCACCCGATTTGCTTTTAATAAATGGTCTATAATGAAATGGTCACCAGGGTTGCCATGTTAGTCCGAATTTAAAATTATAGTTTTAAGAATAAAACTAATTTAATATTGTGTCTGTCTATAGCAAAAAGACCTCTTTTAATAAACCATTTCTTTATTTTTATTATAATTGCCTACATTTTGCTGTTTATATTGATTTGTAAAGAGAGTAAACCTATTAGGAATAGTTTTCGGGAAGTAGATTATGTTAAAACTTAGATTAACGGAGTTTGTAAATAGAATACTGCTTCTGAAATATGATTTATATTATTTCGTTATAATAATGACCAAAATTATAAACAAAATGAAGTGGTTCCGCAAATTTTTGTTAACAAACTAAGAAATGGCTGTCAAAATTAGTTGTCGGATTAACTAAACCGAGTTTAACTCACATCTCAAAAACTCGGCATTAAAGGATTAGCGATCCGTTACTGTATTTATTTTTATATTGAATGATAAGATGCATTACTGATAGTATTACAACTATATGCATACGTGCATATTGTAATTAGAATTTAAAAATAAAAATCTTATCAATTTAAATTGTTATTGTTCTATAAATTTTGTATTGATGATTTTGTTGATGCGTTAGCAAAAATATATTGTGGTAGTAGTTCAAAAAGTCAAGACATTGCTTTGGTTTTTTTAAAAGAGACTTGCTAATGTAAAGATTATCACTGATATTCGATATAAGAATGACGGAGAATTTAAAGAAGCAAAATTATATTAAACTGCATTTATTTATTGTTCAACGAACGTTTACGACAGGTGTGGCAAGACTTTTTTCGTCGGGTTCCAAAAACAAACATATTTTGTTAAGCTCTTGTTTATCTAGTCAATCTTTTGAAAATTCGGAAAATGTTTTTTGAGATTATGAAAATTTTGTTTGCTTCATTAAATTTAAAGTAATTAAAATTTGTTGATGCCTTTTCAATTTTAGTATTAGTCTCATTAAAATCTTTTATTTGATGAACGTTTTGTCGGGATTGATATAGCGCTTTAGTTTGTCACAAAGCGAAATGTGTTTGGAAAACACTGCCGCTGTAGCCGCACTTTATCAATTAAGACCGTCGTAATTATTCACTCCAGAACCATAACTATGTTCACAAGTCATGTTTGTATTTGTATTTAATTAATTTTATTGTAATTTTAAAGCCCATGGGGCCAATTAAGCAAAATTACAAAGACAACTTACTAGCTAATGTGCATAATAATAATAATATATTTAAAATACATAAAAATATAAGAAACCCACTCAGCGATAGTTATTTTATCAATGAATAAAAGTATTTACTTCCTATTATAAACTCTGTTAATATCTGAATTATAGGATCCTCGTGCTCTATTTAAATAGACAATATTAACAAGTCGATGTTTTAATTAAAAAAAGTATTGAAAATTATGAATCAGTAATATGTGCTTGTTCATAAGCAATAAGACGACGCCTCTGTAAAGCATATGAATTAGAAAATGATTTAAGCGCCCTAGGCAGAGCGTTATATAATTTAGCCACTCTTACAAAATATGCACGATCTAATATCGTAGTTAGCTTTGGTAACAAAATCTGTTTATTCCTATTAGATCTACTAAATCTAAATCGATCTATAAAGCCAGAAGGATAACCGTTCTTAAATATTCTGTAAAAGAGAAGAAGATGACGAATCTTGATAAAACTATTAAAACTACATCCCAGAAAGTCTTGCACATAATATATGATCACGGTTTCTTAGTGAATAAACATAGTGAATAAACATACGGTTTCTTAGTGAATAAACATATCTAACAACACGATTGAAAAGTAACGATAATTTTTTCAAATTAAAACCAGGGGTACCAGTATATACCTCAATACCATAAGTAAAGATAGGCATAACCATAGCATGGGCAATTCTTCTCCTAACTGCTAATGGAATATATAAAATAGTGCAATACAGCTTCCTTAAAACATAGTGAACTCTAGATGATATCGAATTAATTTGGTAAACAAACTTTAGTTCGCTATCAATAAATATACCCAAACAAGACAACCTATCTACAAACTCAATTTCCGTAGGTCCAACAAAAATTGATATATTATCCCTATACGAGGGCTTTCCAAAAACCAAAGTCTTGGTCTTATTTGCATTGATTACCAAACCATTTCGATTCATCCAATCAACTGTCTCATTAACATAATAGTTAATGTTTGACTGAAAAATATCTTAAACATTTTAATTATATCGGTAACGTTATTTTACATATAACGGTATTTTAGGTTTAACGGAAGTCAGTTTAAAGTGTTTTGAATCGATAACGGTATTTTTGCGAAAATATTGGTGATTTCAATTACGTTTCTTTTTTACACTATATACTATAGTTTACGAAATAAATACGGATAAAAAACAAAAATGTTAATACAACTATTTTTTCACACTTTATTTCGTTTTCCATTAGACATTTACGCACACCAATCGGCTTCCAATATACTCAATTAATTTAGAGTGCTACTAAAAGCTTTTCCAAATTCCAGTTGCATCGAATCTACTAAACTTTGTTCGATTCTGCCACAGTTTGGTCAATACCAGCAGTTTGGTGTAATACCAATAATTGCACATCAAAAGAATAACTTTAGTAGTATGCCAATAGATTACCATCAACATTATTCCAGACTTAAAATAGTCATATCTTGAAGCAACACTTACCCATTACTTGTACACGACAAATGGCACAAATGTCACATTCGACATCCCAGCTCCACATAGCAACGGCATTCCATTTCTTCAGGGTAAACATTTTCTCAGGTTTGCTACCATCATTATCATCGATTTGTTTGTCCAAAGAATTTTCACTTTGATCATCCATTGTTTTTTTTTCTTCTTTTTGCTTAATACAATAAACTTTAATTTTTTTCGCACAAACACAATTTTTTGTTTTGTTATTTTTTTACTATAAATAAAAAAATGTCCAACTTTTTTATGGCTTACAGTGTTGCCAATTTTTTTTTCAAAAAACACGCTGAAAAGTCAGAAAAGGCGCAAAAGGCACACTTAAAAAATAAAAACGGAAAAATTATTAAAACTTCGTGAGGAATTATAAATAAAACTGAAATCCAAGGCTTTAATGCATTTTTTTTTAGAAATACACTAACTGCTTTATTTTAACCTTTCTCTACCAGGCAGTTTGGTCGACTGTTAACACATTCTGTATAATTTCCGTATTACAAAAATGTTCGTAATTGTTAACAAATAAATAAAAATTAGTCATCCAGCCAGCAAAATTTGGGCACTTCTTTGAGGGTTTCATGATTCGAAATTTACTCAAATAAAGCACATATTTTTGAGATCTAAAAATTTTGTTTACAAAAAATACATAGTTTTTGAACGGTAAAATAAACAAACTTTTATAGAAAATTGTTAAGTACAAAAAATGGTTCACAACTCAGTCAGAAATGTAATTTGAATATTTTGTGAACAATTCAAAAAAAGCCTAAAATAAAATTAATTTTTAAACCTATAAAATTTTTTTTAAATATATTATTTGCGTCATTTTTGCACCACAAAAACGAGATTCTTTTTGATACACCACTTTTATAGACAAATTTTAACGCCCGTACTCATAAAAAGTCTTAATTCAGATTTTAAATACATTTTAGTGTTAACACATTTTAAGCCTTAAAACTGTATTCATAAACGAATATTAGCTTTAAATACCTATTTTAAACCCTGTATAAATTATTTTTATGAATACGGGGGTAGTAATATATTTTGAGCCAATTTCACACTTATTTTTGAGCATGTTTGAACAATATTTAAATTTTCTGCTTCTGCTAAGTTAATTAAATTTGATCAACATTAAACTCATTTAGAAGAACTTTAACCCGTTGTTTTATTTGTGTTTTTTTCATAATTTGCGAAATAATTGTCAACTTTACATAAAATTAGCGTACGACAAGTTTTGCAACATTTTCATATTATCTTAAAGTTGGCAACACTGGTGTCAAGCAATTTGCAAATTTTGCTTGAAGAATACGAACAAGCAAAAGTTCAAGCACAACTATTTGCCAGTGCTGTCAAATGTCGTCAACGAAAAAATCACAAATTTTTGTAGCTATTTTTTTTTTTTTTGAATAAAGCAAAATCTAAATAATTGTTAAAATACATGACAAGACTTTATAAACTGTACCATTAAAAAAAGGCCTAGTTACTAAAAAACTATAGTTTTATTTATATTTAATATATCAAAAGTATTACAAATTCCCAAATTTGATTTAAAATTTTAAAGAGCCTGTTATTTTATAAAACTCGTTTGCTTCCCTCGGTGCACCAATAACACACAATAGAAGTTCATTACACTGAACTGTACCAAAATCAAAGTTACTCCAACGTTTTAATATTTCACGAGCATCAAAACTTTTTGCCTCTGAATCACGATAGCGGTTATTCATAACAGTCATATGAAGTTTAACATGGCCGCGATCAAAATCATCATGTCCCAAACCACTTTGATTAAAACGTTTAAAACAACGATCAGCAAATATTTGAAGTTCAGGAGAATCAACAACTGCGTATAAAACTCTTACCGAACTAGGATCATCATTCATAATTTCTAATCCAGATACACGTACAGTAAATGGTGGTTTCAAATCATTAAGAAAATCTCTAAAATGAAATGAAATTTTTTATTTTATTTATTAATAATCATACAATTACAAATAATATCCTATTACCCTAACCGATTACAAGCTACTACAGCTTTTGGCTCGTTATATTAAAAACAGACCAATGCATCTGGTGGGAATCGAACCCACTAGCCCCGCACTGATAAGCAAGCACGCTACCAACTAGCCTACCGGGGCGCATATGAAATGAAATTTAAAAAGTCTGCTATATCGGAAATAATAGGTCTGCTGGACGTCGTTACACAAATTTTAGAATAAAATGCTTTATGTTAAAATTGGGTGCCCGCAGTAACGTACGCCTAACGCAGTTCATAGTTCGTAATATATTTATTAAACTCACCGACAACTTTGTAATATCTCCCCTGCTTTTGACCTTTCAACGTCATCCATTAAAACACATATACCTAAAGTAAGATGTATTCCACCTTCAGTTTGAAATATAGACTCTTCTATACCGGGTATTTCGGCAGACATTATTTGAGCTTTAAAGTCTTTAAATTTTTCTTTTATTTCACCAAAATTTAAAGCTACACCATAGAAATGTGTAGCACGTATTCTTTTACGCAACGAAGTCAATAGTAATTGAATTTTACGTCTGGCAGTTATCACATTATTACGTGTCTTAGCTCTGATAATAATATTAGAATCGGAATTTTTTTGGGTATTATTTCTTTGCGGTATGGTAATGTCACATTGTGCCTCAGATTCTATGCGACGTTTTGTTGATCCCTTCTGACCAATAATGCCACCATAAAAGGCTCTACAAATGAAGCAAAAAACAAATATAACTTTATAATAAACGTTATAATAAAAAACGAAAAGAAAACTTGAATGCGCTTACGAAGCTACATGCATTGCTAATTTAAACATTCCATTATTTGTTTCTTCTATTAGACAGTTAACCTCATCGTCCATATCTTCATTGTAATCATCGCCATATAAATCTAAATAAATGAGTGTAATATTAATCTATGGTAGTATTTATTAGCTTTCAAATTTTACTAATTAATTTTTAAATTTTTATTTCTAAACCATTTTCAATTCAAATTGCGAATATTTTAAATGAAATTGAGACTTTCCAGTTGAAAATTACAATTTTTAGATGTTCATTTTAAAATTAAAAAAATTTCTTTTTAAAATTGGAAAAATTCTGAGTGAAATTCTATGTATATATTTTGAAAAAATAAAACAAAAATTGTAACAATCGAATGATTTTCAACTCGAGTCCTTGCTGCGATTGAAATGAAAATTAGCACAAATATAACTGATTCCTTTTTGGAAACAATACCCAGTTTTCGAAACATTGTTAAGCTTTTATTCAAAATTAACATAATTCGTTATATGTATATGGAAATGGCGAATATCCTTGCAACTATTTTGTGAATAAAACTAGTTTTAATCACAACACAACTCGACCTGACGATAGCTCAGAGGGCTAAAGCGCTCTGTCTAACGTGTAGTGCGAGTGCATGTGGCATTAGAAATCAGTTTATCTATACCACGGTCAGTGATTGCACAGAAAATTTAGTATAGACGCAATCGAACAAATAAAAAACATATTTATTTATTTATTTAATATTTAATGATCCTTTTTTTTAACAATGAAAGAAATTGAAACAATAAAACAAGAAGATAACTTAAGACTAAAACGTATTATCTTAATTTTTAATAATTTTAAACAGCACCAAGCTTTATCTTTAATGAGGTAAAAAAACAATCTAAAAGATTCCAAAAACGTTTAGTATGTCCTTGCTCCCGGGACTTACATAATTTGAGAGATAATCTCTTAAAATAAACTTAATTCTAACTTAAAACTAAAATTACAGACTAAATTAGACTAACATAAAGTAAAAACAACACACAAATATCACAAAAATAGTACTATCCTCTATGAGTACCAGGAGTGCTTTTGGTATAAAAGCTGGGACATATATTGACATTTAAGTCGAAATTTGGAGGTTCTTCATTAATATACCCAATCGGTGATAGGTAGTTTGTGTTAGTCCAGTTAAAGCTTCTTTGTTCATAAAAAATGTTTTTAATATGATTATTATTATGATTTCTAATTCTTGCTATAAAACTTTT
The DNA here is from genome assembly GCA_021234595.1 of Delia radicum. Taxonomy (NCBI): domain Eukaryota; kingdom Metazoa; phylum Arthropoda; class Insecta; order Diptera; family Anthomyiidae; genus Delia; species Delia radicum. The sequence goes on along the minus strand of CM037855.1, from coordinate 198,489,161 downwards.
TAAAATGTCACAAACATAAAGACCAATTGGAGTTACTTTAGCTTGACTATAAATATAGTGATTAGAAAATCGTTTATTGACTGATTCGTAGTTCAATCCTATACAACATCTTAAAATTTTTCGTTCTCGAGTTTCCATTTCCTTTATTATGATTGGGGAAATGTTAAACCATATGGGGAAACCATATAAGAAAACTGGTCTTATACTCGTTTTATATAATAAAAGTTTAGTTCTCCTTGGCAAACTTTTATTGTATAAAATTTTAGAAAATGCTATCAATATTTTATAGGACTTATTCAAAACGATTCTGGCATGACGATTAAATTTTACAAGATTATTAAAATTAACTCCAAGATATTTTATATTGTCGGTAATGGGAATTTCTATACCATCAAGAAATAACTTTAGCTTTTTACTCTCTGGCACAACAAAATTTCTACATTTTCCAGATGCATTGCGGAGACAAATCGCTTCACTTTTAGAGGTATTAATTTTGATTCCCCAATCATCATAAAAACGTTTAACAACTCTCAGATGGTTAGAAACTTGTGTTAAGGCGTCAATAGGCGATTCATTGTGTGAATACAGGAGAGAATCATCCGCGTATAGCAACGCAGTTGAATTTGGTATTACGTGAGGAAAATCGGACATAAAAATATTATATAGATGTGGAGCTAATATGGAGCCCTGTGGCACTCCACAACTAATATTCCTAAAATCTGACGACTTACTGTTGAAGTGGACACAAAAAGTTCTATTAGTGAAAAAGCTTTGAAAAAGTTTTACAATATTGTTGTCCTTGGATTTATCTAAGGCTTTTGATAGTGTTGTGCATTCTAGATTGATAACTAAATTATGTAGTTATTTTAATTTTTCTAAGTCCGCTTGCAAACTTCTAAGCTCATATCTTGAAAATAGGTCGCAGTTCGTCTCGATTGGAGATAGGAACTCTTGTACTTTGGAGGTTACCAGTGGTGTTCCGCAGGGATCGGTAATTGGTCCTATTTTATTTATGATTTATTTGAATGATTTTATTGATGTAATAGATAATAACAGTTTTGAAACTTTTGTATATGCAGATGATGTACAGATTTTATTTTCTGGAGAAAGACAATTCTTTGATGTTTTGGAGGCAAACATAGAATTTTACCTTGTTCAGATTGCACGGTGGATGGACACAAATGGGTTAGACATAAATCCTAGCAAAACGAAGGCTATGTGCTTCGGTTTTGATTCCCGTGATTTAACCCTCTAGTGCGCCGTGATGCAAATTTGAATCATACCAAAAATCTCTCCGTAGTTTCAAAATTTGAAAACAGTTTTGTGCAAAAGTTTCGTTATATGTTGTCTCCATGTAAGTAGGTGTCGTTTTCTTTGCTTTTGAAGTACCGTTATAGCAGCATTGAATTATTGTGCAATTTTGAAGTGTCTGCTCATTAGTTTGTTGTGCGTAGAGGAAACAGTGTTTTTTTCTGACTTAAATTTAATTAATTTAAACAAGTTTATTAAACAGTTGTGATTTTTACATAAGCTACACTCTTTTTTATTAAAATGTAATAGTGTTTATTGTTTTTTTCTGGTAAGTACTTTGCTGTGTATAAAAAACGGTTTGATGCAAATTTGCATCACTGCGCATTTAACTGATAGTAAAAAAAAATTTCGTATGTAACGAATTTTCAGGATATGTCAAGAAAACAACTTTTAGAGAAGGATATTCTCCGTATTTTGTTTGATCCTGAAGATGAATTAGACGACTCCGATGATGAAGGTGAAATTATGGAAGGTAAGCTTCTAAATAATGATGATCTAGAGTACCTTCTGGGTGATGAAAATATTGTGGATCTCATGAACGACTTGAATAGTGAAGATGAAAATGTAACTGAAAATATAGCTCCAGAAATTCCGGAAAATCTACTTGGTGCCACAAATTTCTTAACACGAGAGGCTTGCAGACATATTGTCTGGAAAAAACTAAATTTTCTGTCAGTGAAGACGAAATAAAATTTGGAGGAAATACCGATTCGCCGGAATTTATAAAAAATTTATGGTCATCCTAATTTTGTCATCAATAGCGAATTACTACAATATTCGCCTTCTATGCGACAGCCAAATTGGTTTGGACTATATAAAGGAATGCATGCCTCAAAAAAAATTTGAAAAGATATTTCATTTCAACAATAATGAAAATTTCATTGCCGATCAAACAGATCCTTGTTACGACAAATTATACAAGATTCTTCCACTGATAGACTGTTTAAATGAAAAATGTTCATCCATTCCGCTAGAAGAACGCTTATCTGTTTATGAACAAATGTGCGCCAGTAAAGCCTCGCATCATTTGAAACAATATATGCCTGCAAAGTCACACAAGAGGGTAGACAGCATAATGGGGCGGAAATGAATCAAAATGAAAACCAGAAAATGTTATATGCGTTTAGTTTACCATCTACTGGACCTAGCAGTTACAAATGCTTGGTTTTTGTGTAAGCGAGCAACAGGAAATACACTATTAAAATTTCGTAAAGATCTGGCATTAACACTTCTAAAAATAAACACAGAACAGAAACGTCCAAGAACCAACGATTCACCTTCTGTCGAAAGATTGCATGCCCAGAAGCATAAACGAGGTCCAGCATCAGCAGTACCATCTGTAGGGTAAGATGCAAGCTGCCGGGTTGTAAGGGCCAAAGTCAACTGATTTGTAGCAAGTGTAACATAGCTTTATGTCTAACTAAAACCAAAAACTGCTTTGTATAATTTGATAAAAAATGAACAAAATTAAAATGTTATCTTTTTTTTTTTAAAAAAAATGTAAAATTTCATAAACAATAAATAAATAATACGTTGGTTTTAAAAAAAAAAACAAAAACATTGACCATTTAAATCACTATTGAAGTATAAAAATTTTAGATTTTGAATTTACAGCTAAATGCGCAATGATGCAAATTTGCATCAAAGGATTTTTCGCCTCCTGCGCCCTTGTAAATGAAACTTATACAAACTGCTAGAACAAAAGTTTGTTTTTTAACCATTTCCTTTCGTTTAAATAGTATTTTATTTAATTTGGTGTTCTTGCGCACTAGAGGGTTAAGTGTATCATTGAGAGGTGTTAGTATCAACTTTGTTTCGAAGCTAATTAGAGCGAACTGTCCTGGTTACATTGTTGACAACTTTAGATTTACAAGATCGAGTAGAAACCCTCAGATAGTTTTTCAACGTATAAACTCTTCTATTTTCGAGAGATCCTTTAATGTGAGGATAACTAGAGTCTGGAATTCATTACCTAGATCTCTTAAAAGCTTTGTTGTTGCAAGTGCAACGTTTAAACGCAAACTAAGGCAGTTTTTTAATCACTCACTATAATTTTGATAATTTAGATCATTTTTCATATATTTTTTATTTTTTAATCGTCTACTTATTTTGATAATCTTATTGCTACATTTTGGACCGTTAAACTTTAGTTATAATTTTATTTATTTTAGGCATTTCTTTAAATTATAAATTTATTTTTTTATTTTTTGTAAAAATTTATTGTTGAATACGAACCATATTTGGCCCTATGGGCTTGGTTTTTGAATTAATAAATTAATAAATGAAATGAAATGAAGCATTAAATCCTATTTGAATCATTTTATAAATGATGCCTTTGTGAAAAGCATGGTCAAATGCTTTTTCTACATCTAAAGAAACCGCTACAGTACAACAGCGATTACGAAGATTAGAAATCACATCATTATGAAATTTTAATAAGGCATCAACAGTAGAATGACCATTTTTAAATCCAAATTGCAGATCAGGAATATATGAAACGTTAATTCCTATGTCCATTTTTTCCCTTATAATTTTTTCAAAAATTTTTCCTAAATTCGAAAGTAGTGAAATTGGACGCAAATTGTTAATATCCGTAATATTTTTCTTCTTTTGAATGGGTATAATTTTCGAAGTTTTCCACGCATCCGGAAAATACGAATTATTTAAACAATTATTAAAAATAATCGTAAGGTATTCAAAAGCTTTAATTGGAAGTTTTTTTATAATAAAATTGGAAATATTGTCTAAGCCATAAGATTTTTTGTTATTAATATTTTTAGAATGCGCTAAAACTTCATCTAAAGACGATAGACTTTCACAGTTTTGTGTGTTACTGGCTGGAAAATGTTCTGAAAATGTATATATATTATCTGGTACCCCATTAAGTGTAGAACTTATAGTTTCCGAAACTTCTGAAAAGTCTCTATTAGGGAAATTTCCACTGTAGATGTTTGAAAAGTGTTCCTTAAGCTTGTTTACCTTTATTTCATCGTCATCAATGATTATACCATCTACAGACAAACTTTTGACATGTTTTTTTTTTCATATATCCTATAATTCTATATATCTGTTTATGTGCTGTGGGTCCAGCTTTAATATTATGAAGTTTTGATTTGAAAATTTCAGATTGTTCTAACGCTACCTGTCTTTTAAAAATGATATTTAACAGTTGTATTTGTTTAGAAAGCAGTAAATATTCTGAATCAGAACGATTTAGAGTTCTATGATATATTCTCTTCAAATTCCTCTGCCAAGAGTATTTAATTTTAAACAAATTCTTAATTTGTTTTGAAATTAAAAACTTTCGATTTTTTAATTCAATTTTTTCAGAATGGTTATTGGATACTGTATTTATAGTGTTTGTGATTCTATTTATATACTCATTGATTTCGTTATTCTACAAATTTTCATCTAAATTAGGAAAGTAATTTAAAATATGATTATTTATATCGTTTCTAAAGTTATCCCAATTTGTATTCTTAAAGGATAAAAAGTTGAAGGTGGATTTAAAATAACATCAAAATTTGGTAGTTTAATCTGAAGCTTCAGAGGAAAGTGATCAAAGAATGTAGGAAGACCAGAAATTTTGAAATTGGAATTTGTTGAATTTATACCATTAGAACTCACTAAGAAATGGTCAAGGAAAGAGGACCCATTCGGATATGATGGAAATGAATTAGAAATACGTGTAAAAAAAATAGAGTTTTGCTGTAAAAAGTTAAAAAATAAATTTCCATTTTGATTGTTTACTGAATCACCCCAAGAAATATGCTTACCATTGAAATCCCCACCAATAAACGTTCCATCAAAATTTTGAGAGAGAACACTAATATCTGTAAGACCATTTGTAAGAATTGTTGAATTACAATTACATGGGATATACACAGAACCAACTAACAATTTTTTTACTAAACCATCAATTACTATTTCAATTGACACAAATATATTTGGAAAATCTAAACCAGCTGTATTCATTTTAGTATATTTGTATGATTTTCTTAAGACTATAGCGACTCCAAGAGAACTTTGGTCTCTTATAAAATTATAATTTTAAATAACTACATTATGTCGAGCATGAAGATGAGTTTCCTGAATGAAAGCAGCATCTACCCTATTAATTCGTAAAATATTCAATAGATCTATTCTTCGACTCACTTCAATGATAGATCTAACATTAAAAGAAAGTAAATTAAATACATTACGGGTCATATGCTTGATTTACTTCGACTAGAAGATTACGACATTGTTGTCTGGCTTTCTCCTCAGAAAGATTTTTATAATTCATAATAAAATTCTCTATTTTGCTTTCTAAAGATAACGCCTCAGGTTGACAAAGAATTTTAGCAATTTTTCTTGAGGATCCTTTTGCGTTTTTCCGAGAAAATAATATAACACACAGTTAAATAAAATGAACTTTATTGTTTGGAATTCAAGTTACAATTAAAGTATGTGAAAACGTTCAAAGTAATAAAAGCGTAAGAGAGATAAAAAGGAATACAAAAGGTATACATGTGTATGTGTGTGAAGTTTAGATGTGTTGCATTGTTATTCAATAGAGTTGCCATTTCAACACTCCTCCTCAATGAACATTTCCAAACTTTACTAAAAATAAGTATTAAAAAATCTTAACTATATTAATCCAAGCATTCTTACAAATTTCCCATGACTAGGTTTAGCCAGGTTCTTAGTGAAGATATCTGCTACATTTTCGGAACTGCAACAATATTGTAATTCAATATCACCTTTCCGGAATACATCTCTAACATAATGATATCGAATATCTATGTGTTTGCTCCTCTGATGGTAAACTGGATTTTTGACCAAGTTTATGGCACTAATGTTGTCGGCATTGATAACAATTGATTTTGGACAATGAAGTTGCATATCGCCTAATAATTTCCTTAAAAATGTAGCCTCCTTGGAAGTAGACGAGAGTGACATATACTCTGCCTCGGTACTACTGAGCGCTACCGTTGCTTGTTTCTTAGATTCATACGAAAAAACAGCTCCAGCTAACAAAAACGCATAACCAGTATAGGATTTTCGATCAGTGGTATCACCACCCCAGTCAGCATCGGTATAACATTCAATTGGCTTTCCTGTCTTTTGATAAGTTAGCTGTTTATCCTGTGTTGAAGATAAGTATCTTAATAATCTTTTGGCAGCTACCATGTGTTCGACATGTGGATCCTTGTTCCTTTGAGAGAGTTTGCATACAGAATGCAATATATCGGGTCTTGTATTTATCGCTATGTACATAAGCGAACCGATTAACGATTGGTATTTAGTTTGATCTACCTTTTGACAATCTTCTTTGTCGCACTTAACCTGATGTTTCGGATCTAAAGGTGTTGCTGTAGGTCTGCAGGTTCCCATATTATGTTCATTTAAGAGTTTTCTTATTTGAGATTTTTGGCTAATCGACAATTTTCCTTTATCACCAACTCGATCGACTTCAAGGCTTAAAAAATATTTTACAGGACCTTTGTCTACCACCTTAACTTTATCAGCAATCAAACTTTTAATATTTTTCATCTCCTCCTTTTTCGAACAGGCAATCAGCAAGTCGTCTACGTACACAGCAATGATGTTTATCGAATCAGCATTGTGTTTTATGTATACACATGGTTCACTATCACACGATTGGAAACCAATTCCTTTCAAGATGTTGTCCAATTTAAAATTCCATTGCCGTCCTCATTGCTTCAACCCATAAAGCGCCTTTTTCAACTTAAGTACACGGTTTGGAAACTTTGAATCTACAAATTGTTGTGGTTGAGTCATGTAAACATCATCATCTAACTCGCTGTTTAAATATGCAGATGAGACATCCATTTGATGGAGATATAATTCATATTCGGCAGCAATAGCAAAAATCATTCGGATAGTATCGTATCGCACCACAGGCGAAAAAGTCTCCGTATAATTTACACCATATTTCTGCGAGCAGCCTTTAGCCACAAGTCTGGCCTTAAAACGTTCAATCTCATCTTTTTCATTTTTCTTAATAGTGAAAACCCACTTATTGGAAACAGCCCTTTGGCCTACTGGTAGATCTGTTAGCTTCCAGGTGTTGTTCTTCAACAGTGCATCATATTCGGTCTGCATTGCCTTTTTCCATTCACGTGCAAAATCGCTATTTAAAGCCTCATAAACAGTTTCAGGAACTTTGACATTACCACCTGAACATATCAGGCTCAGAACATTGAATTCTTTTCTAGGTCTTCCTGGACCACCTGATCGGGTAATTCTTGGTCTTCCTGGACCTCTTGAAATCTTATCTACCACTTCATTTTCTTCTTCAGCTGATTTAAATCCTTCAAAATCACTTTCGCTGCTGTCTTCTTCTTGAGATTTGGTAGAATATTCATCATCATTTATAACTAATTCATCATCACTATTTGTTGTTTCAGGTAGCAGGGGAATATCCATTTCAATAACTTGCTTTTCAGCTGGTTCAACAAAGTATACATCACGGCTTACGATCAGCTGTCGTGTTTCACGGTTATATAAGCGGTATGCCTTGGAAGTATCAGAGTAGCCTACCATGGTGTACTCCTTACCCTTGGGTTTAAATTTACCCTTTTGACGCTTATCCAAAGCAATAGCCACAGAACCAAAAATTTTAAAATGACCTACAAAAGGTTTACTACCATTAAGCATTTCGTAAGGTGTAGCGCCATCTAGTGCTCGAGTGGGTGCCCTGTTTCGCAGGTACGCTGCGGTATTGACTGCCTCAGCCCATAAATGTTCACCGAGATTTGCTCCGACCAACATACATCTCGCCATTTCAATTAACGTGCGGTTAAACCTTTCGGCAACGCCATTTTGCTGCGGGGTATATGGCACAGTTAACTGACGTAGTATACCCCTATCTCTGAGATAGTTGTCAAAAGCGTTATTTACAAACTCGGTCCCGTTGTCACTTCGGAGAATTTTTATTTTCCTTTCATTTTGTCGCTCAACCATAGTCTGAAATTCTTTAAATTTGCTGAACACTTCATCTTTGCTCTTCAAAAAATAAACATAAACATAACGCGACTTGTCGTCGATAAATGTTAGCAAATATTTCGCACCACCAATTGATGGCTTGTTCATAGGACCACATACGTCAGTGTGGATGATGTCCAAAATATCGTCAGAATGACTTTCAGAAGTACTGAAAGGCCTTTGAGTACATTTGCTTTTCATGCAAATCGAGCATTGAATATCAGCTGGTATAGAGAGATTCATACCACGTACTAATTGTTTATTAACCAATTCTCTCATACTGCCAAAGTTGAGGTGACCATATCGGCAATGCCATCTCATGGCTTCATCAGGTGATTTCCTCGAAAAAAATAATTTATTATTATCTATTTCAAATAAAAACAGATCACGTACCTTATTTGCACGTAGAATTACATCTCCGTGCTTATCCTTAATCTCGGCGACGTTTTTAATAAACAACACAGTATGACCATAATCCAGAGCTTTAGAAACAGAAACAAAATTGCATTGTAATCCAGGCACGAACAAAACATTCACCAACGTAATGTCATTTTTGTCGACAGTCAAACGAACTGTACCTATACCTTCAGCTTTCATACAATAATCGCCACCAAGCATCACTGTTTCATTATGCTGTTTGAACTCTTCAAACATATTGCGATGGCAACACAAATGCGACGACGCGCCGCTATCAATACACCACGCACTAGCATGCAAATCACTGTTGCCTACTGCTGAAAATAACGAATTTTTGTTGTTGTTGATATTTTGTTGTCCCTTTTGTTCATTGTCTCTTTTTTGTTCTCTACAATTTGCAGCATAATGGCCTTTCCGTTTACAGTTATAACATTTTATATTTTTTATGTTGTTGTATTTACTATTTGCGTTGTTTGTATTCTTATTCTGAGAATTTCTATTTCTCGTACTATTACCATCGCGTGCCATAAATGCCTGTACTGTACCTTCTTCATTGTTGTTGGACTTTTTCCGCTCACCTTCTTCTATTAACTTTACCTTCAACGTCGAAAGTGAGGGAAGATCATCACGAGATTCCAGGGCAACGACAAGTGGCTCATATGACTTTGGGAGACTGGCAAGAAGCATTATTACAAACAGCTCATCCTGTAGAGCACCTCCCGTCTCTGCCAACTTTTCAACAACAGAAGTAAAATTACAAACATAACGCTGCATGCACTCACCATCAACCATACGCATGTTCAATATTTGTTTAAACAATGTGACTTTACGGACTGGTCCCTTTGGACGATGAATATCGCGAAGAGTATTCCAGGCATCTTTTTTCACATGTCCAATCTGCATTGGCGTTATACTCAAAATTATTGTTGCCATTGCCTTTTCATCTTTGGCTTTCCACGCTGCAACTGCAGCAACATTTTTTTCATTGGCTTCTGGTTTGCCACCATCCGACACTAACGACCACAGCTCTTGGTGTACCAATATACTTTTAACTTGAATGTTCCACGAATCATAATTGGACTCATCCAATTTTTCAATATTAAACATTGAACCACTCATGATTTTTTAAAACAAATTTTAATTTCACTTTAATTATTATTTTCTCAATATCTCTGGACACATAACCTCTTGAGGATCCTTTTGCGTTTTTCCGAGAAAATAATATAACACACAGTTAAATAAAATGAACTTTATTGTTTGGAATTCAAGTTACAATTAAAGTATGTGAAAACGTTCAAAGTAATAAAAGCGTAAGAGAGATAAAAAGGAATACAAAAGGTATACATGTGTATGTGTGTGAAGTTTAGATGTGTTGCATTGTTATTCAATAGAGTTGCCATTTCAACACTCCTCCTCAATGAACATTTCCAAACTTTACTAAAAATAAGTATTAAAAAATCTTAACTATATTAATCCAAGCATTCTTACAAATTTCCCATGACTAGGTTTAGCCAGGTTCTTAGTGAAGATATCTGCTACATTTTCGGAACTGCAACAATATTGTAATTCAATATCACCTTTCCGGAATACATCTCTAACATAATGATATCGAATATCTATGTGTTTGCTCCTCTGATGGTAAACTGGATTTTTGACCAAGTTTATGGCACTAATGTTGTCGGCATTGATAACAATTGATTTTGGACAATGAAGTTGCATATCGCCTAATAATTTCCTTAAAAATGTAGCCTCCTTGGAAGTAGACGAGAGTGACATATACTCTGCCTCGGTACTACTGAGCGCTACCGTTGCTTGTTTCTTAGATTCATACGAAAAAACAGCTCCAGCTAACAAAAACGCATAACCAGTATAGGATTTTCGATCAGTGGTATCACCACCCCAGTCAGCATCGGTATAACATTCAATTGGCTTTCCTGTCTTTTGATAAGTTAGCTGTTTATCCTGTGTTGAAGATAAGTATCTTAATAATCTTTTGGCAGCTACCATGTGTTCGACATGTGGATCCTTGTTCCTTTGAGAGAGTTTGCATACAGAATGCAATATATCGGGTCTTGTATTTATCGCTATGTACATAAGCGAACCGATTAACGATTGGTATTTAGTTTGATCTACCTTTTGACAATCTTCTTTGTCGCACTTAACCTGATGTTTCGGATCTAAAGGTGTTGCTGTAGGTCTGCAGGTTCCCATATTATGTTCATTTAAGAGTTTTCTTATTTGAGATTTTTGGCTAATCGACAATTTTCCTTTATCACCAACTCGATCGACTTCAAGGCTTAAAAAATATTTTACAGGACCTTTGTCTACCACCTTAACTTTATCAGCAATCAAACTTTTAATATTTTTCATCTCCTCCTTTTTCGAACAGGCAATCAGCAAGTCGTCTACGTACACAGCAATGATGTTTATCGAATCAGCATTGTGTTTTATGTATACACATGGTTCACTATCACACGATTGGAAACCAATTCCTTTCAAGATGTTGTCCAATTTAAAATTCCATTGCCGTCCTGATTGCTTCAACCCATAAAGCGCCTTTTTCAACTTAAGTACACGGTTTGGAAACTTTGAATCTACAAATTGTTGTGGTTGAGTCATGTAAACATCATCATCTAACTCGCTGTTTAAATATGCAGATGAGACATCCATTTGATGGAGATATAATTCATATTCGGCAGCAATAGCAAAAATCATTCGGATAGTATCGTATCGCACCACAGGCGAAAAAGTCTCCGTATAATTTACACCATATTTCTGCGAGCAGCCTTTAGCCACAAGTCTGGCCTTAAAACGTTCAATCTCATCTTTTTCATTTTTCTTAATAGTGAAAACCCACTTATTGGAAACAGCCCTTTGGCCTACTGGTAGATCTGTTAGCTTCCAGGTGTTGTTCTTCAACAGTGCATCATATTCGGTCTGCATTGCCTTTTTCCATTCACGTGCAAAATCGCTATTTAAAGCCTCATAAACAGTTTCAGGAACTTTGACATTACCACCTGAACATATCAGGCTCAGAACATTGAATTCTTTTCTAGGTCTTCCTGGACCACCTGATCGGGTAATTCTTGGTCTTCCTGGACCTCTTGAAATCTTATCTACCACTTCATTTTCTTCTTCAGCTGATTTAAATCCTTCAAAATCACTTTCGCTGCTGTCTTCTTCTTGAGATTTGGTAGAATATTCATCATCATTTATAACTAATTCATCATCACTATTTGTTGTTTCAGGTAGCAGGGGAATATCCATTTCAATAACTTGCTTTTCAGCTGGTTCAACAAAGTATACATCACGGCTTACGATCAGCTGTCGTGTTTCACGGTTATATAAGCGGTATGCCTTGGAAGTATCAGAGTAGCCTACCATGGTGTACTCCTTACCCTTGGGTTTAAATTTACCCTTTTGACGCTTATCCAAAGCAATAGCCACAGAACCAAAAATTTTAAAATGACCTACAAAAGGTTTACTACCATTAAGCATTTCGTAAGGTGTAGCGCCATCTAGTGCTCGAGTGGGTGCCCTGTTTCGCAGGTACGCTGCGGTATTGACTGCCTCAGCCCATAAATGTTCACCGAGATTTGCTCCGACCAACATACATCTCGCCATTTCAATTAACGTGCGGTTAAACCTTTCGGCAACGCCATTTTGCTGCGGGGTATATGGCACAGTTAACTGACGTAGTATACCCCTATCTCTGAGATAGTTGTCAAAAGCGTTATTTACAAACTCGGTCCCGTTGTCACTTCGGAGAATTTTTATTTTCCTTTCATTTTGTCGCTCAACCATAGTCTGAAATTCTTTAAATTTGCTGAACACTTCATCTTTGCTCTTCAAAAAATAAACATAAACATAACGCGACTTGTCGTCGATAAATGTTAGCAAATATTTCGCACCACCAATTGATGGCTTGTTCATAGGACCACATACGTCAGTGTGGATGATTTCCAAAATATCGTCAGAATGACTTTCAGAAGTACTGAAAGGCCTTTGAGTACATTTGCTTTTCATGCAAATCGAGCATTGAATATCAGCTGGTATAGAGAGATTCATACCACGTACTAATTGTTTATTAACCAATTCTCTCATACTGCCAAAGTTGAGGTGACCATATCGGCAATGCCATCTCATGGCTTCATCAGGTGATTTCCTCGAAAAAAATAATTTATTATTATCTATTTCAAATAAAAACAGATCACGTACCTTATTTGCACGTAGAATTACATCTCCGTGCTTATCCTTAATCTCGGCGACGTTTTTAATAAACAACACAGTATGACCATAATCCAGAGCTTTAGAAACAGAAACAAAATTGCATTGTAATCCAGGCACGAACAAAACATTCACCAACGTAATGTCATTTTTGTCGACAGTCAAACGAACTGTACCTATACCTTCAGCTTTCATACAATAATCGCCACCAAGCATCACTGTTTCATTATGCTGTTTGAACTCTTCAAACATATTGCGATGGCAACACAAATGCGACGACGCGCCGCTATCAATACACCACGCACTAGCATGCAAATCACTGTTGCCTACTGCTGAAAATAACGAATTTTTGTTGTTGTTGATATTTTGTTGTCCCTTTTGTTCATTGTCTCTTTTTTGTTCTCTACAATTTGCAGCATAATGGCCTTTCCGTTTACAGTTATAACATTTTATATTTTTTATGTTGTTGTATTTACTATTTGCGTTGTTTGTATTCTTATTCTGAGAATTTCTATTTCTCGTACTATTACCATCGCGTGCCATAAATGCCTGTACTGTACCTTCTTCATTGTTGTTGGACTTTTTCCGCTCACCTTCTTCTATTAACTTTACCTTCAACGTCGAAAGTGAGGGAAGATCATCACGAGATTCCAGGGCAACGACAAGTGGCTCATATGACTTTGGGAGACTGGCAAGAAGCATTATTACAAACAGCTCATCCTGTAGAGCAACTCCCGTCTCTGCCAACTTTTCAACAACAGAAGTAAAATTACAAACATAACGCTGCATGCACTCACCATCAACCATACGCATGTTCAATATTTGTTTAAACAATGTGACTTTACGGACTGGTCCCTTTGGACGATGAATATCGCGAAGAGTATTCCAGGCATCTTTTTTCACATGTCCAATCTGCATTGGCGTTATACTCAAAATTATTGTTGCCATTGCCTTTTCATCTTTGGCTTTCCACGATGCAACTGCAGCAACATTTTTTTCATTGGCTTCTGGTTTGCCACCATCCGACACTAACGACCACAGCTCTTGGTGTACCAATATACTTTTAACTTGAATGTTCCACGAATCATAATTGGACTCATCCAATTTTTCAATATTAAACATTGAACCACTCATGATTTTTTAAAACAAATTTTAATTTCACTTTAATTATTATTTTCTCAATATCTCTGGACACATAACCTCTTGAGGATCCTTTTGCGTTTTTCCGAGAAAATAATATAACACACAGTTAAATAAAATGAACTTTATTGTTTGGAATTCAAGTTACAATTAAAGTATGTGAAAACGTTCAAAGTAATAAAAGCGTAAGAGAGATAAAAAGGAATACAAAAGGTATACATGTGTATGTGTGTGAAGTTTAGATGTGTTGCATTGTTATTCAATAGAGTTGCCATTTCAACAATTTTTAAAAACTCTTGTATTATAGGTGGTTTCGAAATAGATTGCTTAATATGATTTAAATTAGAATTTGGAAAAAGACTAGCCAAAGATCGATTTTGCTGTACAAAATTGGTGTTGTTTAGAGCATTAGCTACGTTACGTTTGTTTTCTTTCTCTAACTTCGAGTTGAATTCTTTTCTTTATTTCTACATATTTTTTATAAGCAGAGCAGCCTTTAAAACTGGATGGATGGCCATGTTGCTTGCAATTATTACAAAAAGGTAAATTGTCTTTGTTTGAGACAAATTGACATTCTCCAGGAGCATGGCCTTGATCACATTTGACACAGGTATATGGTCGGTTGCAATTACGTGACATGTGTCCCCATTGTTGACAACGCCAACATTGAATCTCCCTTCTATTACTCTTAGGAGGTTCCCATGATATTCTTTGGTTTAATAAGTATTTTAAGCCAGTTATTTCTCTTAAAGTTTTACCCGTCTTTAATGTAATTAAAAATAGTCCTGTATCAAAATCGTTCTTTATGGAAAAAGGAGTAGAAAATTTAGAAACCGACTCAATTGTATTTGGAACCAACGAATCAATCTCAGTCTGTATCAATTTAGTATCGGACTTATAATATAAACCCCTAAGCACTATACTTAAACGTTTTTGTTCAACCGGTGTGTATGAGTAAGATCCAATCTTCTTTTCCCTAAGTAATTGCATCATCTCAGCATGGACCAATGCGTCTTTCACAAATAACTTGCTTTTGTGTCTGTTTTTGTTAACGATTTTATAGTCAATTTTCTTAGTCTTAAGTTGATTTGTTAAATCTTCAATGTTAACATTAAACAAGAATATTGGTGGGCAAAAGGAATTTTCCTTTTTCGATAATTTGCTAGTGTCTTTTATTAAATTATTTTTTCTAGCATTGTTTTTTTCTTCCTGAATATTTAACTCACCTAAAATAGCGAATCTATTTTGTGAACCTTGTGCGTTGTTTGGTAACAAATTATTTTCTTTTGGATTTTTTTTTTTTTTTTTTTTTTTTTAAAAAGAGAGGCAACACTCAGGAAATACTTCCTATATTTAGTGTGTTGCTTTCTTTGGAAAGGGATAGTATAGAGATGAAAGGTGGGGAAAGATGAAGGGCTTCAGACATGGCAACACTGTAATTGCGCGAGATGATATGTCTTAGAACAGTTGTTGCTCGCCACCTGATGGAGAGTTGGCGAACTTATTGAAGCTTTTTGGTTCATAGCCCTGATTCATTATTTTACTTCGGTGGGGTTAATTGCTATGGGAACACCGAAGGTGGACATTGCGATACGTATGAGGGATAGAAAAAACTCATACATATTAATTTGATGTTGCCGGCACCGGGGATCGAACCCGGGACCTTCTGTGTAAAAGTCCAACGCGCTAACCATTACACCACACCTTCTTCGTCTGATGTAAATGAAAGGATAGAATCACATTCCAATGAAGTACCAAAAGGATATTGATTATGTAAAACATTTGTTATGTTAACATCGCTAATTATGTTTACTTTATTTGCATTTCTTTCTGAAAGTTTCGGGCCACTAGGACGCTGAATTTGGGTGTTATAACCAGCGTTCTCAAAAGATTGACCATTATTGTCATCGAGCACCATTGAATTATTTTCAATATTAGTTAAAACAACCGTTTTTGATTTCGATATTGTACCTACATTTTTATTTGATGAAGAGCTGTTTTGCAACACATTTTTTGATATTTGGACAGATGATTTTGGAAATTGGAAATTTTGGAAATTTTGGCGGCAAATTATGATCCAATAAAGAAGGAGGTGAAGCCATTTCACGATTTGTCAAAAAAGTTTTTTTGAGTTTTCCTTTACTTTTTTTTTATGAAAAAATTAAAAGTTTTGAAAATATTTTTTTTTTTTTTTGAATATATTTTTTTCTGTACGACGTACTCTGATTCTATCCAAATGGTAGATCAATAAAAAAACATACAAATATTACATTATTCAAAAATTCAAAAAACAGGGGGAACAAATTCAGTTTACCGACACCTCTCAGAATTTTTTGAAATTTTTTGACCTTGAACATTTGACCCCACAGAGTACAAAAAAAAATAACTTCAAAACTACTTATCTGATCTTAACAAAACTGGCGTCGTTGGAAAGGTCTTGAAAATATCTTTCCAATGGAGTATAAAATGTCCTAAAATATTAACCCTTTGCTGCCCAAATAAAACAATTTTTGTTTTTTTTATATTTTTTTTTTTTTTTAAACGTCCTTTTTTCAAAATTTGAGCCATATATCGACGTGACCATATTTCTCAGGCGGAAAGATCTCAAAAATATCTTTCCAATGGTGTATATAATGTCCTAAAATATTAACCCTTTACTGCCCAAAAAAGCATGATTTTTTTTACACACCCTTTTTCAAATTTTGAACCATATATCGACGTGACCATATATGGGTCTTTGCAAAATAGTTTTTCTGCGTAACCGGCCTTCGGCCGGGCTTAGGGGGTTTCTCCTCCCACCAGTCCTCCCCCCCGGCTTCACTGAGGCTTCGCCCCGGGCCGCAGAAATTTTGGCATATTTACAAGTTTCCTTTTGTATACTTATATAGGCGTTATTTAACAAAAAGAGCATTAAAAAAAAATCATAAAAAAAACAAAAATGCTTTATTTGGGCAGCAAGGGGTTAATATTTTGGGACATTATATACCTCATTGGAAAGATATTTTTGAGACCTTTCCAACGACGCCAATTTTGTTAAGATCGGACAAGTAGTTTTGAAGTTATTTGCAATTTCAAACTTTGGAGCCCCGCCCACTGAAAAGGGGGCGTGAGCGACGTAAAATTTTTTTTTATTTCGACTCAGCGTGGTCTCTTCTATTAAAGGACAAAATTTCATTTATTTTGGTGAGGTGTCGTTAAACCGACTTTATGCCACATTTTCTTTTTTAATTCTAGTAGGACCACCACTTCCTTTTTTTAGGAAAAAGAGCAATTTAGCCTAAATTTGTTTAATTTTTTATAGAATAACAACATTACGAGTAGATTTTAATAAAATTAACATGTACATTACCTTCTTCTGCATAAGATTTAATTGCTCCTTGTTGCTGTTGTGCTCTCATAGCTGATCCTTGTTGGCTGCTGAAATCTTCATGTACCAAATTAACACGATAACAACGATTGGCGCCCATACGCAATAATGGAGGAGCTAAAACTTCGCGGCTCATATCATTTATTAGGAATGTTTATAAAATACAACGCAAATCAATCCAATTAGTAAATATTTTTGTAATAAAGTTTTAAATACAACAAAATTGTAAAAATCGTATGAATGGAAAAAACCAAAGAGCAGTGTGACCATTTTAGCATTTTTGCAGCTAGATTTAGCTTTTTTTTTTATTTAGCCGCAAATTAAGCATTTTTTTTTAGCATTATTTGTATTAATAATTTAGCAATTTTAGCTTTTTTCTTTAATAAATTTCAAATATATTTATTTTATTTTAAAACTAAAAATCCCAACAACCAATCCGGTCCGTTTATGTGCCGTTTTCGGTACAGCATATACGGATCCGAAGTCCGTTTCCGTACCGTTTTCCGGATCAGTATACGGACCGGAAAACGGAATAAAAGGAACATCGAATACGGATTCGAAACAGTATAGAGCACGCTAAAACGGACCGTTTTCGTACCGTCATGCTGTATATAAAACGGAGTGTACGAATTGAGTGTACGTTCAAAACGTACCGTAAACTGTCCGTCATTTTTTTAAATGGTCAATTTTTATTTTTTTTTATTTATTTTATCAAATGATTTCTTCTTTTTTCAATTTTATAAAGATATGAATTACATTATTAAAAAACAATATGAAACCACATAAAAATTCAATAAAAATCAATAAAAGGATGTGGTTTTAACATTTTGATTTTTTTTCATTTTATCTCTGGTGTTGTTTAAAATCATCATTAAAATTTTCATGAGATCTGCGTCTCTATATTTAATTGCAAAAACATCTGAAATACAAGTATATGTTAGAAAAGTGGTACATTTAAAAATAACCAAAAAAATTACCACTAAAAATCTTAAATACGTATTCAGCCATTTTTTATTTTATGCAGCCGTTCTCGAGTTATGGAGTGACAATCAAAATGTACACTTCTTTTTATATATATAGATGAAAATGACTAATGTTCAGAAAAATCACCACATCTGGACCAAACAAAAATATTTTTAAAAAATTTTTTTTTTAAACCATCCTCATTGCATGTTCTACAAAACGTATTCAGCCATTTTTTATTTTCAGCAGCCGTTCTCGAGTTATAAAGTGACAATCAAAATATACACTTCTTTGTATATATATAGATTTTATTAATATTTAATTTTATTAATAAATAAAACTGGTTGATTTTTTTTAAACAAAACACACTCCGGTAATACCGGAAGAAAAACGATAACGGTTGTAACGGAGTTTTAACTGATGAATATCGGTGTAGTCCGGTTAAACGGCACTGAAACGGATACAGCAAAACGGAGTTAAAACGGAAAATTTTCGAAAATTTGAGTAATCCAATTTTACTGTACGTTAATGGTCCGTTTTCGTACAAGCTTCGACGGATACGTCAATTCCGGTCCGTTTTCGTACCGTCAATGCCGGATTCATGAATCCGTTTGTAACGGACAGTCCGTAAAGTTGTTTCTTGGGAAGTTAATTAAATTTGATCAACATTAAACTCATTTAGAAGAACTTTAACCCGTTGTTTTATGTTTTATTTGTGTTTTTTTTCATAATTTGCGAAAATAATTGTCAACTCTACATAAAATTAGCGTACGACAAATTTTGCAACATTTTCATATTATCTTAAAGTTGGCAGCACTGGTGTCAAGCAATTTGCAAATTTTGCTTGAAAAACACCAACAAGCAAAAGTTCAAGCACAACCATTTGCCAGTGCAGTCAAACGCCATCAACGAAAAATCACAATTTTTGTAGCTATTTTTTTTTTTTTTGAATAGTCAAAATTTAAAAAATTGTTAAAATACATGACAAGACTTTATAGACTGTACAATTAAAAAAAAGATTAGTTACTAAAAGTAAAACTATAGTTTTATTTATATTTAATATATCAAAAGTATTACAAATTCCCAAATTTGATTTAAAAATTTAAAGAGCCTGTTATTTTATAAAACTCGTTTGCTTCCCTCGGTGCACCAATAACACACAATAGAAGTTCATTACACTGGACTGTACCAAAATCAAAGTTACTCCAACGTTTTAATATTTCACGAGCATCAAAACTTTTTTCCTCTGATTCACGATAGCGGTTATTCATAACAGTCATATGAAGTTTAACATGGCCGCGATCAAAATCATCATGTCCCAAACCACTTTGCTTAAAACGTTTAAAACAACGATCAGCAAATATTTGAAGTTCAGGAGAATCAACAAGTGCGTATAAAACTCGTACCGAACTAGGATCATGGTTCATAATTTCTAATCCAGATACACGTACAGTAAATGGTGGTTTCAGATCATTAAGAAATTCTCTAAAATGAAATTTTTTATTTTATTTATTAATAATCATACAATTACAAATAATATTCTATTACCCTAACCGATCACAAGCTACTATGGCTTTCGGCTCGTTATATTGAAAACAGACCAATGCGTCTGGTGGGAGTCGAACCCACTACCCCCGCACTGATAAGCTAGCACGCTACCAACTAGCCTACCGGGGCGCATATGAAATGAAATTTAAAAAGTCTGCTATATCGGAAATAATAGGTCTGCTGGACGTCGTTAAAAATGCTTTATGCTAAAATTGGGTGCCCGCAGTAACGTACGTTCATAGTTCGTAATATATTTATTAAACTTACCGACAACTTTGTAATATCTCCCCTGCTTTTGACCTTTCAACGTCATCCAATAAAGTACATATACCTAAAGTAAGATGTATTCCACCTTCAGTTTGAAATATAGATTCTTCTATACCGGGTATTTCGGCAGACATTATTTGAACTTTAAAGTCTTTAAATTTTTCTTTTATTTCACCAAAATTTAAAGCAACACCATAGAAATGTGTAGCAAGTATTCTTTTACGCAACGAAGTCAATAGTAATTGAATTTTGCGTCTGGCAGTTATCACATTATTACGTGTCTTAGCTCTGATAATAATATTAGAATCGGAATTTTTTTGGGTAGTATTTCTTTGCGGTATGGTAATCTCACATTGTGCCTCAGATTCTATGCGACGTTTTGTTGATCCCTTCTGACCAATAATGCCACCATAAAAGGCTCTACAAATGAAGCAAAAAACAAATATAACTTTATAATAAACGTTATAATAAAAAAAGAAAAGAAAACTTGAATGCACTTACGAAGCTACATGCATTGCTAATTTAAACATTCCATTATTTGTTTCTTCTATTCTACAGTCAACCTCATCGTCCATATCGTCATTGTAATCATCGCCATATAAATCTAAATAAATGAGTGTAATATTAATCTATGGTAGCTTTCAAATTTTACTAATTAATTTTGAAATTTTTATTTCTAAACCATTTTCAATTCAAATTGCGAATATTTTAAATGAAATTGAGATTACAATTTTTAGATGTTCATTTTAAAATTAAAAAAATTCTTTTTAAAATTGGAAAAATTCTGAAAGTTCTATGTATATACATATCGCACTTGATCAACAAGAGGGTGTTAACTCAAAATTTTAAAATTTTCAGTAGAGTCAAAAAACTGTTTATGGCCACATTTTAACAGAATTTAAAAATTCAAACATATCGTAATAAGCAAATTCCATTTGAAAATATATATACATTGTTTTTGTTTTAAATTTTACCACTCATTGCAAAAAAAAATAAATTTTTTGAGTTAATACCATTTTTTTGAAATTTTATCGATAATATAACAATACTAATAATACTGTTTTGTTGATAAAACAAATTTTATCAACAAAACAGTATCAACTCAAAATACAACCAAATATAAATAAAACAGTTTGATTATTTTTAACATAAAAAAGGCTCAAATCAAAATAATACCTTTTTTATGAAAATATACGATTCATTTCTATTTGAACTTTTGTATTAACTCGAAATAATACCTTTTTGTTGAAATAAAGGTAATCACTACATTATCATGAAAATGGTCTCAAAATTGGTTTTCGAGATGAAAGAGTAATTGGAATACGTTGAAATTTTTACAATAGATAGATATTGATGTTGTTAGTTGATTTCTTGAAAAAAGTGATATTTTAAAAATTTTGAGTTAATACCCTCTTGTTGATCAAGTGCGATATGTATTTTGACAAAATAAAACAAAAATTGTAACAACAAACAAATATGCAGGTGCTTGTGCAAATTTAAATGTAACTGACACTAATAGAAAACATATGATTTTCTATTGTTGATTTTCTATATCTTGATTTACTTGAATAAACGTCACTACATTATTACAACTTGCCTTTAAAGTAAATGTTAGTAAAAAGTAACTTTAGCTAAAGTGAGGAATAAAGTGAGCTATAATGTTTTTCGTTATTACAACTTACCAATAAAATAAAATTAATATTTTTGATAATGTGGCAGCACCAAACTAAAAACCGATTATTAGCTTAGGAATTGGTTTATAAAAATACGTATATTTGTTTACAAACAAACAATAATTTGTGAAATTCGGTTGTGAAATTCGGTATTTTCTTCTTCTTCTTTATAGAGCAGAAAATGTGGCAACTTTAAACACATAAAAGTTACGTTTAAAGTTAAAGGCAACAACATCTTCCCTTTAGCTTATCGGTCACTTTTAGCTTAAAGTATACTTATAATAACGAAAAACTAATAATCTGTCAGATAACATCCGAACTTTAGCTATTGGCAAGTTGTAATAATGGCCCTAAGTCTGTCAAAAAAACAGAGTAGTATTTGTAAGATGACAAAGCCAATTGTGATAATATTCTGTTGTTGTTTTTGTTTTTTCTTTGATATTTTAAATTTTGAATCTCGCTTCTAGACGAGGACAAGAAATTCTCATTGAGTTTGTGATTTAACACAACAAATATCTCTAGAAATTCTAATAACAAAGTCCCCTGAAGATTTCCTTGGGCAGGAATGAAATCCGGATAGGGGCACGCCTACATCAGATTGTTTTTCACGATTTGTTAAATAAGTTTTGGGACTTTAGCACATTTAATTACTATAAATGCAATTAATGTTCATCCCGATGAAAATAAATTTAAAATAAAAATTGTAACAATCGAATGATTTTCAAAAGATTTATAGACTTTTTAGAACAATTCGAAAAGTCATTATACACTAGCATGAATGGAATGCATTTTCTGACCCACTACGGTCTTCATCAACATTCTTCGTGCCATTTAGTGTTAATGTAAATATCTTCTATTTAACTCACACGTTAAAGAAATTGGGTAACGTTAAATCCCACATTACTCTGTGTGTTGAGTTAGAATGAAATCTACCACAAACGATTTCTATTTATAGTGTGTTTGTTTTTCTCTAGTCATTATCATAATTGGCAGTTTAACTTTCAGTTAAAACATTTAAATGGCAATTCTTTTCTCTAATGTCATCATATACTATCCTTCTACATAAGCAAAGCATATCAACAAACATTAAAGATTTTTTGTTAATACATATGTTGAGCATATACATTAAACGATTTATTTTAATCTTAAGATCATATGATTATTTTAATCTTAGATCATATTTTTGTAGTTTCCAGAACAAACCTGCATTTTAAGAGCATTTTTTTTTACTTTTTTTGAATTTCTTAATTCTATATTTTCTGGGGTTTGCAACATCAATTTCGTATATTCAATAAATTTTTGTTTTTGAGTTCCCTGATACAGATTTTGATATAATTAATCTTTAATCTCATTTTTTGTTAGCAAGTGAAATAAAATTCACAAAATTTACTTCGACTTTAATAAATAAGAAATATTTAAATTCCAATTTTTTTTATTTAAAAAATCTGTTTTTAAGAGCATATTTTTCAAATTATTATGAGCACATATTTTCCTATTTTTGTGTAATTTTTATGGGCATAAAAAGGATTTTTAGAGCATATTTCTAGTTGCCCTATTAATGAGAATAGTAGCTTTTATAAAAAATTCAGAATGTATAGGAGGTGTGAGTATCCTTGCGCCGATTTTCTCGAAAATTATGTTTTTTTTTCTAATTTGACAAAAAGAAATCGGCATACCAATTATCATGCAAATACGATAGCCCCTATTTTTGTCAATTCCTTATATGCAAACAAAGCACTGTGCGGGGTTAGTTGACAAGAAAAAAGGCATTTTAAGCTCAGCCTTAAAAGTGATAGTGAAAAAAGGAAACTAATGCGAGTTATGCCGTAAACTAGAGTTTAGCCAAACATTTTCTTTTTTAATTCTGGAGGACCACCACCTCCTTTTTTTAGGAACCCCTCATAAAGAGCAATTTAGCCAAAATTTGCTTAATTTTTTATAGAATAACAACATTATGAGTAGATTTTAATAAAATTAACATGTATGGGTCAATTTCCAAAAAAACGTACACAACAATTTTTTGTTTGCTTATTTTTAAAGTTTTTTCAATTCGCCTGTAAGAGTTGCCAATTTATGTAGAAATTGATGAAGAATCCGGTGGTACTTTTAGGCTCTCAAAAAAATCAATATTTTTTGATTTTTTTTTAGGTTTTCTATGATTTCTATCTTGAGCGTCACACACCAAATATGTATAAAAAATCGCTAAAAATGCAAAAATATTTGAAATTCAAGCTTACTACGATGTTCTTTTGTTTCTCAAGATTGACTTTTGCGAAAATCACCTTTTCGATTACAAATACAAAATCACGTTTCACCTTGATTTTTCATTTTTTTTTTTAAAGTGACTAGTTACTTTAAAATTTTAAGATGACAATATTTAAATTTTTGTTAAAAAAAGACTTAAACTCAAAGGTTCCTTGCAAAGTAATAGGCTTGTAACAATGTATTTAAAAAAAACTGCAATTATAAGCGTTTTAAGGGAAAAAAACTAAGTGTGACGCTCAAGATATTTTGTGACGATCAAGAGATTTTGTTGCACGTAAACCAGAAATAATGCCAAATTTAAAGTTTAACGAAAAAAAGTTTATTCTTTTACAAAAAGTAAATAAAAAAAAAAACAAAAATTCTTCAAAAAGCAAATATTTTCATACAAAACTAAACATGTACATATTCTTTGATGTCTTTAACAAAAATGGAAAAAAGGAAGTAATTCTTGAAGAAACTTATACACATATGTAAATATTTGACGCAAAACAATAACTTAACTTAATTTAATTTATAAATTTTCATTCGAATTCTAATTCTGAATCTGTATAAACTTCATGAAATGACAAGCGGCTTTGTTTTTTTTTTTCATTCTCATTCATTTTTACCACTTTCGAATTAAGTTTGTGGCAGTTCCGTTTCTCGTTGCTATTCATAAACAGAATTAGTCAGTAACAATAAAAATTAAACTCAAATATACCACGATTATACCTTTCTTTCTTCTTTCTTTTATATTCGTCATTACGCGCTTTATCGACCTTTATTTTCTCTCGATATCTCCGTGCTCTTTCAGCCGCCGTTAATTTTGTTGTTTTACTCTTGAAAATTAAAAAATTATATCAAAATTAAGCATTTTAAGCTATGAAGCAATATATATCAAAAATGATGCTCATGAAATGTTTGCCTATTTTGGTTTTTTTTCGTAGGCAATTTATTTCTCAAATTCACAAATTATAAAAAAATGAGTTGAAACCATGTAAACAATGATTGTCAACTTCATTTTTTTACATATAATATATTCACTTTTAAAAAAATTAGCGTGACGCTCATGAAATTTTATCGCGCCCTTACCATGGTGTTCACAAAAACTACGCAAATGCACACTTTTTTTAATAGATTTTTTTTTCGCTTTTTCACTTTTGTAATAATTAAACTTTGTACTTTCCTTACGTTATTTACTTCATTTAAATGCAAATTGAAAACTAGTAATATTACTTGAATTATAAAAAAGTGACGCTCAATGCAAATTGTGGGGACAACCTTTCTTTGCAACGCCAAATTCGCACTAATTAAGTTTTGACGACTATAACAAATCAAAACACAAGAAAGAAACGCAATAATTCAAAAACTGTTATTAAATGTTGAATATTTACTTTTTTCTTGATTTTATTTTATTTTGTTTACTAAAAATTCTAACGGGGGACACATGCTTTTGTATGGAAGGAGTCAGAGGGATAAACAAAACACCATTCTGAATAAACAAAAAAACAAACATACAAATTTGAGAATTACGTTTTTTGTTACATATTCCTCGCTGATCACTCTCACATTTTTGTTTTTTTTTTACCTAAAATAGTAGGGTAAAGTGCGGGGACACAAAAAATGCGTTTTTTTTTAAATTGACCCGTATATTACCTTCTTCTGCATAAGATTTACTTGATCCTTGTCCTTGTTGCTGTTGTGCTCTCAAAACTGATAGCTTGAAATCTTCATGTAACAAATTGACACGATACCAACGATAGCCCACACGCAATAATGGAGGAGCTAAAACTTCGCGGCTCATATTATTTATTAGGAATGTTTATAAAATACAACGCAAATCAATCCAATTAGTAAATATTTTTTAGAGTTGTGTCGTTCATGAACGAACTAGTTCAATTGAACGACTCACTCAATTGAACGAAATGACTCGTTCACCAATATTCGATCTTGTCGTTCAATCGTTCATTTCGTTCTTTTTATTCACAGAACAATTGCATCTCTATTCAATTAAAATTGCTTGAAAGATCAATTATTTTTTTTATGAAATAGTAGTAATATTGTTTCAAATTAGGAAAAGCAATTATAGTCATACAAATAAAATGTTTTTTACACAAAATTAATCAATTTTTGTTACAAAAGTTGCAATTTTATAACACTTTTTGTCTATGTACAGTAAAATTTGTGAAAAAAACTCGTAAAACATGAATAGTGCGTAATAATTGTCAAACGAACGACACAGTTCACAACACGCAGATCAGTCACAAGTCAAAGGAAAAAAGAACGATTGAACGATTTGAACGAACTAGTTCACTGACTCGAATTGAACGATACTGACCGAGTCACCAAAATGAATGTTTAATCCCAACTCTAATATTTTTGTAATAAAGTTTTAAATACAACAAAATCTTGTAAAAATCCAATGAATGGAAAAAACCAAAGAGTATATACTAACAGAGAGACTACACTTCCCACGCCTCTCAGCAACAAAATACCGAACTCGGACGAGCAAATGAATTAATTTTTTATACACTAAAATATAATTGCAACATGTTGCTAAGAAATTGTTGCTTAAAACACTCACTTTTATTTTGTTATTTTCTATTAAAATTTAATGTGTTTTAGTTTTGTCTTGCTTATTTTATAGCTAAAATTTTAAATTAATAAACATTTTATTAAATCATTATTCAAAAACATCATAAAAATTAAATTAAACTTTTAAATTTCTGCAACATGTTTCCGTTTGCTCGTTGCGAGTTTACGAACAAATAAAAAGCGAGACTGAGGTGGATAGAAACCCTCTGCAACAGGGATGTTAAAGTTGGTACAATTGTACTTTTTTTGGTACATTGACCTTCTAAAGTACCGTGGTACTACCGCGACTCATTTGGTACAATTTAAAAATGTTTAATTTTTCCTCTTTTTGAATTTTTAGTATAGCAAAAATTGTTATTGTGTCCTTTTGCATTGCATTTATTCGTTTTATGTAATGAGCGCTTAAAATATTTGCGACTATATCCTCCAGATTTGACGATTTATCATCATTTTAAAGATTTTGCAGAATAAAATTGGCATTTTTTTTTAATATCGTTTAAAGATTTACGATTTTTTACTAAATTTATCTGGTAGCTCTGTATGTAACTGGTATTGTGGTGTATAGAGCTCTTACATATATTGACACTTGTTGCAACCAACTTCACTTTTATTTTGAATTTATTAAAATTCTGAGGAAGTGAAAATTAAATTATTGTTAAAGAAATAAAAGAAAATCCCAAACAATCTTATATATTTTTAATTTATAACGAGCTTCCCACCTCCGTATATTTACAAAAATAAAGCAAATCAAACATATTAGCTAGGTTGATATTAGTATTTCGATCTGGCTTAAGATCTCATCAGAACCCAAAGTTTTAGAAAAGCTAGAGCCTCCGGAATAGGCAGAACTTTGACAATAAACTGATTAATCACTAATTTTGCTCCATTCTCGTCTTCTTAGTAAAAATATTACTTGAGCCAGAGTAAAAACTAAATTTTTTTATATAAATAGAACATTTTTGGTCTTCAAAGTTTAGTAACGTCATGAAGCTTGTTAGGAAAAGACCCTAACCACGTGCTTGATTACTAAGAAGACAAGAATGGAGAAAAATTAATGATTAATAGGTTTTTTGTTAAAGTTCTGCCTATTATGGAGGCTATAACTTTTCTAAAACTTTGGGTTCTGATGAGATCTTTAGCCAGATCGAAATGCTAGCATCAACCTAGCTAATATGTTTGATTTGCTTTATTTTTGTAAATATACGGAGGTTGGAAGCTCGTTATGAATTAAAAATAACATAAAAATAATCTCGATGTATATAAAAACAATCAACAAAATGTTATTTCAGGTAAAACAAGAAGTATTGTACCTCTTCTAGTAAAAATGTTCCCGAATGAAATTGCAAATTTTGATTCAATAAATAATCAATTTAGAGCTTAAGCTAATGTTGAGCAACTTAAGTCGTTAAAAAATTAAAACATCTGTAGTTTTGGTCGGTAGTAGCTAATTTTCAAAATGAACTGAATGTCAACATGTTTCCAGACATTTCTAGTCGTTGCTGGAATTTTATCCATTCCACACTCATCTGCAAATGTGGAAAGAGTTTTTTCTTTTCAAAATATAATAAATACTTAGGAAAGAAACAGACTACATTAGCCAACATTATCAAGTCTCATACAGACAAAGGATTGGTTAAGATCGACAAATGATGCTTTGATGTAGAAATTCCAAATAGTTTATTAACTAAACAAATAATTCCATGATTCGGTCTCATATATTCATAAGACTTTTTTATGAATTATTTTATTCATACATATAATGTATGTTATTGGAAGGTTTTGTTTTTTTTTTCTGTACAAGTGAATTTTTATGTAATTTTTTTGTTGTTTTAATAAGTTTCAAAAAAATGGTACCGTGAAGGTCCAAAAAGTACAATTTTTTTGGAGGTTGGTACAAAATTGAAAACCCCATTTAACATCCCTGCTCTGCAATAACACAAAACAACTCACAGCTGTTTTTATAGAGAAGCTACCAGATTTTATAACATATATTAAACAACAATCTGGCAGCATTCAATATTTTATTGTTATTTTTTAAGCACACGTGCAAAATAAAAACATTTTAACTTTTAATAAAAGTGTAAGTGTTATTTTTTTTATCAAAAAATGATTCCACACGTTGCTGCCAAGCCGACAGAAGTCCATAAATCATGGAAAAAAATAAATGAAGAGCGCAAAGCATTGAAGAAACAGCGTAAACAAGAAAAATTATTAAAAGAATTGGAAAAGAAACAAAATTTAGATAAACAAGCTCTAGAAGAATCTAAAAAACCCAACAAGTCTACGGAAAATAAACCAAATCCTTCTACCATATCCATTGCAGTACCCGGTTCCATATTAGAAAATGCTCAATCAGTGGAGCTGCGCACCTATGTAGCTGGTCAAATTGCTCGGGCTGCTTGCATATATCGTGTTAATGAAGTTGTAGTTTTTGATGATATTGGTTTGGCCACGGCACGGGAAACAAAACGTAACTATGATGCTGACGAAGATGATGCAGATGAAGAAACTTCGCACACAGTGCGCAGTAGTTGTTTACAATTGGCTCGTATTCTACAATATTTAGAGTGTCCGCAGTACTTGCGTAAATTCTTCTTTCCTTTACATAAAGATTTGAAATATTCCGGTTTATTAAATCCTCTTGATGCTCCTCATCATTTACGCCAACAAAATGTATTCCGTTATCGTGAGGGTATTGTAACAGAGAAGCAGGCCAAGCCTGGTCATTCATATGTAAATGTTGGCCTATTAAATGATGTTTTAGTGAATAAAGCATTGACCGCTGGTTTGAGAGTTACCGTTAGATTGGATAATGCTCAAGGTAAGTGAATCGGATTAGTTTTTTTTTATCATCTTGAACTTTAAGGGGGGACATGACATTCGCGGCAGAGAAAACATACCTTTTTTAAAAATTCATAACTCAGTCAAAAACAAACATTTGAATTTTCTTAGCTTTGGCCTAAAAAAAAATTGACAAGAGAAGCTTACTTTATTTTTATAAGATTAATCATAATGATGACCTTGTATATCTGAATTCATTTTTTCTTTTGGCCATTCGACACAAAATCGTCAAATTCAAATCCCTAGATTAACCTCACTCTTAGAACGATCATTTCATGTGCGGGTAGCTCATATATTTAATCACTTGCCTACAGAACTCAAGTCCTTAGAATTACCATTCTACTCTAGGGTGATAACTTTTTTTGGACAACATTCTCCCCAGGGGTTTTCTAATGGCAAATATTGTATTAATGATAAAAAAAACTATTTCAGTTCAATTTGGTAAAAAAAAACCATACGCACCGCACCGACGAACTTTACTATTGAAATCAGCATGCCTTAATTATATAGATGTGATGGTCAGACATTGAGGCATCAAAAAAAGTTTTTTTTTTAACTTTGTTTGATTCAAAACTTTAACGCGTTTGGTGCGTAAACTTTTTTAACTATAGCGAAAAACTAAAAACGCAGTTCTTAATATTTGTCCATGCCCTACACGAATTTGTCTGGGGAGATTTGATATTTGCAAAAAATGCTAAAAGTTATTACCCTATTCTACATTTTTAAACGCAAAATTTTGATCTATGCTCAAGGTAATGAGTTATAATATTTTTGACATTTTAATGGAACGTGTGATTGCAGTGCCTTTATATTGTTTTTCTCTTCTTTCTTTTAACTTCTAATGTTTTTACTATTTTATAATACATGTTTATTTCTCTTTTTAATATTATATTGTTACCCAGCAAACAATCCGGTCCGTTTATGTGCCGTTTTCGGTACAGCATATACGGATCCGAAGTCCGTTTCCGTACCGTTTTCCGGATCAGTATACGGACCGGAAAACGGAATAAAAGGAACATCGAATACGGATTCGAAACAGTATAAAGCACGCTAAAACGGACCGTTTTCGTACCGTCATGCTGTATTTAAAACGGAGTGTACGAATTGAGTGTTCGTTCAAAACGTACCGTAAACTGTCCGTCATTTATTTTAAAAACGGAGTGGACTCCGTTTTTAATATACCGTATACGGTCCGAATATGGTCCGTATTCGTACCGTTTTTTTAAATGGTCCATTTTTATTTTTTTTTATTTATTTTATCTAAATGATTTCTTCTTTTTTTAATTTTAAACAAAAGTTTGGTTTTATTTTTAAATTTTTTCATTTATAAAGATATTAACAAAAATGGATTAACAATTACATGATTAAAAAACAATATGAAATCACATAAAAATTCAATAAAAATCAATAAAAGGATGTGGTTTTAACATTTTGATTTTTTTTTTTCATTTTATCTCTGGTGTTGTTTAACATCTTCATCATTAAAATTTTCATGAGATCTCCGTCTCTACATTTAATTGCAAAAACATCTGAAATACAAGTATATATTAAAAAAGTGGTACATTTAAAAATAACCAAAAAAATTACCACTAAAAATCTTAAATACGTATTCAGCCATTTTTTATTTTATGCAGCCGTTCTCGAGTTATGGAGTGACAATCAAAATGTACACTTCTTTTTATATATATAGATATATACACTCAAAAAAAATAAGTTAGTAGAAAAATTAGCAAAACGTCTTGTAAATCAAGTATACTATTTTTTAGCCAATTTTTTTTGCTAAAATCGTGTTTTCAGCTAAAATTTTTGTTATACTTATTCAGCACTTAACTGTTTTATACTAATGCTTTACTAATATACTAATGTTTTACTAATTAATTTTGCTAAAAAAAATGTACTGATAAGCACATTAATAGTGTGGACGACAACCAGATTGAAAGATATATGCAGAATGAAGCAGATGTCGCTGCATGTCAAGATGTATTAGAGAAGAGGAAAATGATACTAAAAAGTACAACTCTAATAAGACATATAAAAAAATCAACCATGGAAGACTTTTGTATCTCTTTTTCATACATAAAACAAAATTGAGGATTAAAACAACTTACATTTTGCGTTGTCACCGGCTTGTGAAAATAATTGTCTATTAATAAAATAAAAGACAAAAGAAAATATTTAAATTTAATATGTATTTCTATAATAAATGTTAATAGATTAACATTTTCGTACCGTCAATGCCGGATTCATGAATGCGTTTGTAACGGACAGTCCGTAAAGTTGTTTCTAGGGTATTTATATTTTTATATAATACAGTAGTCTTGTGTAGTAGTTATTTCTTAGCCATATATGGCCCTTTGTGCTCGGTTATTTAATTGAAGAATAATAAATAAATTATTTGGAAAAAATTCCCTAAATTTAACTTATAAAATTTCCATATTAGTGTACCGATTGAATTCAGTAAAAATTTGTTATTCCATAAAGGAAATAAAAATTTAATTAATATTTTTTAACACGAAAACATAAAAAAAACTAACTTTTCACTAATTTTAAAAATATTTTGCAGAAAATGTTCGCAAACAAAGAGGTAAAATTGTTAGTCCTGATGAACCTCGACGTGAAACTGGTGTATACTGGGGTTATGCAGTACGTATTGCCCACTCAATTTCTGATATATTTACAAAATCTCCATACCCTGGTGGCTATGATTTGACAGTGGGTACATCAGATCGTGGTGCAAATGTACATGAAGTACCATCAAAATCCTTAAATTTTAATCATGTGCTTTTAGTATTTGGTGGCCTTCAAGGTCTTGAGTCGGCTTTATCCAATGATGATAAACTTCAAGTAGATGAACCGGAATTGTTGTTTGATCACTATATTAATGTATTGCCAAAACAAGGTTCGCGTACCATAAGAACTGAGGAAGCTATTTTAATAGCAATGGCAGCAATGCAGGAAAAATTTAATCCGAAAATTGAAGATATTGAAGAGGAATTAATAAAAGATGCTTTGCCACGTAGTGAAGATACGGGCGGATTAATACCAAGACCAGGAGAAACAAAAATGGCTAAAAAGCGCAAACGCTTGGAAGAGAGACAGGAAAAAGAATTAGAAATTCAAACACCAAAAAAACCCGAACTGGAGCTAGAACAGAAAATCACAGAAAAACCTGAAGTTTTAATAACCCCCACTGAACCTATTATTAAAAAGGAAAAGAAATCCAAGAAAAATCCTTTTAAAAAATTGGATGATAATGCTGCAGTCAAGCAGGTAAATTTAGATGATTCTAATAATGATATTGATTTTGAAGTTGTACCTGTTGGTAAGGCGGAAAAAAAGAAATCAAAATCATCTATATCTGAAGATGATCTTAGTAGATTTGATTAGATTTTAATTTTAAATTGTAGCAAATAATTTGTATGTTTAAATATATACAGAAAGCGTTAATTTAAAACAATAGATTGTGTTTTCTTTTACATTTATTTATAATTGTTTTTTTAATCTATTCAGTACATTTATACACAACTTATTTTAAACCTTAATAAATAGCATTAACATTTAACAATTAAAATATTTCATAAATTTATTTTAATTTAAAAGTATTTATAATTTGATGTACATAACTGCAAACATTAACTTTAAATTGTTACCATTTTCTATTGATAACTCAATAACTAAGTTTTACCAAAAAAAAAAAAAAGTTTATCTAGTAAACATAATTTTAGTGCAAAAATATGCAGTTAATCTAATTTTTACTAAATTAACATCTCAGTCTAAACAAAGCATTAACAATAGGGGCGCCCAAAAAAAGACTGTCGAATTTTAGAGCTTCACAAGGCTGACCTGTTCCAATAGTGCTCAGTAATGCTCCGTCCAAATTTCAGCCAAATCGATAAATATTTAGAGGTCGCTATAAATTAACAATTTTTCAGGGTTAGGCCTAAATTTACCAGAAATTCAAATATTATATGGATATAGAAATATTTTTGAACAGGCTCTTATAATATAATTTACTTCAAGCACGTTGACCTCCTAAACAAGTATCTGAAGTAAAAACACCTAAATTTAAATAGAGTGCCGAAATATAGACCTAGTGTACTTCAAAAAAATAAAAAATAGGTAAGTATAAACAATTTTCCATCTAAAAACAATTCGCACTTGATCAACAAGAGGGTATTAACTCAAAATTTTTAAAATATCACTTTTCAAGAAATTAACTAACAACATCAATATCTATCTATTGTAAAAATTTCAACGTATTCCGATTACTCTTTCATCTCGAAAACCACTTTTGAGACCATTTTCATGATAATGTAGTGATTACCTTTATTTCAACAAAAAGGTATTATTTCGAGTTAATACAAAAGTTCAAATAGAAATGAATCGTATATTTTCATAAAAAAGGTATTATTTTGATTTGAGCCTTTATTTATGTTAAAAATAATCAAACTGTTTTATTTATATTTGGTTGTATTTTGAGTTGATACTGTTTTGTTGATAAAATATTCAAAATAATACCAAAAAAAATTGATAAAATTTCAAAAAAATGGTATTAACTAAAAAAATTGATTTTTTTTTGCAATGAGTGGAAAAATTTAAAACAAAAACAATGTATATATATTTTCAAAAGGAATTTGCTTATTATGATATGTTTGAATTTTTAAATTCTGTTAAAATGTGGCCATAAACAGTTTTTTGACTCTACTGAAAATTTTGAGTTAATACCCTCTTGTTGATCAAGTGCGAATTATTAAAAATTTTTAACTTTACTTTTTTCTATACGGATATATTAAATATAAGTTGATTTACAAGATGATATCAATATATTTACATTAATTCATTTTTCTTCAGAACTAAAGTCAATTGAACACTTAAAACGCATTTATGTCAAAATCGAAAATTTTGAGTTATGCCGTTCTTGCAGCAAATGAGCGATATGCTTTTCGTATGTACAAATTTTAAAACAATTCGGAATGTTGTAAGTAGAATTTCAAAAATACAGTCTTAGAGATCAATCCGGTGTTCCAAAATACCCTGCACATTTCCCCACATAGTTTGTAGGATTCAAATCCATAAAAAATAAAAATTATTTTAAAGACATCTCCGAAATATTGTTAAATAAACCGTTTTTGCTCGGGTAAGAGGGTTAAAAAAGTATTGTCCCTAACTAGAAAAGGCAAGCCGGTGAAATGTTTTTGACTTTATGATTCAGAATGCCAAACTGCTTAAAAAAAGTTTAAGTAGGTTGGCCTTTACTGAATTAAAAAAAGAATGGTCCCTAACTAGAAGCGGCAAGCCGGTGGAACGTTTGGTCCCATTGTTAAGAGCCCAATTTAAATTTAACGTACATTTAAATTAAAATTTTATATGCTTAACAATCAAACTTTTGTATGTCAAACTAAAGTTTTTGTAGTATAATATTTTAAATTGTGATGTTCATTTAAGATAATTTGAATATAAATTTTCCATAAAAAATTTCTAGTTGATATTAAAATTTTGAGTAGGTTGTTTGTTATGAATTTTAAAACAAAAACGTTACTTTTCTACAACTTAAAAAAAATTTATATTTTTTTTTTACATGGACCAATAAATTGTTATATTTAATTCCATATGTTAATTTAGTTCTTTCAATTCAATTATATATTGTCTGTCTAATAATGTATGGTATAAAATGTTGTAATATACAATATTTACATCTGGCTGAATCAGCCAAATGTAAACGTAAACGTATCTTGGTATAGAAAATAAATTTAATAAGTTAAATAAGAATATACGATGTTGTGTTGTGCTTGTTATGGAAAACGTAGATTTTTTTGTATTTTTATTTTGAAAATCTATTTTTAGCAGGGACCGTAATAATTATTCCTTTTTTCATAAAAGTTAGATGATAAAAGTTATTTTTTGATTTTTATTTTTTCGGGCAAAAATAAAAGTTATTTTTTGATTTTTATTTTTTCGGGCAAAAATAAAAGTTATTTTTTGATTTTTATTTTTTCGGGCAAAAATAAAAGTTATTTTTTGATTTTTATTTTTTCGAGCTAAAGTAAAAGTTATTTTTTTTATATTTATTTTTTCGAGCTAATATAAAAGTTATTTTTTGATTTTTTCGAGCAAAAATAAAAGTTATTTTTTGACTACATATTTCATGGTTTAGTAAATTCGTCGTTGGTTCCAGTGTTTTCAAAGCGTTAGATTTCTGAAAATTTACGTGTTTTGAGAGCAACAAAATGATAACAAATAAAATGATGATAAACGAACAACAAAGCGCATGAGCGCTCTGGGAGCAATACAATTTGAATTTTAAAGCGTTGGCAAGGTATTGGCAAAATAATCAATAGTACAATGAGTGCTGACCCAACCCCATAACGTGACACCGACCTGGGCTCGGCCGACAGTACTTTACAGTGCTGGTAAAGCACTGGCAAACCTAAAACTAAGTACTTTGAATACAAAAACTACTCTGTTAACAGGGACTTCGTTAATGCTTTTTTGTTTCGATTTATTGAATTCGTTAAATCGGAGTTTGTAAAATCGATTATTCGTTAAATCGGTGTTTATAAAATCGATTATTCGTTAAACCGGAATTCCACTGCATAATTAAATTCCTAATTTAAACAATGTCGTAAATTAGAAGAAAACAGTACTCGTAATACACTTTTTGACTGGTACTGGCATATTGAGAAAAACAGAATTGTTCCAGTGTTATGTTATTTCTACCGTGTGCAATATCTACCTGGGTAGTTTTTCCGTATGTCAACATTTCTGGCTCGATCCCGGTTTTAGACATACTTTTTTTTGCGATTATTTGTATTCTCTTTGTGGAAAAAAGCGCATTTTTAAGACTAATTTAAATTAAAATATTACATTATTCAAAAAAAAAAAAAAAAAAACAGGGTCACTGACGAATGTTCAATACCAGAAACTGCGCAGTCTGATTCAGAAAATTGAAAATTTGCAATGTAGTTATGATTTTTAGAAAATACACTCATTCTTCTCTACCACGCCTTTCACGATTAAAATTTAATAAAATTGCATTTTAATTATAGTATTAATTGCAATTGTCTGAAAAAGACATTAAAATTCAAACTCAAACAAAAATTAAACTTTGCTCTCTGGCAATTCTTCCCTAACTACGTAAGCGCCATCTATCGAATATACAAAGAATATATCATAGATGTGGCATCACTTACAGCATATGGGAAAACAGTGGACATTAGAGTGAGGTAAGTTTCTAAAAATAGAACTGTTGTGTTGTTGGAGTTGTACTTCTGAGATTATGTATGCAAGAACAAAAACACCGTGTATTGAATAAAACTAGTTTTAATAACAACAAAACTCGACCTGACGATAGATCAGTGCGCTAAAGCGCTCTGTCTAACGTGTAGTGCGAGTGCATGTGGCATTAGAAATCAGTTTATCTATACCACGGCCAGTGATTGCACAGAAAATTTCATATAGACGCAATCGAACATATAAAAACATAACAAATATTACATTATTCAAAAAGAAAAAAAACAGGGTCACTGACGAATGTTCAATACCAGAAACTGCGCAGTCTGATTCAGAAAATTAAAAATTTACAATGTAGTTATGATTTTTAGAAAATACACTCATTCTTCTCTACCACGCTTTTCACAAATAAAATTTTTTAACATTCAACAGATTTTTATTTAATATTTTTACAATTCATAAAAATAATTTTTTTCTCTATAATTAAAATAAATTTATGAAATCTTTTCATATAAACAAAAATTTATAATCAGTGGGGTAACAGCATAAATCGGTTCGAAACAAAAATTTTCGATAAGTAAATCTTGCACATATTGTAAAAAAGGATTTTTTTTTTGATTCTTACTCTTGTGCACTGCATATACAACCCAGCAAAACCACACATTACCAAATCATGGGTAAAGTAATGTATCGCCATAGGGCTTCATGCATTACTTTACACGTTACTTCACTGATGAATTTTACAGGCGATGAGCCTCAAAGTAACTCATTACCTTGTAGGGGGTAAAGTAACTGGTTACTTATGTGGATACATGGTGGGAAAAAGTAATGTGTCTATAAATAGATTTTCATAAAAAAATGCATAAAAATTTTTTTTTACAGATATTTTTTTTAATTAAATAAATAACTTTTTTTTATTAAATAAATAACTTGGTCGTGCTGGGATTCGAACCAGGGGTCTCTGGTATTTAACAATTAGTTAGGCGAGAACTCTACCAACTGAGCTATCGATACATACAATATTTTATTGCTTAAAATGTAGATGAGTTGTTGTGCTTCGTGTTTTCGTTCGTGATATCAAAAATATACACCTTACCCTCATGCTTACAAAAAATCACAAAGTAATGGGTCTATAAATAGATTTTCAAAAATATATATTTATAATTACTTTACGTTTATAATTCATGCATTATGTAATTGATGATCGGTAAGTCATTATTTTATGTTTTGAAGTAATGTAAAATGTAATGAGGGCTCATTACAAGGTAATCCATGAGTGTTCAATTATCGGTAACTCATTACTTCTTGTTAGAAAATAATGATACAGGTAAGGAGTACACATTACAAGGTAATGCATTACTTTATCGCAACCATTACCAAAGTTTTGCTGGGAAATTAAAAAAATAAGATTTTTGCTAAAGACTATTTTTTTACAAAAGATACAAGATTTCCGAATTCAAACTTTTGTTTTCGAATCGAGTTACGCGGCAACCTTCCAGGGTTACTATTCTAAAAAACGAATCCACAAAAAAATTACTCGTTTTCACAAAAAATAGTTGTGAATAATGATTTTATGTGAATTTATTTT
The DNA here is from genome assembly GCA_021234595.1 of Delia radicum. Taxonomy (NCBI): domain Eukaryota; kingdom Metazoa; phylum Arthropoda; class Insecta; order Diptera; family Anthomyiidae; genus Delia; species Delia radicum. The sequence continues at coordinate 198,450,760 of CM037855.1, read as the reverse complement.
CCAGAACCCTCCTGAATGACAAATAAATTTAAAATTTCTCCACATAAAATGCTCTATATAAAGTCAACATTTCATATACAATTTTTGGCTAATACTAGAAACATATTTGATCATATTTAATAATCTCTCTAAACCACATTAAAGAATCTAACTGTGCAGTAAGATTTCTTTTCTTTTTTTTAACATTAAATATATTCTATGTATATTTTAATTTTTGTCTTAATAATATAATAAGAAATTAAAAAAAGTGCTTAAAAAATAGAAATTTCTTATAACGATCGTCGTTGAAAGCAGTAAGGAGTTGTTTTTTTTTTTTTTTTTAATTATTAATATAGTTTTTTTCATTAATAATATTTATAAAAAGGCTTTTTATCTTTTTTGTTTTTTTTTTCTTTGCACATTTTGGTTTTAGTTTACATGAGGTATTAATTATATACAAACTATAACAAATTTTTTATATTATTTTTTAGAAATTAGAATATTTTTTTTCTATAAGAAAAAATTATAGAAATTAAATGGAAACTTAAAAGTTTAATGCGTTTAATTAATAATTCTATACATTTTCTTTTTTGTTATAACTATAGCTAATGTAACCACCATTGATAGCATATAAATTTCTTGTAACTTAACATAGTTAATTAGAATTCCCAGGTGAAAAAGTTTATATATTATCATATATGGCCACATATATGAGTTCATATATGAATACATATATGTTCGGATCCGAAATTTGAGGGTATATGGACATATATGCTCATATATGGACATGGAATTAGAATTCCCAGGTGAAAAAGTTCATATATTATCATATATGGCCACATTATATGAGTTCATATATGAATACATATATGTTCGGATCCGAAATTTGAGGGTATATGGACATATATGCTCATATATGGACATATATGAATGTTCATATATGTTCATATATGAATGTTCATATATTGTCATATACTATTACTTTTCCTATATTCTCGTATATAAAAAAGCTTTTTTTAGTTTTTTTTACAAATTTTTTGTTTTGCGATTTTATACAAAAGTTGTGAATGATCTGCTTCATTTAGGCATCATCGGAAAGGTGTTTTAAATATTTTTCCAAAGAGTAATATGTCGCCATTCATTAACCCATTACGAGTCAGTTTAACATTTGGTATTTTTTTAAAATTTTCTGTCTTTTTTATTTATTTTAAAAATTATCTGCATTATAGGTATGTTTTGAGGCCAGTAATTTATAAACAAGATATTGAGCTTTCATTTAAGGTATAATACGACCCTGTTAATATATAAACTTGGTTAAACTTAAACTTGGAGGTTTTATTAGTTTTTTAGTTGCAAATTTTTAATAAAGAAAGATGAAAAAATACAATATTTTAAGATAGCTTGTATTGGGTTAATGAATTGGGACATATTATACCTTTCCGATGGTGCATAAATCGTTCCGACCCATTCACAACTTTTGGATAAAATCGCAAAACAAAATTCCAACTTTGAACCCCTCCCCCGGAAAAGAGGTGCTCAACAACAAATTGAAAATAACATAAAAATAATCTCGATGTATATAAAAACAAAAACTAATATAACAAATGTTATCAATGGTATATTTAGCGAGATAATTGGCCTTATTACGGTTGTCGTAGTCGAATTCGAGAGTAAGTCGAACTGGCTGATAATTCATTAAAAACAAAACTTTTGAACAATCTTACAACTGAATTTATCATAAATAACACTTCCATTGCAGAAAATATTTAATCTGGGTTTAATCTCTTTTTAATTTTCAATTTAGGCAAAACCATTTTGTATGGAGTCGAAAAATTCGACTACAAATTCGACAACCGTAATCAGGCTGAATATCAGTTGATGAACCAATTTTCAACTTAAATATCAATTCAAAACTCGTTCTCTGCAATCGTCTTTATAAATAAATAAAACATTAATTTATATATTTTTGTCAACAACTCGTAGACCGGCAGAATAAGAATTAAAAATAAAAAAAATTTATCTTCATATATGGTCATATCTGATCAAAAATTAAAACATATTAACCATATATGGAATAATATATGAATTCATATATGGAGATATATGGCATATATGAACCAATATATGCAATATATTATTATTGAATGTATTTACCCATATATGCTCCCATACATTACATATATGTTCATATATGCCCATATATGGAACAATATATGCTCATACATGAAACCATATATGGCAATATATGATCATATATGAACATTTTCACCTGGGAATTGTTAATTAAAATTTTCCATTTTACTTAAAAATATTAAACATCAGTTAAAACAAAAAAAAAAAAAAAAAAATACTTTCCATTGAGTATCAATTAGTTTGATCATATATAATAGGTGGCTACATTATCTTCTGTCAATATTAACTATGGTATTATGGAATCATGAAATCTGGTCTCTGGGAAAATATCAATTTCCTCCTCCATTTCAATGCGTGTATCGGCATGATGACCCAATAGTGATTCTGTATCTTCTTCACAGTGACGCATAGGATAACTTATGCCATCACCAAAGCTATAAATATTTCAAATTTATAATTATTTAATATAAACAAAACGATAATTCAAATTATATAGTACATACACACATAATTAGGATGATTATACAAAAAAAAAAAAAAAAAAAAAAATATAGTACAATGATAATGAAAATTATATTCTAAAATGGAAATTGTTTCGAAAAAATATCGATGAATTTTTTTTTTTGTTAATGGCAAATTAAAAACACCTTTTGTTTTAAAGTTTTTTATTAAAAATATTTTTATTTTGATTAATTTTTTTTAAACAAATTATACAAAAAGTAAAAAAAAAAAGAAAATTGTAAAAAAATATGTTTATTGCCTTAAGTTAACAAATCAATTGCTATTACTACCATAATTAATTACTTAACATGCTTTATTTGCTACTATTTTTTTTTTTTTAAATTGACAAACATTTATGTAGCTTCAACTAAAAATAAAGAATTAATTTTATTCTCAATAAAATAAAACAATTGTTTTGGTCCCCATACTTGTATGATATATAGTTTGAAAATTTAAAAATAAAATATATTAAAATATAATGATTAGACTTTGTATTAGAAAATAATATTTAGCTTTTACATTGAAATTTTTATTAAGGCGTGCATTGGAATTTTTAAAATAACTGCAATATTGGTTAATCTTGAATGTAATTGCAGTAAAGTCAGGAATTTTAATCTTAAATTCTTTAATTTAAAATTCTTAATTTTTTATACACTGCGTTGAATAACTATAATTACAAATAATTTTTGCTATTTTTTTCTAATATTTATTACAAACATTTCGTTAAAACTTGTTTTTAAGAGTGTGATGACTGTTCTCTTATTGTGTAAAATTTAAGAGATTATTTATTTAATTGATTTAAAAGAGAATTTGTGTAATAATATTTTGTTAAGGTACGTTCAGATTAGTCAAATATTTGACAAAAAACATGAAATATTTCTTTGCCGTAATCTGAACACAAAATATTTTTGTGTGACAAACAGCAAATCAGCTAATTTTGGTCAAACAAAATTATTTGCATTCAAATAAATATTTGACAAACTTAACCATAGTGTGAACACTAGCTATCAAATATTTTCTTCTGATTTGAGCAAATATTTATTTGATCTTACAAAAAAAATGTAAGAACAAACAATGGCAAATAACATGTGGTAAAATCGTCAATTATAAATTTTTTTAATATTTTTTTTTAAAAAAAGGCTCTATAAAAAAACTGAATTGTGTTGTCGTACGTGAAAATAAAATTTTAATCACTCCGATAACAAAATGGAACATTGGTCCAAAATGGAACGATATGGAATGAAACGGGGAATGATTAGAATCAGAACACTGTGTACATTTGTGTTGTCGGTAGTAAGTGTTTTGTTAAGGTTTGCAAAAATTTTGTCCGTTTTGCGATATCATGCTTAGTTTTCAAGTTACAAGCCATTTTACAAAATGGCGATATTTTAAAATGTCCAGTATCTCCAAAACTAAGCGAGATAGACCAAAACGGACAAAATTTTTGCTCCACAGGAGTATTAATATACTCTTATAACATAAATAGGCTAGGTCCGAGAGAGATCCCGAGTGATCGATTTTTTAAAAAACAGTTAGTTTTTTGATTAAATAAATCTATGTTTTTTACACTTTGATTAAATAAATATTTAATACAAATATTTGTTTCAATCTGAACGCTCGACAAATATTTTTTCGTTTATTTTATTTTACACTATTTGCGAGCTGTTTGAACAAACAAAAACTATCAAATATTTGATCATAGTTTGAACATAAAATAAAATAATTTTTTATTTGACACAATTTGAAGCAAATATGTAAACAAATATTTTGTTCAAATATTTGATTAATGTGAACGTAGCTTTAGTTTTTCATAACTATCGTCTCTGTTCTGGAATCCCATTCCGCAAAAAATAAAACGAATTCCTATTGTTTGTTGTTCTATAATTCACTTTTACTATTTTTTTACCGGAATTGAATTCGCCAAATTGTTAATGGGCGAAAGTAATTAGTAGGTACTTTTTGCTATTAAATATAAGTTATTTGTAGAAAAAAAAAAAACACTTGGTTCCTACAATTTAGAATAATTATTATTGATTTCAAGCTAATATTTAAAGTCTTAGCATTTTTCAGCAATAAAAAAGGTGTTTTAGAAAACATCTAACGCCCATGTCCCTACTTTAGAACGTTTTGCAATTAGAACGAATTTGTGAAATCACACGAAATTGGAATTTGGTGTTCTTCAAATCCTAAAAGCTTTCGAAAACTCGAAGTTTTTCGAAATTATTATCGAAGTGCTAAAAAACATATCGCACTTCATCAACAAGAGGGTATTAACTCAAAATTTTCAAATTTTCAGTAGAGTCAAAAAACTGTTTATGGCCACATTTTAACAGAATTTAAAAATTCAAACATATCATAATAAGCAAATTCCATTTGAAAATATATATACATTGTTTTTGTTTTAAATTTTACCACTCATTGCAAAAAAAAATCAATTTTTTGAGTTAATACCATTTTTTTGAAATTTTATCGATTTAAATTTATAGAATAAAACAAATTTTATCAACAAAACAGTATCAACTCAAAATACAACCAAGTATAAGTAAAAAAGTTTGACTATTTTTAACATAAATAAAGGCTCAAATCAAAATAATAACTTTTTTATGAAAATATACGATTCATTTCTATTTGAACTTTTGTATTAACTCGAAATAATACCTTTTTGTTGAAATAAAGGTAATCACTACATTATCATGAAAATGGTCTCAAAAGTGGTTTTCGAGATGAAAGAGTAATCGGAATACGTTGAAATTTTTACAATAGATAGATATTGATGTTGTTAGTTGATTTCTTGAAAAAAGTGATATTTTAAAAATTTTGAGTTAATACCCTCTTGTTGATCAGGTGCGATATGGTTTTATGGAAAATAAAAAACATATTGAAAGTAAAATGCTTTTAAGAAATGCTTCTAACATTGTTGTCAATTTGTTTGAGTGTTTTCTAGAATAACAAAACAAACAAAAAATGTTTTTTTAAAACAGTTTTTTAGAGTATAAACAATACAACCAAAAATACAATAAAATCAGAAATAAGTAAAAAAAAGTTTTAAATCTTTAATATGTATTAAGCACCATTTTTGACCCTAAATTGTAATTTATTAGAAAAAATGGCATTCGTTTTACTTTCGACCAGACTTTTTTACCCGAATAAAAAATAGGGAAAAACGTTCTGATCTAATCGCAAGAACACCGAAAAATTCTAAAATTTTCACTTTCGCTCTGATTTAAAAGCCGTACCAGGGGTGTAAAGTATATAATTTTTTTTTTTTTGGAAATTACACATGAATTTCTGACAGTTATTTAAAATGCCCCTTTTCCAAATAATAAAATTTCTGGTGCTTAAAAAATATACTTTTATTTGGTTTTTGGTCAATTGCAATTATAGTTGCAATTATTTTGCTTTAATTTTATCTGAAAAAAAAAATATATATATCTACTAAATCACAAATTTTAATTAAATTCACATCTATTTTTGCAATTTGACGACTATGTGCAAACTATTTAGAGGTTTTGGCAGCTAAAATTTGTTTTTTTAACAAAAACTTTGAAAGCACCAAAACGTACGAATTCAACGAAACATCGATTTTTCAATTCTACGAATTTGAAAAATGTTACGTCTTCTAATTCCAGACATAAACGTATAATTACATATAATGGTAAACAAAGAAGAATAGCAAATAAAGAAAAATTAAAGAATTATTTTTGTTTTTTATGCAATTTTAATCAATTTGAAATAAAATGCCGCGTGGTTGGTTGATATCTAAGTGATTTTAAAAAAAGTCAACTTTTAGTCTATTTAAACAGTGGCTTAAGTTTACGGAAAATTGCTAGAAAAATAAACCGTTCACATGTGGTTGTTGCAAATTCTGCAAATTATCCGAGAGCTTATGGTAAAAATAAAACAGGCGGCCCGAAAAAACAGCTTTCTGATCGGGATCGTCGTAAAATAATCCACTGTGCCAGCAACTCAATGAAGAGTCTAAATCAGATAATCGATGAATGAAAGGTAATTGTGTTCAAATCCACCATAACTACCCCGACAGAAAAATACAATCGGCACAGTGTTGGCAAAGCGTTGACTACGGTCGGTTATGTTTTGGCAGAACGTGGGATTAACAGTGGCCAACAGTTGGTTTTAGCGAACTTGCCACCGTTGGCAAAACACTATTAATTAAAAAAAATTGGTGCTTTAAAAATATCTTAAATTAAATTAATTTTGAGAAATATGAGTGATAAAACACATTTAAAAAGCAAAATACAGTTCGGTCCTAATCTTATACAACATATTTAAATGTGAGAAATATAATAAAATATTAAAAAAAAAAATACTTCTAATTTGTTGTAATGGTAACAACGCCTGCTTTGCAAACAAAATATTGTTTTCCCGGTACAATATTAGTAGTACTTTTGGTATTTTTAACACAGTGAGATTTACAAAAATAGCACTGCTTCACCAGAACTATTTTTTGATAAGGTTCGCAATTTCTACCTGGGTTGGCTCTTAAAGGAATCCCAGAGAATTATTCGCCAAAAGCTGATGTCTGTGCCAAGGACAAAACTGATCGACTTGAATTCGCTAAAAGGAATTTATAAACCAACTGCAGAAAGCTTATTCAACAATTGCTGCTGTTATTGGTATTACTGTATAAACATAAATTTCTTTGATTTTTTCTCATGAGAAAAAGTTCAATCTTAATATTCCATATAGTTTTAACAGCTATTGGAGAGACCTACGTAAGGAAACATGATATTGAAAATGAAAATTATTCAAGTTCGAGGCCATACTCTATATTTCTTCATTAGGATATTGTCCTAACAAATATAGAGTTTTTTGTTTTCAAATTTATTATTTGACCCTTTCAGGAATGTGTTGATAGATCTATTTCGGGAATTTTCTAGGTTCCCATCATCAGAACACGTTTTGAAAGCGGTAACAATCCCATGCCAAACATCAAACATTCATATGAACTAGTTTACTCACTACATGAGAACTAATATGCATATGAGTTTGAAGTTTATTATAACCATTTTCATTTTCATTGCACAATTAAAGGTCGAAAAAAACATAATTTTTATTTTTAATAAAAATTATAACAAACTTGAAACATGATATTTCTAAAAATAAATTTCGGAGGCGGATTTTTAATGGTTTGGTGAGCTTTTTGTTTCAAAGGTATGGTTGATTTGACATTCCCTAGCACCAGAATGAGTTCTTCTGAGTACACAGTATTAGAATAGAAATTGGTGCCATTTAATTAAAAAAAGAAACCAAAAATAATTCATTTTCCAACAAGACAATGCTTCAGTACATGCTAATCGTCAGACGATGGAACGGCTATCATCAAAATATATTAGAGTATTGGAATGGTCCGAAAGCTCTCCGTATCAAAACCCCCATTGAGAATATTTGGGGACTATTAATCCGTCGAATTAACACAGAAAACTGCCAATATGAAAGCGTTCTTCATCTAAACGAAGCAGTTAATAATGCGTACAGATATATAACGAAAGAACTTTGGAACTTTTATTTATGTATATCAAATATTATTGTTTACTTTGTATAATTTAGTAGAAATTTGTAACCGATTATGGCCTTCAGGCTAGGTTATTGAAATGAATAAATAAATTAAATTAAAAGAATAGATCAAACAAATTTTCGAGTTGATTCAAAAAAAGTAGTCCTTATGCATTATTAAAACTTCTGCTTTAAAAAAGTTTTCTTAAATTTTTATAAATTTGGTTTTACATGTATGCCGAGTTTAAACTCTTCTATTTTTTTTAACTTATGATGTTTAGTAAAATTAATGTGTAATTATAGTCTTGCAACGCAGTGTAGTTTAAAAAATCTAAACAAATTAACCTGTAATTTGAGTAAAATAAAACAATTCAACAAAATCAAAAAAAGTTGATGTTAAACTCTTCTATTTTTTTTAACTTACGAAATTTAGTAAAATTAATGTGTAATTATAGTTTTGCAACGCAGTGTAGTTTAAAAAATCGAAACAAATTAACCTGTAATTTGAGTAAAATAAAACAATTCAACAAAATCAACAAAAGTTGATGCATCGGGGTTGCGACTTATCATTTTTAAAAGTCTCTGAGACGCAGATCACGGATATGAAATATTTGCAAATACTTATTGTAAGAAATTTAGTTTATTTGATAAACTTTTTGCAAAAATGTACAAAATTTAAAATAAAAACGCTATTTTTTCCAACATTCAAATAGTATGAACTATGCTTTTTAATTTAATATTGTACATATTTTGAAAGTTGCGATAATATTCTCTATGCATCTATTTAAAGTTGAAATTTCTAATTCTTCACGATTTCTTTAAGAAAAACATCTACAACGAAAAGAAAAACCAAAAATTTAATATGTACCTTTAGAATACAACACTGCACAGGTTGAAATTGCCAACCGTACAAACAAAATTAGAAATTACCACCATGTTAGAAATTACCACCATGTTAGAAATTACCAAGACCAAGCTTGGTTGCTGGTTTTACAAAGAGCGTCTTTTATAAACATTTCACATAATTAATTAAATTTAATGTATTTGGAAGGCACAAAATTTGCCAACGGTGGCAAGCAACGGTTGGCCACTGTACCCAATAAATAGTACAGGCAAACCACTGCTATTTTTGTAAAAGCCATGTTAAAAATTGCCAAAGGTTAAACTGATATTGTACTAGGAAAACACTATTTTGTTTGCAAAGCATTAACAAAATTCTTTGTCAAAATTACCAAAATTCCAGTGTAAAAAGTACACGGAAACACAGATTCGTACTGCCAGTCGAATTTATTGCCAAAAGAATGCTTAAGTTCTGATAAATAATTTTTTTGGTTAACAAAAACAAATACCGGAATCCCGGAATTTCAGGATCAGGATTTGCAAAATCCAGAATCCCGGGATTTTTGAATATCAATGCCGATTGGCATCCTTAGTTGTAATATTGGGAAAAAATTTTGCAAGTGGTACTGGCAAAACACATGCTTAGGAAACAAAATAGTGTTGCCTAGTACAATATTAGTATTACCTTTGGTAATTTTTAACGCAGTAGGTTTAAAAAAAAATAGCAGTGGTTTGCCAGTACTATTTTTTTTTTTTTTTGGTACGGTTGGAAATTTCTACCGGCGTAGTTTTTTATTGAAAATTTTTCACTAGGTGAACCCCACAGTTAATAAATTAAATGACAGTTTTCATAAAATTTTATGAAAACTTGCATTAACTTACTTAAAAGGTTCAATTTACGTGTTTCAGTGTAACTTCATTAATGCAAAAATCCATTAATATCATGTAGATAGTTCACTCTGTGTACAAACATTGTGTGATATATTAGCAATACAAATCGATTTATAAAAAAAACCGTTTATTCGAACCGCTTTTGAATTAAAAAAAACCGAAAACCGATTTTAAAAAATACGGTTTCTTAAATATTCGAAACCGGTTTTTTAAATAGGTCGAATATTTGACAACTCTAAACAGTTCTGAGTTCCGTATCCATATGAAAAATTTCTTAACAGCAACATTCCGGTTTTTTTTCTGTACTTCAATCCACATCCGAATACTTTTATTAAATTTTTTATTTGTGATAAATTCAAAAAATATTTCGGAATAGCGAATTTCCATAGTTTTTTATTTTGCGTGATTTTACAAGATCACAAAGTTTCTTAACTGAGGACAGGGAATAAGCATGAAAGATTTTCTGTGATAAATAAAAAAAAAAAAAAACATTTAGGGCCATTATTACAACTTGCCAATAGCTAACGTTCGGATGTTATCTGACAGATTATTAGTTTTTCGTTATTATAAGTATACTTTAAGCTAAAAGTGACCGATAAGCTAAAGGGAAGATGTTGTTGCCTTTAACTTTAAACGTAACTTTTATGTGTTTAAAGTTGCCACATTTTCTGCTCTATAAAGAAGAAGAAGAAAATACCGAATTTCACAAATTATTGTTTGTTTGTAAGCAAATAAATAAAAGTACGTTGCCACTACGTATTTTTATAAACCAATTCATAAACCAATAATAGGTTTTTAGTTTGGTGCTGCCACATTATCAAAAATATTAATTTTATTTTATTGGGAAGTTGTAATAACGAAAAATATTATAGCTCACTTTATTCCTCACTTTAGCTAAAGTTATCTTTTACTAACATTTACTTTAAAGGCAAGTTGTAATAATGGCCCTTAGACTTGTATATAAAAAGGTTAGAATTTAAAATTAAAATTTCCTGTAAAAATAAAATCGTCTATTTCTCGAGAAAAAAAAATGTATAAAATGCTTTCAAATCATTATAATTTTAACTTTAAAAAGTGCTTAATAAAAAAAATCTCAAACTTTTAGTTTACTTTATAACAATTAATTTAAATCTGCTTTAGTTTAAAAGAAAAATTAATTTTTTTTAATTAAAATAATTACAAACATTTACATAATACAGTTTATTTAATTTATAAATAGTTAAAAGATACAACAAATAGTACAAAATTTAATTTAAAAAAAATAATAATAATAAATTAATACGTAAAAAAAGAAGAACTAAAGGTTAAATGCGAAATAATATAAAAGATAAAGGTATAAAAAAAGAAGATCTTACACTATACAAAGATAGCTTTACATTTTCAAACTCTAATATTTTTCAAATTTAGCAATTACTTAGGAAAATTGTACACATAAACTGATAAATGTAACATAAATGTGTTTCATTTTAAATGCACAAATGTTTTGTTTGTTTGTTTTAAATTGAGTTTATGTTTTTTGTTTTTTTTTTTTTTGTAAATTTATAAACTATTTTATAAGAAAAATAGATTTCAAACAATTTTTTCATGTTCTGGGGTTAATATCAACAACATTATTCAATGGTGTTGAATGATTTGCATTTAAATTAGCCATATTTATGACAATATTGCCATTCGCTAAACAAGCAGCAGATGTAGCATCACCACCAATATTTCCTATATTTTCATGATTCATATCAATGACTACAGTTTGAATTTGATGATTATCATTCATATGAGAAGATGATATTGCTTCTGTTGCTGTTGGTGGTGGTTCATTATTAATTAATTTATCTGTAGATTGTACTTCTAACCTGTTTTGCGTATCATCCATTGAATGATATGATGTTGGACTTGGAATTTGTTGATTTAATGTTGGATATTGCAGACCATCACCCATACTATGAACGTAGAGTAGAGGCAGAGACGTAGAGACGGGTAGGAGAAAAAGGTAAGTGAATATTGAGTAAGGTGTTTTAAGTTGCAAAAAAAAAAAAATCAATCAATTCACTAAATTTTATTTTTATTTTCGAATTAAACATATAAAATTTTGAAAATTTTGGTTATTTAGGACCAACAACAATAATTTGATTTGAGTTTGAAAATTTTGAATAACAGTAACATTTTATGTGTGTGTTAGATTTAGGAAAAAGGCTAAATTTAGGGTCAGGGGGTTAATGTAACACGACTTATTTTCTTAGAGTAATATTTACATATTTTTTATTAGAATTTATTATATTTTACAAACATATACTATTTAATATGATTTATAATTTTAGGCAAGTGAATAGTGTTTGTGTGAGTGTGTGTTAATAGCATTAAAAAAAGTTAAAAATCTTTGCTTAATAAATACAATATATAAAATATAAACGACAAACAAATAGTCAAAAGAAGCTAATGCTTTAATTTGCCAAAAAAAAAAAAAAAAAAATAACAGAAAAAAGTATGTTGTAATATTGAGCCCTAACCGCAAAAAAAGACGTAAACGCCAAGATTTTCGATTATCGGTTTATGATGAACATCTTTATTTTTCGATCATTTGCATCATTCCTAAAAATTTCATAACTCCAGGATGTACATTTACGAATTTCATAAAAAAAAAACAAAAAAAAACGTTTGCGCCAATTCCTATAGAACAAACAACAGTTTGCTAACATATTTCGTGACAGCAAAGTGTCGTTAACGTCTTTTTTCTTTAAAGAATAACTCAAAATCTTGGACACGCTTGAGCATGTATTATGTAGCGTTAAATTCGCTATTTAAAGGACTTTTTTATTGATATCCAATATGTATACCTTCTCTTTGGACCAAATAAGAAATAACACAAAAAAACAAAAATGGGGTCCAAATAGATTCCCTTATTTAACCCCTAAAAAGAGAGATTTGAAAGCTGAAAAGAGAGATTTGAAAGCTGAACACAAATTTAATTTGCATTATGTTTTAGTCTTTTACACCGTATTTAAATTTCATTGCAATCGGATAAACCAAAGAAAAACTAAAAAAAAAAAAAGCTTCACCTGTTAAATATGATTTTGGCGCTTACATCCTTTTGGCGGTTAGAGCTCAATATGTTTTTTAAGAAAAAAAAAGAAAAGAAAATTTTGTGAATTTTAACAACAACACTACTCGACGACCAAAAAGAAACTTGGCTTTGAAAGACACATTTTTTAATAGACCTATGTACGCTGAATCCAAATCTGGCAACATTTTTTTTTATCGCTCTTTTTATTTTTAATTTTTCGAAATTTTATCTGAAGATCATGAACTTTTTTCATTTTTCAAATGAAATTGAGGTTTTCCATTTAAAATTAAGAGAATTGAATTAAAATTGTCATAAAAACTTGATAAGCCCCATTTTATTTTTAGTTTGCTTTTGCCTTTTAAAGATTAAAGAGATGCAAAAAATATGACTTATGCAGGACGTTCATACTCTAAGTACTTGCAATAAGTGTTTAATCAAGAATTCTATAAAAATATTAATCAAGGGATATCTAGAAAACATCGAAATTCCATAAAACAATAAAGTTTTTACTAGAAGCCCTTCAATTCCAAATAAAACACAGGTTTTTTTATTTTAATTTGAGAAAATTTCATATGAAATCGGAATTTTTATTGCAAATAAAATTGTGATTTTCTATATAAAAATGAGAAAATGAATTTTGAAATTGCGATTTTTTAATTTAAATTTAGAAAGTTAGAAATGAAATTGACGAAATTACATACAAATTAAATTAAGAAAAATTAAATTACGAAGCATTTGAGAATTTTCTAATTTCTAATTAAAAATTTTTAAATTATTAAAAAAATTTATTTTTTCCAATTTCACTCATATTTTTCTCGATTTAATTTGAAATTTTACCAATCTCAAACGAAAAATCACAGCTTCCCAATTTAAAAAAAATCACAACTTTACTTGGAAATTTCTTAACATAAATTGGACTTTTCCTAACTTCAAATAAAAACTGGCAAGTTTAAATAGAATTTTCTCAATATGAAATGGAAAATCTGTTTTAATTGTTAGCAGCTAAAGTTGAAACTTTGAGAGAATATGAATCGTACACAGTTGAGAATTTAAAATAAACATAATTTTGCACAAAATTTAAATATTTTTATGTTAACCGATTTTTTAATTTTTTTTTGGAAAAATATCGTTGTTTTTGACCATTTTTTGAAATTGTCATATGACTACTGCGACATTGTAAGTATGTTTCTTACAAATTTTTTATTAATTTCGTCTCTATCTTATATCCGAATTTAATCGAAATCTGGACGAACTACCCAAAAGACTTCCCTTGTTAGTTATATTTATCCAGTAAAAAAGTAGCCGTTAATGAGTTAACAAAGGCCGTAATAGATAAACGTCATTAAGCGATAAACGAGGTATTGGTATATGGGGGATTTCACCACAAGTGACCGAGGTTTTAAAAATGATGTCAAGGGATCGGGCTGAAATTTGCATCAAGTTGAGTCATATTGGTCTACATATTTTAGGTATTATAGTATAGAGAGTATGAAACTTTAGTTAGATATGTTATACACTGTTGGAGAGGTAATTCTTAGTTTTTAGAATAAGTTTTAAATTTAGGTTTTAGAAACACTTTTATCACCTACAAAAAAAATGAAAATAGCACATATATTAAAAATTTGTAAAATCGTTTTTTGAGTAACTAAACGTTTATTTTGATTTTTTGATTGATAAACAAGTCTCAACCACTCTTAAAGGAAAAGACCTTAGCTTTCTAAAAAAAGTAAAAAAAAATTTTTTAATTTTTTTTTTAAAGACTGAAGAAAAAGTTATCGAAAACATTTTGTTATCGAAACAATTGGTTGGTGCAAATTTCAGTCCGATCCCTTGACATCAGTTTAAAAACCTCGGTCACTTGAGGTAAAATCACCCATATATCAAACACATTTTAATTCACAAAATCTTAACTTAAAATTTTTAAAATAAAATTAAGATTTACAAAAAGAATATATTAAAAAATCAAAAGAAATTATCGATATTCTTACTGTTCATTTAGCAGTTTTAAAAAGAAATTTAATTTAAATTTAAAACAACAAAAAAAGAAGAAAACTTGTTTATACAAACATTAAGAAAACAAACACCCAATAAAAGATGACATACAAATTAACAATATAATAAAATTGATTAACAAAAACAATGGCAATAAAAAATAAACAATAATTACCTTGAATAAACTGGCAAAAACCACAATTTCCAATTATCACCAAAAACTTCTTGAAAATTGGCATATTTTCCTAAATTAAAACCATTTTTATCGGGTCCACCAATACGGAATATAGGAGCACGAAAAGCTTCTGTATAATTTCAAAAAAGAAAACAAATTTAAATATTTATATCTATTTATTAATGGTACTACTTAATAAATATACTAACCTAATGTAGTACGATTCATTAATACCAAATATATATGATAGCCAAAAAGGCTCACCAAACTAATGGCAAACATTAGCGATACAAAAAATAAGAATAGTATATGAAAACGTCCCATGCCTGAGGTTAATTCACCCTGTTGAACAAATTCCGACTTGATTTCATTATCAATTATACATTTTTTTTTAAACAAAATAGACAACAACAAATATATATATACATATTTGAATACATACCCGCCAAAAGCGTATGAAATATTCCAACGATGTTAAGGCCACATAAAGGCAGTATAGTAATGCATAACCGAGGAACAAGACAAAATATTTATAATTGGTAAAATTAACACAATTATTCACCCATGGACAATGATGATCCATTTTTAAAACACACGTACCACAGACACTACAATGATGAGCACGATCGGGTTTAATAATTTTACACTTGTCACAAAATCGTACCGAGCCATTTAGAGTGCTAAGAGGTTGATAAGAGGAGAAGAAATATTTATTAAAATTTTAGATCTTAAAAAATTTCTGAGATTTTTAATTTTTTTTTTTTCTTTTGGAAAATTGTAATATAATCTCAAAATAAAAGTTTTACAAATAAAAAAAAAATTGAGAAAAAATTGTCTTTTGCAAAAAAAAAACACGTAAATGACAAAAACACTTTTCTAACATTTTAAAGATTATGTTGTTATGAAAATCTTAAATCTTCATCTACTAATTTTTAAGTCTGTCGACCGGTTTTGCTAGTTTTTTTTTTAATACAAAACTGCTTGGGACTCTCAACATGTTTGAAGAAATAAAATTGTCACTCAATAGTTTTTGGTCTCACTAAATACGAATCTGACATTAGATTTTCAAAATGGCAGATCCAATATGATGGATTTTATTAAAAGATCATCTGATTTGTATCAAATATTTCCTTGGTAAGTTTTAAAGGTCGCTAAATACGAATCTGAAATCAGATTTTAAAACTTCAAAATGGAGAATATTTTTTTTTGAAAATTCCTGGTTCACACACGGCAATTATAATTGCCCAATTCTTCTTCAATTCTCCTTTGAACTTGCTCTTGTGTTCACACAGGAAAAGTTTGTTTCAGCAATTTTCGTATGTCAACCTGCAGTATTGAAAATTGCGAATGACAAAACAAAACGGAATTGGAGTACGGGCAATTCTGTACCCCCTATCATTTTCTTTCCCTCCCTCTTCTATAAACTCAAGAATTGCGCAATTATAATTGCCGTGTGTGAACCTAGTCAAAGTGATCTGTTTCGTTTCAAACTATTTCTTTTTTTTTAAAGAGAAGCAACACTCAGGAAATTCTTCCTATTTATTAATGTGTTACTTTCTTTGGAAATTGGAAAGTGGAGAGACGAAAGGTGGGGAAAGAAAGGGCTTCAAACATGGCAACACTGTAATTGTTAAGTGCTATGGGAACACCGAAGGTGGGAGCTGCGATACATATGAGGGATAGAAAACTCATATATAATATTATTTTTCTAAATTGATGTTGCCGTCACCGGGAATCGAACCCGGGACCATCTGTGTAACAGTTCAACGCGCTAACCATTACACCACAGCGCCCGGGTAAAAATAGTTATATCTATTCATTTCTTCGTTAAGTTTTAGGGGTCACTAAATACGAATCTGAAATCAGATTTTAAAACTTCAAAATGGAGAATAATTTTTTTGAAGAGTGATCAGTTTCGTTGCAAACTATTTATCGGAATGTTTTGAGGGCGAATCTGACATTCGATTTTTGCAATGACACGGGTAAAAATAGTTATATCTATTCATATATAATATGATTAAGTCATATCTGACTTTGAATGAAGTCACATTACGGCTACACTATCATTTCTTGTTCGTGTAGCTAAGTGTTGGAACTATTTACCCTTACCACTTAGATCTTTTGATCTATCTTTAAAAACATTTAGGAGCAAACTTCCCAGTAAAATAGTAAACTCCAAATAACAGGTTGCAGAACAGCTTATACTGTATTATAACAGGTTCTAATTTCTGTTCTGCAACTGGTTCTTTTTATATGGACTTTGTCCTATTTGCAATAGGTTCTTTACCTCCAAACAAGAAAAGGTTGCTTTAGAACCGGTTCTAGAACCAGTTATAGAACTGGTTCTGGGGCAGGAAAACCTTACATTTCGACTCCTAGGAACCTGTTCTAGAACCGGTTCCATGTAACAGGTGGTAAAAGAAGTTGTTTGCTGGGTTGTAGAATATGCTTCTGTAAATGATATTTGATGTTCAAAAAAATTTTCAAAAAATTTTCATTTTAGATTTGACTTCCATTTAATAAGATTTAACTTTGAATTAAAACATTTAAACTGCAATACATTTTGTATTACTTTAATTTTTGTAACTTGCTATATACAAACTGTTTTATGTTAGAAAACAGGATAATTAAGGTTTTATAGTTTTAAGTGATATAATAAGCTGATTGTTAATGTTGGTCTACCATCTATATATGGCTCAAAGGGCTTAGTTGATTTTTTGAAATAAATTAAATTAATATCAGTATATGTTAAATAGTGATTTATATTTTATTTTTGTCAAGATGCTTTCTATTTTCGCTTTTTATTTTGAAGTTAAATTTATTAAGTTAGATAATATTTTGTTTTTTCATATGAAAAAGACACTAATGTTGAAATAAAATGGAAAGAAATTAAAATTTGTTCAGTCAAATGGCGAAACCATAAAAAAATTATATATACAGGGGTGTGATGGAAATCGAAAACGAAAACGATCAGTTTTTCAATCTAGAATATTTAGTTATTATAAAATAAAATTTGATTCGATTTTTTATACATCGGTTTCTATCGCTCAAAACGTTTAACATATAAACTACAAAAAAAAATTTATAATATGAATCGCAAAATATTTTGCATTGAAAATCCGATCATTTTCGTTTTCGATATTTATCACATGCCTGATAAAGTGCGCCTAAGCGAAATTCTAGTGTTTCCAATTATTCCACATATTCTAACTGGTTGTCATTATTCGAAAAATCGCTTAAATGGATTAACCGGTTATTCGGGTCGGTTAATCGATAAAATAGGCTATTAATCGATTAATCGCAAACTTCTTTGGTTTTTATAGATAAAAACACAAAGAACTGTTTTTTTGTTAAATATCATGTAAAGTGTGCTTCTTTGGTTAATAAAGTGTTTGTTGAGGATGATTCAAAGCATCCTGCGGTATTTTAATGAAACACGCCTTAAAATCTTGGGTTTTATTTTGGAGGAATCTAAGAACTCTTGAAAACCAACATGTTACAGCAGGACATGTTTTTTTTTTTTTGGAAATTTGCCAATGCAACTTATATCCAATACTATAAAAAGCAACTTTTTCAAATTTTTAAAACATTTTTATTTTTTAAATGTTTGTAAATGTTGCGACTATCCGTGAAGATAACCAGTCTGTCAACATTATCCCCAACAGCAGCTAGTAGGGGCCTCCCTGATAGCAATTAGCTCAGCCCCACAGTGATGACAATCGAGTAGAGCACCTAAATAATACACATCGGTTTATGGACATGAGAAAGACCGCACATCCAGCAGCAGAATCAGAAAGAGAAGTATCCGTTGCCATGGTAACATAATCTCGAGATCTATATTCATTGAGAAGTTCGTCGTAATATCCAGGAATGCAGTATGCAGGAGCATTCCTCTTGCTTCCAAACCTTAAAACTGACCCTGGGAGACAGCTCCAACTTAACACATTTACCAAGTCTGTCAAAAATATCCCCAAACTTGGAATAAACAAAAGAATAACTACACTTAAGATGACGATTGTCAGCGATCATATTAAACAAAATCGGATTAGAGAAAGACAGCCGGACCAATTCCTTAGCTGTTATAAGCATAGCCCTAAAATGGGGTGGAAGCTCACATGCCAACGCAGAAATAATTTGAAACGGAGAACAGTCAATTATGATTCATTTATAACTCAAAAATTTGAGTGCTCTGAAAAATATGATATTTGAGAGTCTTTTTATGAGTCATAAAAGAGCGCTCAGAAATGTGTTGGGTGGAATGTTAGAGTGAGGATTTCATTCGATTTTAAAAGAATTTGTTGATATTTTATATAGTGAATTTTATCGTTGATCTATAAATTTATGTGTGAGATTTTATTTGTTCGGTTTTAGATCATGACAAATTTTTCTCTAAATTAACAGAAAAATTATAATTTTTATATGATAATTTACTTTCACTATTAGAAAAAAAAACACAGAAAATTAATTTAGAGAAAAATTTGTCATGATCTAAAACCGAACAAATAAAATCTCATTTTATATAGTGTTTAATTTTTCTAAGCTTTTCTTGCCATTTTTCTTAGCCAAAGTTAAGAAAATTGTCAGTTTTTGGCGGAAAAAAATCAATATAAAAATTTAACCGTTTAAACCAAATTTAATCGATTATTCGAGTCGAATAATTATTTGAGTTTTAAATTATTTGTTTCGACGTTAACCGAAATAGGGGCGATTTATCGAGGAATCGGTTAATCGATTAACCAAATTGGAAACACTAGCAAATTCACACAAAGTTTTGATTTGTTAAATTATATCATAAATATTCATCGATTAGAAATTAATGTTATATTCATGATAATTAATCTAACAAGCATTATTTTGTCCCTGTTAGATTTTTTTGAAACTTTTATCCTATTGGAAAAATTTAAAAACGTTGCAGCGCCCAAAGAAATTTTGTTTTTAATATAGTAATTCATTCTTACCGATTTGTAACTGGCAAATCTTTAGCAAAATTTTCCAATATTCTTTTTTGTTGCTCTTGACTATCTGCTCTAAAGAGACGCTCTATTTCCGATTCGGGTATACGCCACTGCAAAGAAAGTTGAAATAAACAAAATACGTCACATATTGACCAATCAATTATTGTTCCTTATCAGCAAATGTTATCTTTTATTTAAACCATCATAATTTTCAAATGATAAATAGTGCATTAAATTATGCTTTAGGTAGATTATGATTCATATAAGAGATAAGACTACATACTGATGATTTGGAAGAAGAAAAAAAAAACAACTTACATTTGAGGGCACCGTACCCACTGGTGTAAAAACTGTTGCCCAATAGGACCAAAAGAATAAAGCACAAATAATGTGATAGAATATAAGGAATATAATCTTTTCAAATGTATTTTCAATGGCAACTGGAAAATAAAAAAATTAAAATTAACTTTGCACCATCAATTTCAAATAACTTATTGAGGACTACTTACGTATACACAATTGTACCACATAGGCATAGTAGGACCAGACTATAACAGAAGCTATGAATATGACTGGTATCCATTTAATGGCCTGCATACAGCCCGCACAGGGTGTAGTTTTCTTACGTTCATAATTGCTCATGGTCTTCGCCGCAGGAGTATTTTTGATGTTAAGTCGCTGTTGGGCAGCTAAAGATGTTGATGGTTGTTCGTACGTAAAAGGAGCCGTTTTTACAAATATATTTTATTATAATAAGGGAAATAAGTATTTATAGGGAAGTGCTTGTTATCTTTGAATTAAATTATCAATTTAAAGATTGTAAACATTAATTAGATATCAAATTTAAAAAAACAAACCAAAAAAAAACTTAAAAATAGCTTAATGATTCATTAAGTGGAAATGTGTCTCTAGGTTAGAGGTAAACCATTATTGTAATAATTGCTCTACAATTATAAATTCATGTTTTTTAAAAATGGCTTATCATAATCTTTTTATGAAAGAATCAATTGTTTTTTATTATAATTTTGTTTCGACTGCACATTTATTCCAATGCGTTCTGCTAGTGAAGGCCAAGGGGATTTTATATTTGTTTATATCTTTCCAATTTTTCTGTGTAGCATAAATTGGTTCTAATTCCTTATTTATTATATTATTCTTTTCAACACATTTTTAGTTAATTATTTTAATAAGTTTTTCAAAATTTTAATTATTTTCTTCCACAAAATCACCCAACAAAACTTTTTTATTTTTTTTTAAAGAATAGTATAGTAATAGTATTGAATATTTTAGTACCAACTAGTTTTCAATGTATCGAGTACCAAAAGGTACCTAGCCATTTCATTCAGGGTTGTATTTTTAAGCACATTTCAGCTGTAAAGCGACTGAAACATTAACATCTAATAAAAGAAAAATGTATCTAAGTTTTGGCCCTTCTATTTAAAAAAAATCCAAATTTTTGGGAATGTCCTATACCTATCACTAAAAAGTCGTATCAATAACAAATTGATAAGTGATAGTTAACTTTCCTATGGTAGCTTTTAGGTGTTAAATAAAACTAAGCATCCATATCATAAAATAGAGTATTTCGAAATAAATTAAATGAAAACTCACAAAGTATCGTTAGTATCGAGTACTCAGTTGAGAAGTATTGAGTAGTACCAAGTAATTAAAAAGAACTGGATTTTACAACACTAATTAAGAAAAATGATAGAGTTGTATTTTTGCTTGTGTCAACAGTGGTGAATTTAAAATCGACATTTGCATTCAGTGTTGCCAGGTTTGACGATTTATCGTCATTTTGACGATTTTTAGTACCCAAAATTGTTCATATTTACGAATGGCATCTAATTTACATTTAAAAACATTTTTCCAATAAAAATAAAAGTTTCTTATGTTAAATTTTGTATTTATTGTTTATTGGATTAAAAAACAACAATTAATTTTTGGAAAAGAAACAAAAAAGAACTTTTCACGTTAAATTTATATTCACAAAACGAATAAGGAATTCCAGCTGAATCTGAGCACTAACTAAAACGTGTATGTTAGAAACTTTGATTGACAGGTGAAGACAATTTAAAAGCAAACATCTAGAGAAATCCCCAAATTATAATGCAGTTGAATAAAAATTTAACCCCTACCCTGTTGATTTAGATTTAAACACTGCGTAGGTTGATAAAATCCGTTAAAAATACAAAAATATGCTGTTCAAATTTTAAAGCTTTGGCACTAAGTTCATATTTTAGAGTAATCAATGGAAGAAAAAAAAAATTTTCATATTTTGGGATGTTCATATATTAGGGAGTTCATATTTTCGCGAGTGCATTGTATCAGCAAAGCATGGTTATATGTCATTCTATTAAAATCACCGGATATATTTTTTGATTTATATTATTTCGTTAAAAATTAAATAAATTTATCTTTTATTTACATTTAGGAAAATACATGACCTTGAAAACCCAAATTAGAATAATCTAATGCAATATTTAAATATAATTAGAAAAAGGTCGATTAAACTAAAAAATGATAAAAAACTGAAGATTGACCAGAAACTAGCCAGAAATTGGAATTTGGTCATGATGGGGTTAGAATAAAAATACCGATACCGAAATAACTAAAATAAAGTTACCCGTAAAAAACCGTTACCGAAATAACTAAAATATTGTTAACCTTAAAATACCGTCACTGAAATAAAAGAAAATAGTGTTACCCTCTCGATAACCTCATCGAATCGGTTAGAAACCATGATTTTTAAATTTTAATTTGTATTTTGAAACGCTCCTAAAGATATGTTACATTTTCGTATATGTTTGAATTGTTGTTCTCTTTAATGATATTATGTTTTATATCAGTGATGTGCTTCCTCTCAATTTCCAACCACACGGGGTTACAGAAGAAAATGCTGCTTACGCTGCGTCAACACACGTACACTATAAACATCTTCGTATGGCTTTCGATGTGCATATTCGGCTTTTGCTTTGTTCTCACTGAGTTAAAAGAAAACAAATCAATTGTAGTTGAACCATTGTTGAAGCAACACCACGCTGCGGAACACAAATAAAAATACACGTAGAAATATGTTTGATGATGAATGGGAAAATACTTTTTTTTTTATAGAGAATATGGATGACGATGCACAATGCTTAATTTGTAATAAAATTATAAGTGAAAAATTTTTATTTATTTATTTTTTTATTTAAAAACCCTAAACAAACACCAGTGAAATATTCGTATTTTAAATAAAAATATTAATTGACCCAGCAATATCTTTACTTATAGAAATAAGTCTGTAGAAAAAGCATAAAAAGTAACTAAAAACTAGTTAAAAATGACCCCGCAGAAAAAAACCAGTTGAATTAACAGATTTTTAAACTAAATATTTGTAGACTTAAAATAGCAAAAATAAACCTGATGAATAGTAACAAAGTAACAAAAACACCTGCTAACATTAGCAAAACTAATTACTAAATATCTGTACCCAAATAAAATCATAAACATTTTGAAAATTTTAAGTTTTTTTTAATGCAATTAAAAATTTTCCGTTATTAAATCAGAAATTTACAATTATTTAGCAAAAATTTCAGTTAGTTTAACAATTTAACCTGTTATTTGCATTTTACAAAATTCGGGCTAAATTTAGCAAAAAAAAAAATGTTAACACAACAGTTTTTGTTTGATATTTTAAGTCTGCAAATATTTAGTTAAAAAATCTCTTAATTCAACTGGTTTTTTCTGCAGAGTCACTTTTATCTAATTTTTAGTATCTTTTTTTTGCTATTTCTACAGACTTATTTCTAGGAGTGTACCAAAATTATATTTGAAATTAATTCTTGTACAGTCATAGAAATGAAAGCTATACTCATAGAAATAAGTCTGTAGAAATAGCAAAAAAAAGTTACTAAAAATTAGTTAAAAATGCCCTTCTAAATTTAGCCCGAATTATGTAAAATTTCTATGAGCGCATTTGTACAGCTTTATTTCTATGAGTGTAGCTTTCTTTCTATGCAAAAAATCTATTTTTTTAAATTGTAACAAAATTTTTTTCACTTGAGTACACACACTAATATGATACAACGCTAAACTGTTTCTGAGCCATGGTGGTTCCCAGGAGCCCTTGTCCGCTTAAGCCGAAATAGAAAAAAATATATATTTTTTAGTTTCAAAGGGGTTCATATATTAAAAAATATATTTTTATGAAATTCACTTTTTTCAAAAAAAATCTTTTTTCTGCAATTGAAATTTATTATCAGTGTACCGTAGAATAAACTTCGTTTTTTCGCTGCTACACACACAAGTATAAATGCAATAGTGTGCGTAAAGAACATCACTGTTTTATATTCAAATATCTTTATTAATTATGTCATTTCTCTTTATTTGTTACTTCTTTCATTTCAATAAGGTGGCATCTCTGTGTTTTTCCAATTAGATAATATAAATAACAAGACCAGCGCTGCCAACTTTGACGATTTGTCTCCATTTTGACGATTTTTGAAGTGAAATATCATAAAATGACGATTTCACAAAATTTATTGTATGGAAAATGACGATTAATAAAAATTTGCAATTTTTATAGAATTTTAATTTTTTAAATTTATTTCTCTAAAATTTACTGACACAATTTGATCATGTTTCTTTTTGTTTAAAACATCTAAGGAAAATGTGATAAAATTATGTCAAATCGAATAAAAATTCTTCATTTACCCATTTAATGATCAACTACATATAAACTCCATCATTTTGAACGGTCTATTTTAATTTGAATTAAAAAATAACGAAATTCGAATGGATTTTTTTTATATCATTTAGCTTCTACATTTTTGATTCTAGGTAAATCAATATTTTTCTTTAATTGCCAAATTTTGTGAAACCAAATATCGGAAAAAAATTTTAAAACTAAAGGAATTTTGTAGATTTTAAAATAGGACAGTGATTTTAAAATTCTATTCCCCGAAATAAGTATTGGGAGTTGTGTTTTTAAGACTCAGAGTCATTTGTAAAGGAACTAAAAAAAAGGACTTTAAAGTTGTGATTAATTTACAATTAAAGTGATTAAAACGTAAAATTTAAATTTTTTATTGAAATGTAAATAGTTTTCGGAATGACGATTCTTTGACGATTTCTCATTTTCAAAATGACGATTTTGAAGATTTTTTCAAACAAATTTGACGATTTTTGAACTAATTGGCTTGGCAGACCTTTTAATTTCAGATTGTGTAAGAATTTTTCTAGTTTTGCCTCAATTAACAACAAGTAAATTTGAATTAATATTTATGATTATATTATTTATTTACAATCAAATAGGTATAGGTACCCATACACATTGTAACATTATTACCAGTATTATTGTCATTTTGCCCTACACAGTGCAATAACATGTATAATACTTTTGCACAAAATATGGCATCACTATTTTTCTGTTATGGAGGTATAGAAAAATTGCACAATGTGACCAACACACTATAAAATATTTTTCACATTTCATTCTGCAATAAGAACCAAAACCTTTTTGGTATTTTCCAATATATTGCACAACCTTCCAATGAGACATGCACACTGGCAATAGTAAAAGTTGTACAAGCATATTGCGTAGTGTATGAAATAAGCGGAAATAATAAAATAACACACAGCGAGTATAGTTACAAGCTGAACTACTATATCTTGTGTTATTCTAACATCTTCGTGTTGCTCAAATATCCAATTGGAATTTGTTTTGTCGTTTTCTCTATCTACCTACTTCACTTTTTTTTCGTCAGTCGTAGAGAAGTCGTTGATTGAAGTGGTTTTTAGGATTCGGTATTCGTACCATTTTATCAAATAATCGTCTACGAATATCAATTAACTAAAAAGCAAAAAAAGTAATTGAATTTAAATAAAATTATTAATGCATTTAAATGGTTATTTAATTTATAAGTAAATAAAGTAATAAATACAACAGTTTTCACACATCATCTACATAAATTATCATAAAAAATAAAATAAGTTTTAATAATAAAAAAAAAAATATTTGTATGTATAACTTCTTAATTACACAAAAAGTGAAAAAAAAAACACATGATTGATATGATGTGGTTGTGAAGTGAAAAAAAAAAAACTTTTTTTGGAAAAAATGTGTACCTAACTACCTGCTCCTGTGCTTAAGCGTGAAACAATCAATATTCTCTTTCAACTAACTATTGAAATAATAAAACGGTTCGGTTTTTGCTGTTGCTGATGTTGTTGTAGTGCTTGTTCTAGTGTTATTTTCTTGTCATTTTAGTGGGGGTGTTGTTTAATACACAAATTAAGAAATCATTAAGATTTTTTTTTTTTTTTTTGAGATCAATGAAGAATTAACTTATTAAAAGTTAATACCAATTTAATTTTCATTTTTGATACAATTGTTTTTAAGTTTAATTTTTTTTATTGATTGTTTAAATTGTCAATGATTGATTGTAGGTGTTTAGTATATGAATGAATGAATGAAAATTTTTGAAGGCTATAACCTCCAAAATATTGTTTTATATTCGTCGGTTTATTATTATTTGTATAACAGTTAATATTTATTTCGAAACATTTTGTGTAATTGAAAGTCGTCTACTGAACTACTGGACACAAGAAGTGTGCAAATTAGTCAATTAAAATAAACAAAATAAAAAAAATATTTTATTAAATAAAAAAAGAGCTTAATAAAAATTATAGCTGTAAGGTGCACCCACCCAACCGAAAAAAAGATTAACATGTTTTATGATAACTAATAAAATATATCGGCTCTAGCGATAACATCCCGTAATCATGTCTCTAACCGGCTAGACCGTCTCTAGGCGGGGTATTTTAAATTGGCCATAAGTGCGCCAAATGAGTGAGAATTTAAGCTAACGTCGATAGAAAAACAAATTTTCAAAATATTTTGTGAAATAATTTTTTGTATGCATGGCATGGTCCGAAAGGAAAAAGCGTTAAATTTAAAATTTCGTAAAATTAAAAAAAAAAAAAAAAAAACAAAATATATTTTGAATGAACATAGTTTATGAAAATATTGAAAACATATTTATCTTGACGGGAAACCGTTAACATAAATATGTCAGAGTAGTAGCGAACTTACATTAGTGTCCAAATCAGGGATGTTAAATGGGGTTTTCAATTTTGTACCAACCTCCACAAAAAATTGTACTTTTTGGACCTTCGCGGTACCATTTTTTTTTTAATTTATTAAAACAACAAAAAAAGTACATAAAAATTCTTATACACAAAAAAAACAAAACTTAACAATGACATACATTATATGTATGAATAAAATAAGGTACAAAAAAGTCTTATGAATATATGAGATCAAAATCATGGAATTATTTGTTTAGTTAATAAACTATTTGGAATTTCTACATCATAGCAGCATGAATTTGTCGATCTTAACCAATCCTTTGTCTGTATGAGACTTGATAATGTTGGCACATGTAGTCTGTTTATTTCCTTAGACCTGGTTCACACACGGCAATTATAATTGCGCAATTCTTGAGTTTATAGAAGAGGGAGGGAAAGAGAATGATAGGGGGTACAGAATTGCCCGTACTCCAATTCCGTTTTGTTTTGTCATTCGCAATTTTCAATACTGCAGGTTGATATACGAAAATTGCTGAAACAAACTTTTCCTGTGTGAACACAAGAGCAAGTTCAAAGGAGAATTGAAGAAGAATTGGGCAATTATAATTGCCGTGTGTGAACCAGGAATTAGTTTTTATTATATTTTGAAAAGAAAAAACTGTTTCCACATTTGCAGGCGAGTGTGGAATGGATTTAATTCCAGCAACGACTCTAGAAATGTTAGGAAACATATTGACATTCGATTCATTTTGAAAATTAGCTTCTACCGACCAAAAACTACAAATGTTTTCACATTTTAACGACTTCAGTTGCTCAACATCAGCTATTCATTCGGAAACCTTTTTACTAGAACATTTACAATACTACTTGTTTTACCTGAAATAACATTTTCAGAAACCACATTAATACTTCGTTATTAAAATTGACTTTGGTTGTCAAAACTTCGCAAAATTTTATATAAGATTGTTTGGTATTCATTTCTTTAACAATAATTTAACTTAATTTTCACTTCTTCAGAATTTTAATAAATTCAAAATAAAAGTGAAGTTGACTGCAACAAGTGCCAATATAAGTAAGAGCTCTATACAAACCAATACCAGTCGCATACAGAACTGCCAGATAAATTTTGTGAAAAATCGTCAAATTTCCGATATTTAAAAAAAAAAATCTACAAAATCCTCCAAATGATAAATCGTCATATCTGGCGGATATGGTCACATATATTTTACAATTTTACAATTTGTTTGCTATACTAAAAATTCAAAAATTGTACCAAATGAGTCGCGGTAGTACCACGGTACTTTAGAAGGTCAAAATGTACCAAAAAAAGTACAATTGTACCAACTTTAACATCCGTGGTCCAAATCCACTTATAATAAGATTGGGATAGATTACATCCGAAATCTAATAAAAATTTGGGATTTCAAACAGATTTCCTATACAAAATTAAATCCCAATTTAGTTGAAATTTCATCGAAATCTAAATATTTGTGCAGAAATACAAAAATACAGCACTGTGCTTTTCCCCTATTTGCAGAAAATTAGGTGGTTTTTGCAGAAAATTATCAAAATTTAATCGAAATCCAATTATTTGTGCAGAAATACAAAATACAGCACTGTGCTTTTCCCCTATTTGCAGAAAATGAGGTTTTTTTTTGTAGAAAATTATCGAAATCTAACTATTTGTGCAGAAATACAAAAATACAGCATTGTGCTTTTCCGATATTTGCAAAAAATTAGTGTTTTTTTTGCAGAAAATTATCGAAATCTAATCAAAATCTAACTATTTGTGCAGAAATACCAAATACAGCGCTGTGCCTTTCCCCTATTTGCAGAAAATTAGGGTTTTCAATGGTAATCAAATTTTTAACTTCGAGCTCATATATTAGTTCTCATTTAGTGGGAAAACTAGGTTATAGGAATGTTTGATGGTTGCATGGGATTGTCACTTCTTTCAAAACGTGTTCTGAAGATGGGAACCTGGAAAATTCCCGAAATAGATCTGTCAACACATTCCCGAAAGTGGTCAATTAATAAATTGGAAAACAAAAACTATAGATTATTTGTATTATTTGACAATATCCTAATGGAGAAATATAGAGTAAATTTGTTAATAAGTCAGTTCGATTAATTTTCCAGTAAAGTCCAGTAAAAATTACTCAGTAACAAAATTACAGAGAGTAAGACAAATTTAAATACCAAAAATTAAAAAAAAAATCAACTGGTCATTTTGGAAAATATAAAAGTTAATTGAAATTGTCGACCAGAAACAATTTAAAATGTTTTTTTTTTAACTTCTTCCATAGTTAATTTAATATTTTTCACTTTAAATCCATAAACAATTATAACTTAATTTAATATTTGTTATTGTTTACTAAAGATACAAGCATATTTTTTCAAACCATATGGTTTTTTCTTTTCACGAATTTTTACTGGCAAAAATGTATCCAGTAAAAACCTGTAAGTTCTTTGACATCAAACTGTCACTTTACTCTCTCTCTCTCTTTACTATTTTTTACTGAGTATTTGTGTAGACGAACACCTTCCAGTAAAAACTTGTACAGATTTGTACAAATTTTTGTGTTATCGAACAAACTTAATGTAAACGATTCTGATTTCGAATTGAACTTCAAACTGAAATCTACTGAAAAGTATTATAATGTAAATTCGCTATGAAATTAAAGTTTAAACTTATAAATTATGAAATGTTTTTCGACCTTTGAAATGAATGACTTTATTAAATAATTGAGTTCTATTATTTTATATATCTCCAATATTTCGTCATTCATTGAATGACTTCTTCAGAAAGTATGAACAGCAACAAACAATATTAACCCTCAAATGCCTGAGGCAGCCTTTTGTCACGCTTAATTAAATTGAGCACAAATGCGTCGAATGAAGATTTTATACTTAGAAATTGACATATTTCGATATAGAACCAATTTAGCTAAATGTTTTGGGAAAAAAATTTTCGCGTCCCGTGCACGGTTGAAGCGCGATAAAACTTCAAAGTCCAAATTTTGTAAAAATGCAAAAAATAATTATTTTTTAAATAGCTGACTTCAAAAATCTAAAAAACAAATTAAATTTGACTAAAAACTCTTGATAATGAATCCTAGGTAAGATTAAAGCATTATATTTAATAATGAGTCCTTACTTTCGTCCAAGGACATACAGGATTTTACCAGGATATCTCGAAAGGACATCCTCTTAACTTTTAAACTAATGGCTGGATTTTTTTGAAATTTGGAGTAAGGAAGGCAATAAGTAGTAATAGCAAAGTGTTAAATTTTAGTTTACATATATTGAAGTTAAGGCACTTTTTCGCCCAATTTCGCTTTTTTCAAAAAGCGAAAACCTCCATATCTTCTTCAAAAGAAGCACAAAAAGTTTATTTTTGGATTGTTGTTATATCTTTGTAAGAACAATAATTTTTGGTAAAAACTTTTGTTTTACTTGCATTAGTTTTCGAGATGGATTTAAAATTTTGTTTGCTCATATCGCCTTAAGTAGGCGGCGAAAATCGTTTTTGTAAAAGCAATTATTATTTATTTTTCGAGACGAACACATGGTATGAATTTCATTGCAAAACAAAATTCAGGCATTAGAGGTTTAAAAACAAAATTTCCTGGTTAACACAACATTAAAAAAACAGTTTTTTAAATGTTGTGTTGACCAGAGTGGAGGGCAGCGACAAGAAATTTTGTTTTTAATATTGTTTGTTGTTGTTCATACTCCCTGAAGATGTCATTCAAAGAATGACAAAATATTGGAGATATGTATATAAAATAATAAAGGATATTTTATAAATACAAACGTGACCTAGAGCTCAATTATTTAATAAAGTCATTGAAGCTTAAAATTTAGAATAAAAAGCTCTAATTCTGGTATAATGACATACAGGATTCCAAAAGAATACCTGTAGAGGACATCATCTTAACTTAAAAACGTGTGGACGGATTTTTATTAAATTTTGCAGAAATATTATTTTAAGTATTATTACCAAAGCCTTTAATCGATACACGTTAAAGTTAAGGTGCGTTTTCGCTCAATTTCGAATTTTTCGGAAAACGAAAATCACCATACCTTTTTTACTTAAAGCACAGAAAGGTTAGTTTTTGGACTGTAGTTATATCTTGGTAAGAGAAATAATTTACGCCAAAAGTTATTTATTTTTATGTATTAGTTTTTGTGATTCGCTCTTAGTCTATTTTGGCCCATATCGCCTAAAATAGTCAACGAAAAAAAGTTTGGTAGAAGAACATATTGTTTATTAAACGTGGCGAATAAGTGGTATAAAATTCATTGCAAAAATGGTTAGGCCGGTTTGAGGGATAAACTTTTTTAAAAAGCCGCCAAAAAAACTATTTTCTGTAAATTAAAAATTTAAGTACTGGAACTTTTGTTAAAAATTTGATCTTATATAAAAAATGTTAAAAAATTCGGAACAGACCTAGTTTATGGGCATAGCTAAAAAAAGGAAATTAGGGTTAAAATGGCTGAGCTTGAGTCGGCGGCCTTTATTTTCCGAGCTATAGGCCTCTAAAGTTTGGATATTTATAATGGATGTTTATTTAATTTTGGCATGCGTTGTCGGAACGAAACATAATTAGTGTCATTAGAAAGATTTTTAAAGACATTTAATTTGGTTTACAAAAAAATTAAAAATTAGCCCAACTCACGACTTTCCGTTTTTGAACTGACCCATTTTTAAAAAAATGCAGTTATTTCAAAAATTTTCGAATGGAATGTAGGTATAATATGACTCAATTGTAGCCAAGACTACAAGATTTAATTTAAGGTATCATAGTATCAAATAGTTTATACCATATATATTAAGTAGTGTCCGACCGAACAGTTCGGCCAGAACTTTTAACTTTATTTATTTATTTATTTTATTTATTTCATTCATTTGCAATACAATAAGCCTTAAAGGCCAAAGACGTATTGCTAGTGTGCTACATAAATTCAAGAATATATTTACAAATAGCTTATATTAAATTCAATAAACAGTATGTATATATATAAAAAAAAAATACGAAAATATCCTTAGAACAGGATAGCAATAGCTATAAAATTGTACACTTTATTTTTGGATATGGTTCAGCTGTTTCAACATAACTAGGAAAATGTAAAAAGTCCATACTGGAGAAAGCCTGACCTAAAACAATTTAAAAACACTCATTCATACAGTGTCCCGGAAATGTGACAAAAGTCTGTTCCTAAAAACATTATACGATAATGTAAAAGTACGTAAATTCAAAGGCAAAAAATTCCAGCTTCTAGCAGTTCTAATAAGTAAAGATCGTTCAAAGATTGTATAGTTTATAAGAGGTTCAACTATCTGAGGGTTTCTCTCAGACCTAGAAAATATAAATTCAGAACGTAAGTAATTGGGTACACCAGATCTAATTGTGGGCGTTGTGGTGTAATGGTTAGCGCGTTGGACTTTTACACAGAAGGTCCCGGGTTCGATACCCGGTGCCGGTAACATCAAATTAATATGTATGAGTTTTTTCTATCCCTCATACGTATCGCAATGTCCACCTTCGGTGTTCCCATAGCAATTAACCCCACCGAAGTAAAATAATGAATCAGGGCTATGAACCAAAAAGCTTCAATAAGTTCGCCAACTCTCCATCAGGTGGCGAGCAACAACTGTTCTAAGACTTATCATCTCGCGCAATTACAGTGTTGCCATGTCTGAAGCCCTTCATCTTTCCCCACCTTTCATCTCTATACTATCCCTTTCCAAAGAAAGCAACACACTAAATATAGGAAGTATTTCCTGAGTGTTGCCTCTCTTTTCAAAAAAAAAAAAAAAAAAAAAATTAGCTCAAGCCGCACTATATTATACCCGAAAGTACCAGAATCAACCTCAAGGCAGTAATTAACATGCGACATCAACAAGGTGTGAGCAAGAATATATTTTTACAGCTGAACTTTGGCTTTTCTCTTAAATTTTATACACAAAATCGTATTAAATCGGCTCAACAAACATGTTTCCAATACCAAAATTTGTCATCATTGCCTCTAGATATCAAAAAACCGTCAAAATATAGTTTTTTGGCCGAACTGTTCGGTGGACACTAATAAGGTTTAAAATTTGTTTTTTGAACCCTTTCACTACCCTTTTTGTTTAAATATGTTCATTAGGATATTGGTAATTAAAAAAAAATCATTAGATGCATAATCTGTTTATGAGGGCAATATATGTATGTTCGAAAAAATGGGTGTTTGGTGTGTCTCCTAAGCTAGCAAAGCTAGAATCTCGAAATTTGTCACGTACATAGCTTCATCTAATGACCAGAACAAAATAAAACAATGTATTTTTGGATATTCGAATGTTTTAGTGGTAAAAATCGTCTGAGAAGTTTCAAAAACTCGATTTTTGAAAACTTTTTAGGAGGATAGTAGACGCAGCATACCTGTCAAACTTATTCTTTCTATTTTAAGGACCCCGAAATAATAATCTAAAGTCCAAATATAAATATATCCACAAACAATAATTCGGTAGTGAAAGGGTTAAACTAAAGTAATTTTTTCAATGTTGCTAATTTGTATCGTGTCAGCTGTCCAAATTGGGTATCCCGGCAAAAGACATTTCATATTTCGGTGACGCGAACAGATAATAACATTGTACTGTGTTTTGTTAATAAGAATTTTTAATTACCTTAAACTCGAATTATCTTGCTCACGTCATAATTTATGATAAAAGATAGAACAATTTATGATAAAAGATAGAAAAATTAAATATACTTATACAACTTTAAATTTGTTCAAAATATGTTTGAAGAAAATGTTTAACACATTTAAAGAAGTTTGATTTCAAGTCCACGATAATTCGGAAGACGTTTCATTATTGTTTTCTCACGCTGTAATTTGACAATGTTTTTAATTTAAAAGTTTTATAAATTTCTGATTTCATATTCCTTTTCTGCACATACATATATTTAGACTAGATTGGAAAGTTTTGTAAAGTCACATCGCGTAGGTTAAGAAATAATGTAATTTAAAGTCAACAAAAGAATTAATTTTATGTGGTTTTCCACACAAGACAGAGTTGAATTTTAATGTCATTATATAAAACTTTACACAGAAAAAATTCCTTGGACGAGTTTTAATGAAATTTTTTCAGTAAACTAATGCAGTTTTCTTCATAATGTGAATGAAAAATTTCTTAAACTCTATGAAAAAGCTTCATAGTCTTAACGAACTAATTTTTAATGAAACTTTTACATTAGTCGTATATAATTTTTAATACATAATATGAAAATTAGCATTGAATTTTATGAAAAACTTCATTAATTTAATGAAAACTTTCAATGGACGAGTTCCAGGGACATTTCATAAATCTAATGCAAAAATTCATTGATATCATGCAGATAATTCTCTCAGTGTAGTAAATAAATAATGTTTTTATTGACAATTTCAAAGGTCGATGAAAATTTAAATTAAATTAATTTTTAGCAATTTTTTAAATTAGCGGACAGAAAACTTTTTTAATTAAATAACTTTTTTAAAAACATTGCTCGGTTTTTTGTTTAACAAAAAACAAATGATCTTGAACTTGAATATTCTTACTCACATCATAATTTATGAAAAAAGATCGAAAAATAAACTTTTGGTTTTAATTTTTAAAAATTTAAAAGTAAAACAATGGAGCAAAATTGATGATTAATAGGTTTTTTGTTAAAGTTCTGCCTATTATGGAGGCTCTAGCTTTTCTAAAGCTTCGGGTTCTGATATGATTTTTAGCCAGATCGAAATACTAGTATCAACCTAGCTAATATGTTTGATTTGCTTTATTTTTGTAAATATACGGAGGTTGAAAGCTCGTTATAAATTGAAAATAACATAAAAATAATCTCGATGTATATAAAAACAAAAAACTAATATAACGGTAAAACAATTGAATTTTTTAAAATTTGTACAGAAAATTACCAAATTCTTAACGGCTTTAGAAACAATGGAATTTTCTAATTATTATTTTGAAACTATGAACATTAGCGCGTCCCGAAACATTTTTTTGTTAGCTTGCCCCCCCAAATGATGGGGATTTAGGAGCCTTTTACGGGGAAAATAGCAAAAAAAATTTTGAACAAAAAACCAGATGGCTACCGGATCCTAAAGATTGCAATCCTAGTGCATTTTGAAAAATAAAAATAATTGTTTTTGATTTTCAAAAAATTGACGCCAAAAGTTGCGCAATACATTCCGGGAAAAATATTAATGAAATTAAAATCCTTGAATAATTTTCATTTTCATTGCACAATTAAAGGTCGAAAAAAACATAATTTTTATTTTTAATAAAAATTATAACAAACTTGTATAAAAGGCAGAGTACGGTCAAGTTTACTTCCCCTGTTTTGCTTACAAACTAAACAAAATATAAAAAGGAGAGAGAAACAAAAAAAAAAGTGTTTTGCATATCCACCACAGGTGGATCTTGCACATCAAACAAGTTTTCAAATTATTTTTTGATCAATGGTTGTAATCTTTAACTTCAAACTCATATGTATATTAGTTCTCATGTAGTGAGTAAACTAGTTCGTATGTATGTTTAATGTTTGGTATGGGATAGTTACCGCTTTCAAAACGTGTTCTGATGATGGGAACCTAGAAAATTCCCGAAATAGATCTATCAACACATTCCTGAAAGGGTCAAATAATAAATTTGAAAACAAAAAAACTCTATAGATTATTTGTTAGGACAATATCCTAATGAAGAAATATAGAGTATGGCCTCGAACTTGAATAATTTTCATTTTCATTGCACAATTAAAGGTCGAAAAAAACATAATTTTTATTTTTAATAACCGCCAAGTTTACTTCCCCTGTTTTGCTTACAAACTAAACAAAATATAAAAAGGAGAGAGAAACAAAAAAAAAAACGTGTATTGAATATCCACCAGAGGTGGATCTTGCACATCAAACAAGTTTTCAATTTATTTTTTGATCAATGGTTGTAATCTTTAACTTCAAACTCATATGTATATTAGTTCTCATGTAGTGAGTAAACTAGTTCATATGTATGTTTGATGTTTGGCATGGGATTGTTACCGCTTTCAAAACGTGTTCTGATGATGGGAACCTAGAAAATTCCCGAAATAGATCTATCAACACATTCCTGAAAGGGTCAAATAATAAATTTGAAAACAAAAAAACTCTATAGATTATTTGTTAGGACAATATCCTAATGAAGAAATATAGAGTATGGCCTCGAACTTGAATAATTTTCATTTTCAATTAAAAAAAATTAAAATCGCTTAAAAACTGCGGCCTGCAAGAAAATTTTACAAAAAAGTACATCTCGTTCCACTGTGCGCTGGACCAGAAAAGCTCTATCACATTTTTTGAAATAGTTTTAACTAATATCCTCTAGCTTGCGCGGCTTTTGTGATTAATTTAGTTTGAAAGAAAGAAAGAAAAAAAAAAACATATACTCACTTTCCATCTTTAAGATGCAACGCTGCACCAAAATTGCTCTACGGAAATTTTTTTAATATTTTTCCCGGAATGTACTCTGTATTGCGCAACTTTTGGCGTCAATTTTTTTAAAATCAAAAATATTTTTTTTTTCAAAATGCACTAGGATTGCAATCCGGTAGCCATCTGGTTTTTTGTCCAAAAATTTTTTTGTTATTTTTCTCGTAAAAGGGTCCT
Source organism: Delia radicum (assembly GCA_021234595.1). Taxonomy (NCBI): domain Eukaryota; kingdom Metazoa; phylum Arthropoda; class Insecta; order Diptera; family Anthomyiidae; genus Delia; species Delia radicum. The sequence continues at coordinate 198,413,982 of CM037855.1, read as the reverse complement.
AAATCCCCATCATTTGGGGGCAATCATTTTCAAATTCGAAAAAAAGCCAAATTCGGGACGCGCTAATGAACATATTAATAATAACAAACATAAACTAGACGAACTCGAAACGAAACGAAACTCTACATAATCTTCTATTTTTAAATAACTAACAAAAATTAAGTGTTTATTGTGAAATTACTATTTTGGTAGTTGTTTATTAAAATACTAAAATAACTACTCAAAACAACTGTTACTGAAGTTCATCTTTTTTGGATAGTTATTTTTTGAAATGACTGTCTAAATTAGTTGTTTTCCATTTACTCATAGAAAAATGACTACAATAGCAGTTAAAATAACTACTACTGTTTACTACCCGAATGACATACATGTAGTTACTGAGTAGTTAAAGTAGTTAAAAACGGATGAAAAATGGGAGAGTTGTTTAATTTTTTTATAATAATCGCATGGAAAACCAAAAATCTTATTATCTCGAGCAAAGAGGCTCGAGAACTATACAATTTTTTACTCTTTCTTATAATTTACCAAATTTTTGACAAAAGTTGCAGTAACTAATTTTTAATCAAAAAGAAATTGTGTTTTTGTAGTTCTTTTAAAAATGGTTTAGCTAACGGGATGTTATGGCTAGAGTCAAAATAATTAGGGAATCATCATAAAACATGTTCATCTTTATTTTCAGAATGGTGCCTCACACTGTTTTGATTCACTCTACTAAATATAAAATTGAATGCCCTATTTTTTTTTTTAATTTATTATGTTTTGTATCAAAATTTATAAATAAAAAAAAAAAATATGTATGTACCCATTCAACAAACAAAAATCTATTTTCCCCCCTCCTTATAAATTTTTTTTATAGCCATTCTCCATAATAAAAATACAACAACAAGTTTTTAATAAAAAAAAGAAAATCTAAAATAAAATCAAAAAAAATATATTTTTTCTTCGTCGTTCATATTTTTTAGCCATCAACGGTCGTCATCATTTTGCCCAACAAACGCACAACATTTTGCCCAAAATCAACACACATATAAAACAAACAGTTTTTTTATTTATCAGATAAAAACAACAAAAATTAATCAAAAATTTACACACACCCCACCCCCTCTTAAAATTTTCTTTTCTCTTAAAATCGAAAGCAAAAATCCTTAAAATCTTAAATCGTTGATCGATGGTGCATTAAAAAAAGAAAGAGTCTTTAAAAACGAGTGTTAAAAAAGAAAAAAAAATATAAATATATAAAAATTTTCCTTAAATAGTAAAAAAAAGGAAATTTTTTTTAAATAAAAATTTTCCACTCTACACTTTTGAAACAAGTTTAAATTTAAAGCTTAACACAAAATAAATACGTAGTGCGCATGTGAATACTAGAAAATTGAAAGTGAAAACTAAATATCAGTAAAAAAAACAAAATAAAATAAACTTTAACAAGACTGCAGTTGTGGATTTTTTCATACAATTTCATTAACTGGGAATACAAGTTTAAAGGAGGTAAGTTTAATATTAATAAATGTACGAAATAATTTTTCAACGGCTAACCCGAGTAAAAAAAAAATAATATGATGTCATGTCTAATGATATCTCATTATATATAAAGAAATATATATTATTCAGGGATTATTGCTCGTTTTTTTAAATCAAAAAATCAATCACTTAGAACAGACATAAAAAAAAATTTTTGCACCATTATTATTATTTTTTGACAATCTTTGCATATCCGTCATGAATTTAAAATTTTTGATTTTTAAGGTTTTCTTCAATGGTAATGATTATTTTTGAGTAATAATAAAAAAAAATCAACCATAATCATTATTTTTGAGCAAAAAAAAAAACCCAATGGACCACAAAATAAGTAAAGTATAACAGTACTTTGGAATAAGCTTTTTTAAAAAAAATACTAAAGCCTTTTTTGAGAAAGTAGTATTCTTTACAACGTGCTGACAACATGTCGCTGCTGCAAAGTCCCGTTAAATTCTGTATGTACGTCGTTGATTACTTTGCATTGTCATTGTCAATTTTGATCGAAGATAGTGCGGTTGTCATAATTTGATAAATAAAAAATAATAACAATAAGTGAAAACAATAAGTAAAAAACTTGAATTTTTAATGAATTGATTTTTTTTAAAATTATTTTTTAAGTGTTTTTCAATTCCAAAAACTTAAATAAAAATTTCTTAATAAAAAAAATTAAATAAAATGTGAATTTCTTATATTCAAACATAAGGCCCGATTCTTGCACATTTTTGTAATTGTCCTAAATTTGTCTGACTATCTTACCTTGAAAAAAAAAATTCTAGGTAAGAGTCACAAAAATGTAAGACAGTCACAAAAATTTCTGAAAATCGGGGCGATAATAAAAAAATTTACAAAAGTAGGCATAAGCTAATTCCACAATTGGTAGCATAAGCTTGTTCTAAATTTGTAAGCATAAGCTAATTCTACAATTGTTGACATAAGCTTATTCTAAAATTAGCGGCATAAGCTTATTTAAATATTATTTCAGTAATATTATCACGAGGGTTCCGTTTTGATTTTTCTACAATAAAATTAAAGCGTTTTTCAATACTTTCTAAAGTCTTTTTAAAGCTTAACGCTTATGCTTGCAAGCTTAATATAATATTTTTCTAAAGGGTTTTGGTCCATTGGGAAATAAAACTAAAAAAAAAATCATTATTTATGATTTTTATTTTTTTTTTCGCTCAAAATAAAACTCACTTTCAATGTATACTAATCACTCATTGGACTCATTGCAACTAGCACTTGTCTTTTTGTTGTCTCTTTTATTGAATGTTGTGAGTTCGAGTTCGATCGGTGTATGGGACGAATTAATAAAACCTACGTCAGACGAAGCACAACGAAGTACAATACAACTTCAACGAAGTACAACACAACATTCATGCAATGGTCTTTTTGCACACTGACTAGCAAGAATCATTCATGAATGCGGTTGTGCATTTGTTGGACGAATGAATTCACGCAGATGTTTAAACTTTAATTAAACTTTAATGACACTTATACTTATTCAAAATTTAATTATTTACAAAAAATAGTAGTTTAATTGTCCTTTTTCGATAAGATTTCTTTAAATCCACATGTGCACTTTTATTACCACAGATAAAACACGAAACTAAATTAAGTTTTCGTGCGTACACGAATATCTCAACAAAAAGAGTGTTGTAAACTCTAGTGAAATAACTACGATTTTGCGTGTATTTTAAATCGGTAAACTATTCAACTTATTAAAAGTTAATCATTTGCGATTTTTTTTCTTTTTATTTACAAATTAAATAATATATTGATATAATTAAACCTTTGTTTGATTATTTAATCTAAATAAAATAAAAAAAAAATAGTTTGCCAAATTTTGAAAAATGTTGTTTACATGTTGTCAACACTGTATGGATACATTAGAAAATTCAATAAATTTTTTAATTGAATCAATTAAAAAAATTGTTTAAATTGCCATTGATATTCAAACAATCGATTAATTAGATATTTTTGCCCCATAATTTTTTCTGTGTAGTTAAGAAAATATTTCTTGTTTTGCCGAAACAACATTTTTCGTAGAATTGACTGACGCCATTACGTAAATTGTTCGTATATTTTTTTCGTAGCAAACAAAAAAAAAAAATTGGATAAAGTGTTGTTGCCATACCAAATGTTTTTTTATAGCTAGAATTTTATAACAATAAATTTAAACTGGCATGTAATTCGCATTTAGTTAGCAGATTTATTTATACTTATGTGAACAAATTCACACAGAAATTAGTTTTTCCCTTTCTATTGAAGTATGGGAAACATTTTTTTGTTATTTTTTTTATTGCAAAAATTAGCCCCTTTGTTAAAACCAGATTATTTTTTATTTTAAATAATTTTTATTTCATTTTTAGCATTTTTTTGATAAAGAAAATGGTTACATTTTTATTAAACAACATTTAACTTCTATAATTTCATTATCAATTTTTTGATAACGTTTTAGAATAAATTAATATTCATATTTAAGCCACTGAAATTAAATTATTAAATAAAGTAATAAATCTAATGAGAATTCATAAAATCTAATTAAAATGGACTTAAAATATTTAATACTAATACATAAACATTTATAAAAAACAACTACATACATAAATATTACAAAAAACAGCAACAATATGTTTTGAGCAATAGTATAAAAAAATGTTAAGCAAGTTCCGAATTCGTTCAAATATTTAATTGATTCAATTAATTTTTAATTGACACCTTTTAAAATTTACAACAAATCGATTTAATTGAAAAAAGTAGGGAAATACTTTTTTCTGTGTATTTAAATGTTATTACGACTATTTGACCGTTACATAGACTGATTTGCATGTTACTATTAAAATCTTATTACGACTATTTGATCTTTATATAGGCTGATTTGCATGTTACTGTATATATTCGAATTTTATTGCAAGAATTATGATTTTAAACTGGATAAAATTCCATCGCAAACGCCGAAATACATTTCACTGTGTCTCATTGACTTTTAAAATAAAAATATACAATTTACTAATGCATTTTACATTTTACTATAGCAAACTACAGTTGACGTGCTCTCACTTACTGTGAAAAAATATATAACGTGTGTCTGCAAATAGGGAAATGAATATTTTTTTCGCGACTTTAAATTTATAAATTGACTTTTTTAATGTTGTTGCTGATAGTTTTCGACATATTTGTTATAATTTGAGAAAAAAATTTTCAATTTAGCTTTGGTTCTCCTTAAAAACATTATGTTTCCTGTTTGCAGGCACAATGTTTTAACAAAGGGTGAGATGAGAGCATTGCATTACCATTGCCATTGATTTATCGGCCAATATTTAACTACTACCGAAAGGACGTATATTTCTATAACCTATGACAATTTAGTAAATGGACAATTTTAAACTAACTATTTTTTTGAAAAAGTATTTTTATTTTATAACACAGTATAGACTATAAATTATTAATTAACTTTTTGTAGAGAGCCAACGGACCGCGATCTTATATATGGCGCATTTTATGCTTGATACCTTAAAACATGCTTTGCACGACATTCATGTCAATTTTTTTACACTGCTTTTAGTCTTTTTCTTCAATTGTTCAGTGCAGTTGGCTTCCCAGACATTTGCATACAGTTTTTGGCATAAAAGACCTCAAAAGTCCTCAATTGTACGTGCTTTTGGGACGTTTGGAGGATTTGAGTATTTCGGTACAAAAGGTATGTTTTTTGCATTAAGCCATTCCAACGTCTTTTTGGCATTGACAGCTTGCTAAATCTGGCCAAAATAATATGTCGTCTTTAGAGTGTCTATGAATTTGTCCAGTATTGCTAAGCATTTATAAATGTAAACATCCGCGTTTACAGCCATATCTTTTGAATCATGGATGTAAAATTGTGATATACCTTTTGTCGAAATATCTGCCCACACTAGTATTTTTGTATTAAACTTCGCTTTTACCGAATACCGTACCTTGTCGGAAGTTTTTTTTAAATTGTCTGAATAAAATCCAGAAATATTACTTCCGTTGTTCCAAAATTATTTGACCATTTTTTTTCATAAAGTTTTTTCTCAGTTGTCTGCATTTTGTTGGAATTTCTGTCTATTGTTTTTTACTATCATAGAAAAAACTAAAAACGGGTTTCAATTAAAAAATTTATTGAATCAATTAATCTTTTAATTGAATTTGTACATATCACGGCAGTGATAATATTAATTGAAACTTCTATTCATAATGAAAAAGAAAAAAGCTATTAATAACTACCCAGGCAGAATAATACAATCGGCACAGTTTTGGCAAAGTGTCGGCGACAATCGGTTATTCGTTGGCAGAACGTGGGTTAAACAATCTTGACCGCATTACCCTGTTACCCGATTGATAACAGCTGTCAACCGTTGGTTTTGCGAACTTGCCACCGTTGGCATAACGTTGGTAATTCAAAAAATATATTAAATTAAATAAATTTTGAGAAATTTGTGTAATAAAACACATTTAAAAAGCAGGAATACAATTCGGTCTCAGTCTTATAATAAAATAAAAATGATTCTAATTGGTTGTAATATTTTTAAAAACAATATTGGCAAGCAATTTTGCGGATGGTAAATACTGGCTAAATACATGCTTTGCAAACAAAAACGTGTTTTAGTAGAACAATATTAGTTGTACCTTTGGTAATTTTTAACATGGTGGTTTTTTACAAAAATAGAAGTGGTTTGCCAGTAATAATTTTTTTATTACGGTTGGCAATTTCCAAAAATTATGATAAAAATAAATTGTGTAAACGACTTGTGATGAATTTCATATCAAAACCGATATTCGTTGAACCCGACCCCCTCAGAGTTTGATGAAATCTTGCATACAGCTACATTTTAAAAATTGCATTTTTGAAAATATGTGGGCGTGGCAAGGTATCGAAGTTTTTGAAAAAATCACGATAACATGTACTTTCAAGCTGAGATTACTACGGAATGGCTGAGCTGATTTCAAAGATTTTGGTACCATTAGAAAGGTATTTCAATTAGCTTTCGAAAATAAAAACCAAATTCAAATACGAAAGAACTTTATCATTGGGCTTCACAAACTTATAAGACCTCCAAAGAAGTTGCTTATGCAGACGCTGACTACTATAACAAAACAAAAGAAGAGCTATTTTCAAGGTATAAAAATGCTAAAACTATTACAGGAACTCAAAGCTTCCATTCTTTTATACTGTGGCGACCAGCCACTCAACATTTTTTAAAAATTTTTAAAAATTAAAATGATCGAATAAACTTTGAATTTTGTATTACTTTTAAGTTTCAAAATTTTTAATAAAAATGATTATTCGTTTACAAATTTTTAAATATAGAAGACTTTATTTCGTAGTCTCTATAATACCTTTAGATGAAACTTCACTAAAAGTTAGCAAATATTCCGAAAGTCAACAGTATGCGCAAAATTATATATTAAATCTAAAAGAATGAAAATAAAAAAAAAAATTTACGAAGGGTAAATCCATATTTTGGGGGTGTCTGAAAAATATAAGGAAGTTAACAAGAGATGCATTTACTTAAAAAAATTTAAAAAAAAAGAAAAAAGAACGCCATTTTAGTTTTTAGATATGTTGTATATATTAAATAGACCCTTCTTAAAAAAAAATTTTTTGGAAAAAAACACTTGGCCTTTGAAGTGTTTTCCCAGTTTAAAGTTTTATTTTTGGAAAAAAATATGTCTTCGAAAGCTAATTGAAATACCTTTCTAATAGTACCAAAATCTTTGAAATTGGTTCAGCCATTCCGTAGTAATCTCAGCTTGAAAGTACATGTTATCGTGATTTTTCAAAAACTTCGATACCTTGCCACGCCCACATATTTTCAAAAATGCAATTTCTAAATAAAGGTTGTGTTTATATAGGTAAAATGTAGGTGTATGCAAAATTTCATTAAATTCTGAGGGGGTCGGGTTCAAAATGTGCCTTTTTTTATAGGTTTTGATATGAAATTCATCTTGTATGGAGATGTGTGGAGCTGTGTCTGTTTGTGTATATGTGTGTGTGCTTGTTTTGTTTGTAAACTACACATACAAATGCATTTGGTATTTTACATACAGTATATGGAAAAATTATTTGAGAATTTTGTCCAAAATATAATATGTATGTATATATTTAAAAGTCAATTACAATATTAATTGATTCAATTAAATATTTGTTTAGAAACAAATTTAATTCAAATCAAATATTTTATCAAAAAATTTTTCTGTAAAACTTTACGTAAAACTTTATAAATACAATTGAATCGGTAACAGAAAATATATTGCAAATTTAGGTAATAATTAAAACAGTTATATAGAATTTTTCATCCAGAATTGATCCATCGCAACTAAATAGGATTCACAATTTTTGGGATGCCTGTTAGTTTGATAAAAAAAAAAATAACTTTGCTGCTAATGGGGAATATTTATATAATCGACAATTCCGCCACCCAAACTCAATACAATTTAACCCTTTCACTACACTTGTACACTACAGTATACACATCTTTAAAAAGAATATAAACAATATGATAATGAAATAAAACTTGATATTTTTGTTTAAATATATTCACTAGGATTATTGGTAATTGAAAAAAAATCATTATATACATAAACTGTTCATAAGCGCTACAAAGTGGAGATATTTGTTAATAAAGTCCGGGGGTTTATTGTATCTCGTAAACTAACAAATGTAGGACCTCGAAATTTTGCACATAGCTTCAGCTATCTAGTGACCAGAACAAAACCAAGCAAAACTTTTTTGGTTATTCGAACGTTTTAGTGGCCAAAAAGGGCTGAGAAGTTCAAAAAATTCCATTTTCGGATCCATTTTTGGAGGGTAGGAGGGGGAGGTGGAAAATGTGTAAACCTTTTTATTTTTAATTTAAAAGCCTCAAACAAGAATCTCGAATGAGATTTTATAAGATTGCATATCGAGTCATTAAAAAAAATTTTTAGGCCAAAATAAAGCTCCATATCAATTTTTTTAATCAGGTGCATGCACTAAGTTTATGTAGATAAAGACGACAGCAAATGTAGTCAAAAACAAATGAAATTTCACTTGAAGAAAGGACGACTAACATTTCATTTAATTCAACTAACATTTGTCATTTGTTATTACTGTTCAAAAAATTACTAAAAATTGTAGTAAAAATAAACCACATATATTAGTAAAAAATAAACAAACATTTTTTTATTTTTGTTAAATAACAAAAAACTACTGTAAAAAATTAACGTAAAATCATAAAACAGTAATTTGATGTGGTTTGTTTTTTTAAATGAACTACAATTGTAGTCAAAAATTCAATTTTTTCTACAAATCACTGACATTTACATTAAAAATAAACAAACTGTATTACAGCCCAAACAACTACAAATTTTTAACGTAGAAGTTCCCTGAGTGTACTATTTTTATGACCGATTACATTTATGTGAAGTGAAGATAAAGTGTTTATCATGTTATCTTTATGTTCGTTATGCTTATCATCGTAGGGTGTTTTTACTAAAATACGCTCTCAAAATGGAGAATGGAGTATTGTAGACAAAATAAAAATTAAATGATCTAAAACTGAGATTAAATGGATATATGGCACAACATCAAAGAACAATATTTAAAGCACTACTATTTTAATGACCGCAGCTGTACATATAATATTCTAAGAACAACATTCTCTCTAATTAAATACTATTTTATCATATGTAAAGTAAAAAGCGATTAAAACAACTATTATATACCCATCATAACGTATGAGTGATATTTCAGAAGTGTAAATATGTTGAACTCAAAGTGAAAGATTATTCTTACTTCAAAATATAGTTTTTCATTTAACTTGTTTGAAGAGTTGAAAATCTCTAGGAAAATACATACATATGTATGTACGTTAGACCGACTCAACTTGTATGAAGAAAAAAGTGATTATTGTCCACCCCAAAAAATGTACATTGGTTTGTTTTATGATGATTCTCAAAATATTTCGTATCTAGCATTAAGGTCCCATGAGCTGGGCCGTTTTGTACTTTAACTAAAGACAAAGTATACAATATTAGTACTTGTATCATCATGAAAGATTTCTTTTTAGGCTCGTCCAAAGATATATAAAACATGTCCAGACACATACTTTTTTCAGGGATATTCTGTAAAAAAAGGATTTTTAAGTCTTTTGTTAGGAAATTTTTGTGATAAAGGGTCCGCCAAATAACTTTTTTTTTTGAACTCCTGAACCAATTGGACTTTGTATGGCGCCAATCCAAGGTCTTAATGCAAAATTTGTCTCAATGATGTCTCCGAAATGTTCAATTGTTGAGAACGACGGTGAATTGATGTTGATGGCGCTTCACGCACACTTTCTGCCACATCAGCAATATTCTCGGGTGTACGCACTGTTTTTGGCTTTTCAGGCTTTGGTTTATCGATGAGGATGCCAGTTTCTTTCACTTTTTTTCACAAGATAACGAACATACGGACCATATTCGTTCAGCGGAAGGATAAAACTAATTATCTGTCAAATCAGACATGAGCTAAGTGTTACCATTCACGAAATAAGCACTAGTTGAAAAAAAAACGTTAGATGGCGGACCCTTTATAATTGTGAAATTTTTATATATTAATCTTTAGTCGATTTAAGTAAATACGTGTTTCAGTTTTTTTTTTTTTTAAATCGCAAGAGTTGGCATTTTATTAAAAATTCAATAGGGTGGGAAAACTATGTTTTAGTCAGTTCAATTTCTGATTAAAATTTTTCTATAGTCAAGTGTGTGTTACCTATGTGTGAAAATGATTTTAAATTTAATGCATTTTCCCCGATTGTCTAAACCAAATTTAAAAAAATAAACTTGAATTAATTCAGTCTGCAAGACGGCTGAGTTTCTAGTTGATGTAAGGATGAAAATTCGGCTTAAAGAAAAAGTTTCCAACACGAGCTTTTTTGGCGTCAAAGTTTAACAAAGTTTTATGTTTTAAAAATTCAACAATTTAACCCTCTAACTGTCAAACGATGTTTTGGAACGATGTGGAACCATGTGCTCCACTCGAAAAACAAATAATAAGTTCTTCAACAAAATTGTTATTGTTGCCTTATTTAGGCGATATGAGCCAAAATATTTTAGGGTGCATTTTGGAAACTTAAGCATATAAAAGAGAAGTTTTGGACAAAAAATATTTCTCTTACCAAGATATAACTACGCTCGAAAAACTAATTTTTCTCTGCTCGTATTTAAGAAGATATCGCTATTTTCGCTTTTTGTCAAAAGCGAAATTAAGCGAAAAAGTATCTAAACTTCAATTTATATTGTTCAAACTTCAACGCTTTGCTATTAATACTTAAAGTCTTCTTTCTGCAAAATTTCATAAAAATCCGTCTATTAGTTTATAAGTAAAGACGATGTCCTTTAGAGGAATCCTAATAAAATCCTATGAGTCCTTGGACTAAAGTAAGGACTTATTATTAAAGATAAAGCTTCAATCTTACTTATATTTTATTATAAAGAGTCTGCAGTCAACTTAAATTGGTTTTTTAGATTTTTGAAAACTATTGTTTTTAAAAATAATTAGTTTTTGAAATTTTACGAAATTTTGATTTTGAAGTTTTCTCGCTTCCAAACAGTGGACGGCACACGAAGAATTTCTATATTTAATATTTAGCAAATTTAGTTTTCTATCGGAATATATTAATATCTAAGTATACAACGCTCATTTGATACATTTGTGGTAAATTTTATGAAGACTGCCCTAAAGCAGCCTTACCCGTTAGAGGGTTAAGCTCGATATACAAAAATAATAAACTGCATACATTTTTTAATACGCGAAAAAAGCAACGCTGCGAAAAAAACGCGTATCGAATTTTTTCTCCTAAGCTACATTTTCATCCTTAGATCAACTAGAAACCGAATGCATTTGCAGATTTGATTAATTGAAAATTTTTCTTAAAATTTGTAAAGTTCCAAAATATTTCCATACATAGATGAAACTTGCATAAAGAAAAATGTTGATACCGATATCGATATGATTAAAACATAGTTTTCGCACCATATTGCACTTTTGGTAAAACGCGAACTAGTTCGAATTAAAAAAAACTGAAACAGGTTTCTAACCTTCGCACTCTTGAAACCCACCCGGGTGGGTTTTGTAGGTTTTCAATCATTGATAATTTTATGGTTTTTGGTCATATCAAAAAATGCTTTCGACTTTTTATTTTTATCAGAAACTGTTAAATTATTCAAAATTGTAATATTCTTTCTATTTTTTTTTTTTTTTTTGAATTTTTCTGTCTCCTTCCGAAATCCACCCAGGTGACTTGTTTCAGAATAATCACTATTTAGTATAAGAATTGCATTTATATAGTACAGAAAGCATAATTATTTTTTAAAAATGTTGCTTTTATTAATTTATTGTTTAAAATACGATTATATGTTGACAAATTTATCTAAAATTGTAGCGCGAAGTAGATTGGAACCTATAACAATGTTCGCTCTGTTTTTGAACAAGAAGTGATTGATTTTTCGAATACATACACGCAGAAAAAAAATAGCATCATGTTATGATAACCATATTATGGTTAAATTAGGCAGCAATCATAATATAAAACTAGAATCTTCGTCAGTGATCATAATATGATCAGTCAGAATCATGTTTATGATTCTTAGTATAATAATATGATACTTTTTTGTCCCCAATCATGTTCGATCATATTTTTTCTCTGCGTGTATGCACATTTCTGCTTATGCTTCACTAGTATGTATTGTTAATTACTGACCCCCGATTCCATTGTCCAATATTGATGAAATTCACTCATTCAATATTTAATATCTTAGAAGTTATTTGGTATATTTCCATATTTTCCGAAAGTAGTTATATTCTTTCTCTACCTGCCTATAAAAATCAATTTAATGCACCTCTTTCCTGGATTTAGCTATATTTTGAAAAGATGGCTCCTTTTTGGGTATTTAAAAGCAAAATAGTCAAGAATGGGTTAACGGTACTTGCTATAGTTTTTTTGTTATTATTCGTTTTTCACATCTTCTTCATTCACCCATTATGAAATGTTGGAGTAAATACATTTTTTTATTTAACCCACTTGGCGCATCCGTCCTTTTAAAAGAACATCTGACAAATGAGAGAAAAGCGCCGTTATGCACGTGCATTTATGTACATATTTTTTTATATTATTATTGTTTGTTATTCTTTATTATTTAGCTTCGCAGCTCGAAAGCGTCAGTTGGTGAAAGCAGTTCTGGGTATTTAAATTACTTATTGAGTGCTTTGCGAATAGTGATTTTTTCTAATAGTGCGTAATGGAAAAAATATGTAAGTGAATCATTTTTTACATCCAGTTTAGGTAAAATTAGTCTTGTCGTTCCGTTCCGTGACGAATCAGCTCATTTGTTTTTGATGTATGAAAACGAGTGTGCGTGGTTAGTTTGTCTGTAATGTAACGTTCCGTGCCGGTCGAACCTGTTGAAAACAGAATTTCTGTGCTCCGTTAAGTGACAGCTAAAAACAGCTGATTGCTCTCACATGAAAATACTCATCTCAGGGATGATAAAGTTGGTACTATAGTACTTATATGGTACTAATTCAACCTTGAAAGTACTATTGTACTCCTTTGACTCTTTGAAAAGTTGGTTGGTACTATTTTGAAGTTCCCATTTATTATCCCTGACTCATCTTGTTACGGAAAAGACTAACCGCACAAAATAGCTATCTGGAATGGAACGTTACAGAATCGTTACGGAATGGAACAACTAATGGAGCCTTTAATTTTTTTTTTTGTTTAAAAATAATAAGAGTAACATCTTAGTTAAACAACAAACACATGGAAAGCTTGCGTAATGCTGTATTGCAGTGTGCAAAGTGTACTGTCTTTGGACAGTTCTTTTAAAAGGACACTCAATTCCGGAAAATCTATAGGTTTAAAAAAAAAAAAGTTATTTTATAAAAAATGTTAATAGCCCATAAAGATTTAAGTTTCGAAATAAAAATTGAAATTAAAAAAAAAAAAAAAATTCCGGCGCTATCTGGGTTAAAATATGTGTAAAATATGAAGAACCAACCCGGGTGGGTTTTAGAAGACTACACTCAGAATGTTCTTACAGTAATTACATGTAGGCCATTTGGGTAGTAAACAGTAGTAGTTATTTTAACTGATATTGTAGTAATTTTTCTATGAGAAAATGAAAATCGACTAATTTAGACAGTAATTTCAAAAAATAACTAACCAAAAATACTGTACTTCATTCAGTAGCAGTTGTTTTGAGTAGTTTTAGTGGTCTATGCATTCATTTAAGGTTAATTCGTTTTGACCGCTTCGATAGTCGTTTTTACTACCATTGTAGTTGTTTTTATCAATATTTAGAAATGACTACATGGTTAATTATTTTGATGACAAATGCTTTTTTGACTGCATTTGTAGTCATTTTAACTCGAATTTTTAGTAATTTCTACCTTCTTTATTTTCTGAGTGTACGTATGTAAAAAGCTTTGGGAATGCGAATGTTAATTAAATCGGAAAAGCATTAAATATATCAATTTGATATTTAAATGACAAAAATCCCACCAAAAGAATATCCCTGAAATAAGAATATGTCTGGACATGCTTTGACATGTTATATTTACCGTTTGACGCGCCTTGAAAAACCTTTCATATGATAGTAATATAGTGTACTTTGTCTTTAGTTAAAGTTAAAGTCTTTAAAGACTAAAAAACAAAAAATTAGAAAACGGTCCAGCTCACGGGATCTCAATGGGTGACACGAAATATTTTGGGAATCTTCATAAAACAAACAAAAGTACATTTTGAGGGGCGGACAAAAGAAACTTTTTTCGTGAGTCGGTCTAATGAACGTACGTTATTTAACTACATATTTGATTAACTCATATAGAAAACAACTCGTTGATTTTATAGTGCAACAAATACAGAGGTTGGCTAAATTATAATGGATATGTACATTAGGGATACAACTTTTTTACAATTTTTGAAAATATCAAAATGGCCCTATCCATACCATGAATTGCATAAAAAAACAATAAGAACTTCATCTTTAGATTTTCGATATCGTTAAAAAAGATTCCGCGTCAAATGCAATTAAGTTTGGGATCAGTAAGTTCTAGTTTCACTTAATTTCACTTAACAAATATAGTTTTTAGATTGTGATTTTGATTATAATCATATAATTACATTAAGAAATGTAAATAGTTAAATAGTTATAAAAGAAAAAATTTTGAAAAAATAAAAAATTTTGAAAAAATAAAAAATTTTGAAAAAATAAAAAATTTTGAAAAAATAAAAAATTTTGAAAAAATAAAAAATTTTGAAAAAATAAAAAAAAAAACTTAAAGGACTTTTAGAAATTGGCTTCGACGCGGAACGTTTTTGTTCCGAAATGACCTGAGGAAACATTTTTCGGTTTCAGCACAACATCGGCTACAGCGTGGTGGTAGGGCCTTATTTTGGTTGTACCCCTAATGTACATGTAATCCATGTAATCTAATAATCTTACAAAAAAAAAACAAAATTTTTGTTTAAATTTTAAGATTCATTAGTTGAATTATGCTGTTAAACGGTTTGCTAAGATGATTAAAGTCATTAATTTTCTAAATTCTAATAAAAGTATTTACTATTTTTTTTAGTAATCACCTTATTAAATTGGCCAA
Source organism: Delia radicum (assembly GCA_021234595.1). Classification (NCBI taxonomy): domain Eukaryota; kingdom Metazoa; phylum Arthropoda; class Insecta; order Diptera; family Anthomyiidae; genus Delia; species Delia radicum. The sequence continues at coordinate 198,398,825 of CM037855.1, read as the reverse complement.
TCCCTGTGAATCCTCGCAAATACATGCTAGACTACAACACACAAAGGAGTGATTACAAAGTTATCAATAGGGCTAGGAAGTTAATTCATTTATATTCGTCATTTATATACATAAAACATGTATTTAAAATAGTAAAATACATATGTACACACAGAGAAAAATTTAGCTATTTGCCAACTGAAATTCAGTTACTACTACTCAAATTTGGTTATTACGAATTTCAGACGGTTGGTAAAACTCAACATTAGTTTTCACCCCAAGGTTGGTTAATTCAATTGAATTTTAGTTGCAACACGCAAAATATACAGAAAGCTAATGTAAATATCGTTGTACTAACTGCATTTATAAGTTGTTACCATTTTAATACAATTCGGTTGGCACTTTATTTTTCTGTGTCTATTAAAAATTTAACAATATGCATTTTTTTTTGTTTTAAAAAAGAGAGGCAACACTCAGGAAATACTTCCTATATTTTAGTGTGTTGCTTTCTTTGGAAAGGGATAGTAGAGAGATGAAAGGTGGGGAAAGATGAAGGGCTTCAGACATGGCAACACTGTAATTGCGCGAGATGATAAGTATTAGAACAGTTGTACTCGCCACCTGATGGAGAGTTGGCGAACTTATTGAAGCTTTTTGGTTCATAGCCCTGATTCATTATTTTACTTCGGTGGGGTTAATTGCTATGGGAACACCGAAGGTGGACATTGCGATACGTATGAGGGATAGAAAAAACTCATACGTATTATTTTGATGTTGCCGGCACCGGGGATCGAACCCGGGACCATCTGTGTAATAGTCCAACGCGCTAACCATAACACCACAACGCCCACTAATTTGACTTTTACCAATAATAAAGTTTTCAAAATATTTTATTTTTTCGTATACTTGAATAAACTACGAATAATTTTTAATATGGTTTTAAAGTATGGACTTTGAGGTTTAAGAACAATATCAAATTACTGCGATTGGGTGAAGGATATAGAATATCCTTGCAATTAAAGTTCACTTATTTTTTCATTTTGTAATATTGCGAATATTATAAAACCTCTTAATCGAATTTGCAAAATTTTATAACACGATGTTAATTTATATTCCACTTAATTTATTTAATCAAAAAACCTATCAATTCTACTTAAATCTCCAAACACGATTGAAAAATCTTCACGACGCTGATTTTGTTCTCATCTGCGAAATTTTGGTCAATATGCGATGTATAGCACTTTTTGAAATACCTATCATTTCAGCCAGCTTAAGCACCTTCAGCCCACGATCATCCAAAAGTATTTTGTGGATTTCCTTAACCGTTTCTGGCGTGGACATGGCAATTGGTCGACCACTATGGTGTTCGTCTGGCAGCTCGTACGGCCTCGTTTAAACTCTGCCACCAAATATGGCTTATAAACAAAAGAGCAGACTCCTTCAGAGTCTTCACGACGCTGATTTTGTTCTCATCTCCGAAATTTCGGTCAATATGCGATGATTAGCACTTTTTGAAATACGACCATCCAAAACTATTTTGTGAATTTTCTTAACCGTTTCTGGCGTGCACATGTCAATTGGTCGACCACTATGGTGTTCGTCTGGCAGCTCGTACGACCTCGTTTAAACTCTGCCACCAAATATTTTATATAAACAAAAGAGCAGACTCCTTCAGAGTAGGTTGGGATGAGACCTTTCAAATGAAATTATTGAATTACATAACGGTGACCAAGTTTTACCATGCTCACAAATTCACTGAGATCGTTTATTTTTGATAGCTCCCAAAAAAAAAAAAAACTAAACAACGTGGTGCCTTAAAACTTAAAACATATGTTTTATAAGATTGGCACCTTTCGCCAAAGTATTTTTTTTCACACTACTGCCGCCATCTATACACTCACAATATATTTTCCGTTACCGATTGTAGTTTATTTAAAAAGTAATCCGTAAAGTTTGTTTTTAACTGAATAAACTATTAAAATACAAAGAAACATATTTTTCAACTTTTTTGACTGTTATTTAAAAAACAAACTATGAATTAATACGGATTTTCTGTAGCAGTTAATATTTTCGTTTAAAATCTACATGTTTAAAAAAAATCTACTTGTTTAAAAAAAAAATCACACAAAAATCACAGTAATCTTTTTTTTTAAAAGTTCTCTCAAACGTTTTTCATATGCATGAACTGGGGATGGTAAATTAATTACTTATTTACATTTTCAGTCCAAAAAGTGCCAAAGTGGCCCAGCTGGCGATTAAGTGCTTTGTTTCAGTAAATTTTGTTTTACTTTCTTATTTTACTGAGGGTATTCAGCGTGGTTATTTGCACACGATGCAAATTTGCACTTTCTCATCCTTGAGCAGTATTGACGGTGCATAATGTGCATATTAGAATAGAGATGGAGTTCCCTCACTGTTCCAAATTTATATGTTAAAGCACATCTATTAGATGACATCTAGGAGATGAAGAGATAGAGATAGAGTAAAAACTCTGAGTTTCTTTATTCATGTACAAATAACAAATATATATATAATATATATAAAATAAAACGAAAAGTTAGGATTATAATTTTCGCAGTATAGAACATGTGTTAGCTGATTATTTGAATACAAGAAAATTAATTAGCAATATGGTAAAAGTCTAGTGTTTTTTAGGTAAACAAGATAAAGCGCATCAATGTTTAATGTAAATTTAAAATTAAGCAATATTCTTGTGCAACTTTTGCTAGTTTGCAACAAATTACCCGTGTGTATGTCATATTGGAAGGTTAGAAAAAATCAAAAAGGTTTTGTGTCTGCACAAGATATGTGTTAAATATTTAATATTGAGTTGGCTACATTGAATGATAATAAAATTGTCAGTAATATGTGCAATAGTATTGCAAGAGTACCTTAACAATTAAATTAAATCAAAAGGTACCAAAATGTTTACAAAAGTGCTTTTTACTTTAGTACTAAACCAAATATTTTATTTACCATCACTATAGTTTTTCTTTAGATTTTAATTGTCTTTTATTTTACAAACACATAGTTTTTTAAGTTATTTGCATATTATAGTAAAAGATGAACTCAAAGGTCATCCTTTTTCGTTATGCTGCCATATAAATGTTAGGCGCCATTCGCTCAATTAATTATTATTCAATTAATCTTATTATTTAGTTTTAAAAACAAATCCTAACATATATTATTATTAAGTATATAATACATTATGTAAATAATACATTTTTATTTATTTTAAATTAAATTTGATGATAGCTAAAATAAACGACAATCGTTTATTTTTACGTTTTTGGGGGTAAAATTTTGATGGTTAAAATAAAGGAAAATCGTTTATTTTTAAGTTTTGGGAGTTAAATTTTGAATTGTCAAAATAATGGAAAATCTTTTATTTTTATGGATTTTCGGTAATTTTTTGATAGTCAAAAAAAAACGAACGTCGTTTATTTTAACGGATTAAGCAATTATTTTTTAATAGTTAAAATAAACGAAAGTACTTTGTTTTTATCGATGTTTTTAGTTAATTTTTTAACAATTAAAAATAATTGGAAATTACTATTGTTTTAAACGAAAAATCAGTAGTCCTGTTTTTAACAACTTTTTCTATAGTTTTAATGTACAAATTCGTTTGTTTCTAACTATAAAATATTGTGAGTGTACGTCAGGTCGGCTAATTTTGGGACCGCCCAAAATGTTGGATATTTCCGTCGTAGATATTTTCTTAACGAAATCGTGAAAAATTCGAAATGTTAACTTTAAATATATGCATAGTTAAAAATTTCGGGCATTTTGAAACGCGTAATATTTTAAATTAAAAATCATGTTTCATACTATTTGAATGTTGTAAAAAAAATAATATTTTTGTTTTCAATTTTGTACATTTTTGCCAATGTTTATAAAAAAGAAAATAACTTTCCTTTAAAAAGTTATTTGCAAATATTTCTTTAACTATAGAAAGTGGGGTTCTATCTACCTCAGTCTTTCTCAATCTGACCTCTTTTTATTTGTTCGTAAACTCGCACAGAGAAAATGAAAACATGTTGCAGAAAGTTAAAAGTTTAAATAATTTTTTATCATGTTTTTTAATAATACTCATAATGTAATAAAAAATAATGAAGATAAAATTAAAATACATTTAATTTTAATAGAAAATAACAAAATATAAACAAAATAAAAGTAAGTGTTTTAAGCAACAATTTTGTATCAACATGTTGCAATTATTTTTTAGTGAAAAAAAAAATGATTTCATTACCTCGCCCGAGTTCAGTTGGTAAGCATAAAAAACATTGTGTAGCTTCTCTAATTGTATATACTCTTTGCTTTAGCTAACTTAAAAATTCTATGGTCGTATTCGTGATCTGCGTTCCAAAGACTTTTAAAAATGATAGGTCACAACCCGATGCATCAACTTTTTCTGATTTTGTTGAACTATGTTGTTATTGACTTTTTTCAAAGTTTTCATTATTATTTCCACAATTTTAGTAATTTTTGTCTTTCAAAGTGGTTTACAAATTTAAAACTGCCCAGGAAAACTTGCTATTACCATAGAATGGGAAATGGAAGAAGAAAACAAGAATCAGAAGTACTTATAGTTGAGGCCAAGAACACCTGATTTTAACATGGCTTACATATAGGGACAAAAATAAGACGTTGTGCTTACATATAGGGACATATAGGGACAAAAATAAGACGTTACAAAATATGTAGTGAAATCACCAGTTACACATAAGTACTTATTTCATTTCTTATTTGTAGCATCAAAAGTAATGCTTAAAGCCATTATATGACGTATTACTTGTAAGGATGTTAATAAGTAGTTATTTATAGGTGCAAAAATAAGTACGTATTAACATGTACCTAAATAAGAAGGTATTAATAGGCAATATTGCATAATTTATATATATAAATAAATTAATAAATTGCAATAAATTGCATTTAAATTATTAATTATGATATATTATGAATCTTTATAAATATACCTTACAAAAAAGTAGTTACTTATTACCTTACAAGTACCTTATTTCTTTGGCCCTTCCTAATAAGCAGGTATATAACACAATATTAGTAAGACATAATTGTTTAGCTTCCAAAATAAGTAGTGATGTATGTTCATATCAGTAAGGTATTATTTCAGACCTTCAAAATAACAACAAATGTAATGGATAGTCATTACTACGAAAGGTCTGAAATAAGTGATAATAAGTAACTTATTACTTTTGCTATTCCAAATAAGCACATATTTAACACAATATTAGTAAGGCGTTGTTTTTTATCTTACAAATAAGCAGTTACATATATTCATATTAGTAAGGTATTATTTCGGACCTTCAAAATAACAAAAACTGGAATGGATAGTCATTACTTTGGAAGGTCTGAAATAAGTCCTACCCATTACCAAAGTTTTGCTGGGTGCTAATAAAAACGAGTATCGTCAGAAAGTTTTTAATTGTATTTTTCTGTTCGTCATAAAAAAAAAATATGTGTATAAATTTAAAAACTATTTCATTTATAAAATACATAAACTGTGCATTATTTGTTTTTAGTAAAACATCAAAAAAATTTCTTAAAAACATGCATTTTAATTTAAATATGCATTTATATCAAATAATGCAAACAATAAAGGGCAAAATATGCATTTATTGCAAAATATGCAAAAATATGCGTCGAAGCAAATTTGTTGATTCGCAAAGATATTTTGTTAGCATTGGTCCCCAGCTAACGACAACAGACATTTAAAGGGTGGTTAAATTTTAAGGGCCGATGTTGATTTTAAATAAAACACATATTATTAAGGAAATTGTTGTCATTTCTTTTTATTATGATAATATTGGTATTGCTCAATTATGTATGGAACAAAATATCGGCCAAATGGCCGCCGCGACCTCGGTGGCACACCTCCATCCGATGGTCCAAATTTTCGATGACGCTGAGGCATAATTGAGGTTTTATTACGTTAATGTGCCGAATTATATCATTCTTTAGCTCTTGAATTGTTGCTGGCTTATCGACGTACACCTTTTTTTTCAAATAACCCCAAAGAAAGAAATCCAACGGTGTCAAATCACATGATCTTGGCGGCCAATTGACATCGCCACCACGTGAGATAACATGGCCATTGAATTTGTCACGCAAAAAAAAAATTGTTTCGTTAGCTGTGTGGCAAGTGGCACAATCATGTTGAAACCACATATCGTCCACATCCATATCTTCCAATTCGGGCCATACAAAGTTCGGTATCATCTCACGATAGCGAACACCATTCACAGTAACTGCCTGACCGGCCTCATTTTGGAAAAAATACGGCCCGATGATGCCGCCAGCCTAAAAACCGCACCAAACAGTCACTCTTTGTGGGTGCATTGGTTTTTCGACAATCACTCTTGGATTATCATTCGCCCAAATGCGGCAATTTTGCTTATTGACGAATCCACTGAGGTAAATTTGTGCCTCATCAAAATCACGAAGTGCACGATATGCATTTTAATTTGAACGCCCATTTTCATAATAAGCATGAATAACTTTAACGCGTTGCTCGATTGTGTATCTTTCTATGGTTCAAATTGAGTTAGTCTGAAATTGAGAAATGTCAAATTAAATGGAGAAAAAAAACTTTGTGTTTAGGTGTGGTTCACATTCAACATCGGCCCTTACAATTTAACCACCCTTTATTTACATGAACTTCCGAGCCCTAGTTATCAAATACACATACTCATAAATACCTTTATATTTTATTCTCATATCGTATGTATAATAGATAAATTTTTAGTAAAATTAGTTAAAATCTATTTACTTTTCATACTAACGTGCGCTAGCTTGATATCTTTTTATGATTATTTAATTTTATCATAAAAAAATATTCTATATTTGCGTAGTGCCTTGCTCGCTGTAGTCTCGTTGGCTTAAAAGCTACAACAGAAAGTCATATGAAACTAACGTCATTCTGATTCATAATTATCGACTGAAAACATAAAATCAACCACTCGATTTCCTTAACCCTTTCTGATTTCCATCAAACTTAGTATGAAAGATGTACATAATATGTCTATAACTTCGTCCAGATGTAAGACAGTTAATCCCAGCGGATCTTGAATTATCGCATTTCCAAATATAAAAATTATTCAAAAATTAAGTTTGATATAATTTTTATTAAAAATAGAAATTATGTTTTTTCGACCTTTGATTGTGCCTCGAACTTGAATAATTTTCATTTTCATTATTCAAAAATGTTTAAAAAGTAGTCGTACATAATCCTCCTTACGACAATTCATTGGCCCTGAACCCTTCTGTGGCGTACCCAATGGGTATGTCAGAGAGAGGCTCAGAAGATGGAGGGAGTCGGAGTTTGGGGCCTATTGGGCCAGATCGCCTGGGCAACGACAGGCGAGGCTGTTTATATCTCCATCTGGGGAGAGGTTGCGGAAACTCTTGTCTATGACGAGGGGCAAACTAAGGACCGTGACGGGTTACCTCACGTGACACTGTGGCCTTAGGTATTAATTGTACAAGATGGAACGATCATCTACGGATACGTGCAGGTTTTGTGAATTGGAACCCGAGACCTCAGAGCATGTTTTCTGCAAATGTCCGAGGCTCTCCGACAGGAGGGTGCATTATTTTGGTGGTCGAATAGTGACGCCATCGGACGTTTGGAACTGTTTACCTGGTAGGATAGTTGGCTTCGTAGGGAGCCTGAACCTATAGGGTGGGTGTATTCGTTGGCAGCACAAAATAACAACTTCTGGTATCGGTGCATAGTGCCACTCTAGTCTAGTCTAATCTAATCCTAATTATCTTTTTAACGGATTGCGCTTCGAAAGTCATTGCTACTCCATTTCAAATCTGCTTAAATTGTGGTTTTACTGGTTTACACAAGTAATTCACATCTTCACGTTAAAACGCATTGTTTTAAAAAACCGTGGTTCACAAAGCTGTCAAAAAACTGCTTTTTTTAATTTTTGAAGAAATATATGTTAATAAAAAATTACTTCCCTATAACGTGTCCAAATCTATTTATGGAGTTCTTACGGTATCCTGAGTTATGAATAAAAATGTAAAAAATTTAACTAAAAAACTAGAGTTGTGTAGTTCGTGAACGATCTAGTTTGTAAAGTCAGCAAAATTTTAGTCAGGAGGATGCTAGCAAAAAAATTGCTAATGTCAGCAAAATCTTTTGCTGAAAATCAGCGAGCTGATTTTTAGCAACAAAATTAGTAGATTCAGCAAAAGTTTTGCTAACACTTATTAGATTACAAATAAAAAAGCGTTGGTAAAAATTAATAAATTTTTTGCTGAATTTTAGTAGACTGAAAAAAACGCAAAAAAATTGTAATTTAGTTAATGTATTTGCTGAAAATCATAAAACATATTTTTGTGATTCTTTTAAAAATAATTTACAATAATTACGAAATATAAAAATTTTCATTTTCCCACATTGATGTCATGAATTAATTTAATATCTGAAAATATATTGAAATAAATATATATAACAAAAATTTTCTTTCAACTACTTACATCAATGGTTGTCTAGATGATGCTATCTTTTAAGGACGCAACTGCCGAAGATAATTATAGAAACGAAACGAAAAAATAAACAAAAATAAAAACAAACGAAACGAAAAAACAACCCTTTTTTTTGCAATAAGAAAAAGGAACCATACTAAGATGTGTGTCTTTGTCTTTCGCTTTACTCTGTCTACATGTCTGTATATGTTTGTTTGCAATTTGACCACACTAGATTATTAATCTATTAATATTTATTATAGTAATACATATTAAATTTAAATATTTTCTTTTGTCTTTTATTTTATTAATAGACAATTATTTTCACAAGCCGGTGACAACGTTGTTTTAATCCTCAATTTTGTTTTATGTATGAAAAACAGATATAAAAGTCTACCATGGTTGATTTTTTTATATGTCTTATTAGAGTTGTACTTTTTAGTATCATTTTCCTCTTCTCTACTACATCTTGACATGCCGCGACATCTGCTTATCAGCACAATTTTTTTTAGCAAAATTAATTAGTAAAACATTAGTATATTAGTAAAGCATTAGTATAAAACAGTTAAGTGCTGAATAAGTATAACAAAAATTTTAGCTGAAAACACGATTTTAGCAAAAAAATTTGCTAAAAAATAGTATACCTGATTTGCAAGACGTTTTACTAACTTTTCTACTAACTTATTTTTTTGAGTGTAGTCTTTACTTTTAACTAGTGAGCTAATTCGCAATTTTCAGCTCTTTTAGGTAATTCGCTCTTTTCGTTCTTTGTTTTCATTTAAGTGATATTTCTTTTCTTTATGTTGCTTTTGAGTTTAATTTTTTTTTTAATGTTGCCAGCTCAATTTTTTTAATGTTAAAAAGGTGTGTCTAATATTAATAATTCCCTTAAAAATTGTCAAACAAACGATCTAACGAACGATTGAATTAATTTGTTCAAAGCTCGATTGAACTAGAAGAGCGACCTAGTTCATTGGAAACAATTGAACTAGAAAGAGCGCTCACTCAAACGAACTAGATTGCCCAAGCACTTGGGAACATGAAGGAATACCATATAGGGATTTTCTCAACGGTATATAAGAATAATTTATAATTAACATATATTTTTTTTAAAAAAATTAGAAAACCAGGTTTTTTGAATTACAGCGTTTCGAACCCCGGATTTTGGAAAAATACATTTTTCCGTCAAAAGTGAATAATTTGTGTGTACCATTAAAACCGTTAAGCCGTTAAAGAGATATGGGCAATTATGTGCAACTACTTTTGTAAAACTTATTTTTATTTGTTTCAATAAAATATTTTTTTTTGTAAATCTTTTTTTCTACTTTATTTAGTATTTTGTTTCAGATTTTTGTCCATAACTTTTTGATCCCGTAAGAGCTCCACATTGGAATTTGGCAAAGCCAAAATGGAATAATTTATAATTAACATATATCTTTTGGAGAATTAAAATACATCGGATTAAAATACATCGGATTAAACCGCGGATTCTCAAAAAAAATTAAGTTTACCTTCAAAAAAAAATTTTTTTTTCTTATTGCATTATCAATCATGTAGCTTTAAAGATATGAACGATTATGTAAGACTACTTTTAGAAACACTCAGGGAACTTCTGCTTTAAAAATATGTAGTTGTTTGGATTGAAATACAGTTTCTTTATTTTTAATGTAAATGTCAGGCATTTGTGGAACAAATTTAATTTTTTAATAACCTTGTAGTTCATTTAAAAAAACAAACCACATCAAATGACTGTTTTATGATTTTACATTCATTTTTTACAGTTGTTTTTTGTTATTTAAAAAAATAAAAAATAAATGTTTGTTTATTATTTACTAACATATGTTTTTCATTTTTACTACAATTGTTAGTCGTTTTTTGAACATTAAAAACAAATGACAAATGTTAGTTGAATTTAATGAAATGTTAGTCGTCCTTTCTTCAAGTGAAATTTCATTTGTTTTTGACTACATTGCTGTCGTGTTTACCTATATTATATCCTAAGTGTACTTAAATTTTTTTTGTCATATTTGAAAACGCGATATTTCTAAAACCGTAAGATCTAGCAAAGCTTCCATACCAAGTCTGCTTAAATTTAAGGGGGGTAGAGGCCGAAAATTGAATATTTTTTGATGCTTTTATATGGAATGAGTCCATAATATCTGTTCGAATGTACACCCAAAAAAAAGGGTCATCATATATATGAAACAGTTTCATTGGACGAAAATCTATGAAATTTGTCATATTTATGTAGGTTTCATAAACGCGATGAAACTTTTAATTGACATTTATAAAAAATTCTTCATAACTTCTTCATCATTAGAAAAATAGAAAAATTTTGATAAATATTTTTTTTTATGATAATGGTCTATATTTTGAAAACTGAAAGAGATAGGGCAAAAAGAACAAATTTCTAACATAGTGGAGTACTAACGAAATTGAGCCCGATCCGAATGGAATTCCAAAAAGCATCTTCTTAACAACATTTTTATGAAACAGTTTCATTAATATTTATAAAACAGTTTCATTGGACAAAAAATAATGAAAATTTCATCATATTTATGCAGGTTTTCATAAATATAATTAAGCTTTTCCTTTGAGTGTAAACCTACATAGAAAAAAATTATTGTTCAAACATTTTCAAGTTGTTTAAAATTAAATTCGATTTTAATTTAAATTAAATATTTAATTAGAAATGTGAACTTATTTCCAAGTTTTTGGATAAATGTTTTATATATATTTAAAACAATAACACAAAAATTTAGATTTAAATTTCAGCAAAATAAATTAACTAACGTAGAAATTTTATACTAAGTATTTTACTTTTTTTCAATCTACTAAGCTCCAGCAAAACATTTTGTTGATTTCAATTAGTCGATTTTCATTTGCAATGAACTAAGTATAAGCAAAACATTTTGCTGAATTTACTAATATTCAGCTAAAAATTAGCTCACTGATTTTCAGCAAAACACATTTGCATATATTAGCAATTTTTCTGCAACAAAATTTTTGCTGAAAATTTTGCTAACTCAACTAACTTTTTTGCTAGCTTAACGGACTTTTTTTTAGTGTAGACGCACTTCAATGTTAGCAATTTCACTAGTTTGAGAAAAAAGTGGTCAAAGTGTGCAATGCCTAAACATTATGCACTCTTTCTGAAATTTTTCACATATATCTTTTACATCACTTAGACTCGGGGCGATGTCAAAGTCATATGCAAATTACATCTTTGGAAAAATTAAACACCCCAGTGTCTATACTTTAGCTAAAACTTGATTTCAGTGCTTATATTTGCACTGAAATTAAGCAGTTAATCCACTTTTGACTAGATTTATTTTTCAGTCTAAATGCATCATTAAGCGTCCGCCGTTTAGTGTTGCCACTTAAACAGATTTATCTGTATTTTTCTGTTTTCTGGGATACCAAATTACAGTTTTATTCATAAAAAAATGTTTTTAATTCATTCATTTTTAAACTTTTTGCTTGATTATATAGTAGATATACGCTCGTGAGCTGAATTTTGCGTGAATCACTCGTGAACGTGAGTCAAATTTTTGCGTGAGAGAGTTTGTGTGAGTAGAATTTCACCAAAAAATTAGTTTTTACTTTAGTAATTGTTTTCTTTAGCTGTCTAAATAATTTTGGGGTTTTAAAACACTAAAAATAATGGCAAAGCAACATATTCAGGTCAAATTTGAGTTAAACATTCACAAATTTCCTAAATTTTTACAAATTATTTTTTCCGGTCTGGTTTTATTTCGTGAATTTGCCTGATTCGCGTGAATCACGCGTGATTTTAGCAAAAACTAAAGTTACTCACATGAGCGTTAGTGAGTATGAGTAAAAAAATTAATCTCGTGAGTGAGTAAGTGAGTGTGTGTGAATGCAATTTTTCTCTCGTAAGAGTTAGTGTGAGTCAAAACTCGCTCACGTGCCCATCTCTATTATATGTATAGGCTGTACTATTTCAACATACTGAGATAATATAGCTTTTTGCCAACTGGAAATCCTTTGTTTCTACACGCTGGAAAAAAAACGTCCTGCTGGAAATATAAATGCTGGTAATATACTTTTGTTTGGAAAACATTTCCGTTTCCCATGTTTCTACTATAACATGTTTCCTTGCAAATATCAATTTGTTTGCTTATATATTTTTGGAAAATTTGAAAAACATCTACCGCCAGCTATATATATATGTATGTTTGACTGTAAATATATGTTTATTATTAGTATGTTTGCATGCCCCAAACATAATATCTAAAAATTTAAAAATTGCAAATATATCTTTGTTTAGGTTTGAAAATTTTAATAATTGTAAACATATAAATAATTACCTGCAAACATAATCAAAATTATCTTTTTTTCTGCGTGTACAAAATTCAGTTGTTATAACAAAATTTGAGTTTTTACAATTTATATGGGCAATTGGCTCTATGGTTCTTATTTCGTTAAGTTTAATGAATTGAAAAAAAAACGTTGTACAGGGTTTGGATGACTATACTTGAAGGATATGACGTGCAAAGTTTTACATTGAAAAGTCTTCACCTTAAGAATTGGTGGTCATCTAAAATTCGAAAAATTAAAAAAACGACTTGAAACTTGCAAGAGTTTTTCATTCATTCCGTTTTCTCTGTAATAGCTTTTAGCTTTCAGATCCAAACCGATACAAAATATAGTCACTAGACTTGGAGGATATATCCACAAAAAAAAATTTTTTGATATCGCTGCTGGGGGAAAATTTTTCCGAATTTTGAACTTTTTGAAGATTTTAAATAGGGTTTTTGCGCGGTTTAATAAAAATGAGTTTTAAGCGCAGAATTATAAAAACGGCGTAATTTTATAAAGTTAGAGGTATATTAATTTGTGCACCTCCGAGGCGAAAACGCACTCTAAAATTTTTAAACGCAAAAATTTTATGAACTTTTGAAAATTTTTACAAAAAAACAATTTTTTTTAACCTTTTTTTATATCAAATCTTGGCATGGGAACATGTTTAGGTATCTAAATAGATTCTTCGCGACGGACTAAACTGAAAAAAAAATCAAACGTACATCGAATGGAAGACTTTACTAAGCTTGAAACAAAATGTTTCTAACCTCAAAAAGCATCCTTGTATGTATGAAATATTTGATTTTGAAAATTTAAAAGAATTATTTTTGAATTCTGGTAAATAAGTCACCCAAAATCCCAACAAGTATTTTATAATTTTTTTTGAACCCTTAGAAAGTGAGACTATATTTTTAAACAATATTCACGAGGGCCACCTTAACAAATTTCAACAAAACAATTAAAACATACTACCGCGAAAACCGCCAAATTACCGCCGCACTGTGTTGCGGCTAGTGGAAAAGTAACTTTTTTCCGATTATTTTTTTCAGTGTTTTTAATGATGCAATTTTGTCACAGACATTCCAAGTAAACAAAAAACACATAAAGCTTATTTTTATGTTGGCCGGTTGATTTTTAATTGATTTTAGAAGTCTAATATACAAAATTTTCACGAAAAGAGGGGATTTCAGGGCTGTATTCAAAATGATCTCATTTGATTTTGGTGACAGATATTTTGATTTGGAAAAAAAATCTGGCTTCGGACAAGTATCTTCTGTAAAAAAAAGGAATGTTGTTTGAGACATTTTCATATGCACCTTTTTTAGAGCGAAAACCCGACTAAAGGTCCATTTTTCCTTTAAATTTGGGTTAGGTAAGCAATATCTAAAAAGTCCCAGAGAGTCCCAGTTCCAAACCACTACAGAAATGTTACATAATTTGTTTTCAACGAACTGTGAAAAAATCAGCTGCCGCTACCAGCCCTCCTGGGAGTTATAGCGATGTTAGTATATCACTCTCAGTATTTATTCCATAGAAATAGAACGGAAATTCTCGGAATCATTTATTTTTTTATTCTACATATATTCTAGCACTCCACAGAAATGAGCATAACTTAAAACTGAAGCTATTGACTTCAAACCGGTATCAAATTAAAGCTTTTATTGCCACCTTTCAAATAAGAAATGAAATAGATTTTGGTTTTATATAAAATTTCAGAGTTTTTCAACAAATATCGAAAAATCATGAAAATTTGACGTTTATAATTCTTGTTCGGACCACCCTATAGTTTATTTAAAAAACTAATCATAGGGTATTTATCAGAAATAAAAGAACAATTAAAATAAATTTTTTTTGTAAATTTTTCGAAAATTTTTTTTTTTTTTTTGATTTTGTTGAAAATTTGACCCAACATTTTTTTTCGGTGTACATTTTTTTTTCACTCATTCTGTTTGGGATTTCATTCTGACCAATCTGTAGAAGTTTCTCATCGATACAATTAAAATTACAGTTTAGGCAATATGATTTCCAAAAACTTCCGGTTTCGCAACACTGTGCGCCGATGCACTGATATCTTAAAGAACTTGCTTTATTGTTTGTGTTGTGAATAAAAATTACTAAAATGATTTCAGAATATACATTAAAAAACGTGAAATTCGTAAAAAGAAAACTGAGAAGCGAAACAAATTAACCGATAAAAGACGCGAATATCGCCAATCTGAAAAAATAAAAAGCAAAAAAAAAAGAAAACAAATCGCAAATGGGTGTAAGAAAGTCAGTTAGATATTTGGTTTTAAATAATAATAATAATAAAAACAATGCCATCAAAACAAGAAATTGCGGATTAAAAAAAAATACAAACGGCTTAGAATTTATCACTGGAACCCAAGATTTAACTAACGAAACGTTAGTTACAGCTTCCAATTTGTAGAACAATTTTACAAATTTTAAAGGTAACAAATCAAAATAGCAAAAAATCATGAGTGGCAAAGTTTAAATGGTTATATCTCTTAAACCATTAGCGATAGGCAAATAGTTTTCTCCCAAAATATTACAAATTATGTCTTATACTAGCCGTAATTTTGTAAAATGTTTAACAATTTTAAATAAATTTTTATATGCATACGCGATCAAAAAAAATTTTTTTTTATTTTTTTTTCAGTGTATTTCAAAAGTATTGAAGCTTTTACAAATATTTTAGTGTGCTAAGAAGCCCTTAAGGGGTATTATCCACACGCGTTATCCTTTTTCAAATTTAAAAAAAAACTGTAATTTTAATATTTTTTTTTAATATTTTTTTTTAATTTTAAACTTGAAACCGCCGTAAAATTTGCGCCGTTTAATAAAAATGATTAACGCGAACGTATTTCACATGCTCAAATATAGGCTTCTACACACAAAAATCGACATTGATGTCAGACAAAAAAAAAAATGTCTAGGTGCCGGAAATTTTTGAAGTTGCCCATATAGCTTCTGGAAAGTGCAATGTACTTTTTTTTTATATTCAGAAGAAATAAAAATATGTCAAAACTGAATCTTTCACATATTCAAATATTATTGTAATTAAAAAAAAAACACCTGGGGAAACCTACCGAAGTTTTTAACAAAAAATTCTTTAGCTTACTTTACCACAAATAAGTTTTTTAATTATGTATTTTTAGAATATATTTTTTTTTGATAAGCAATATAATTGCTGTGATAATATTTTATAGCAGCTACATACATAAATATGTATGAAGGTATTGAAATGATAAATTATTCAATACGATTATTTATTTTTAATAAAATATATATTTTAACTTTATTAAGAATGTATGGATAAATAGTAAAAACTTCCAATAAAGGACGAAAACGGCAGCATTAAATTAGTTCGTTGTAATGTAAAAGTCCACCATTGAGGAACGTAAAATAAAGTCAATATATATATTTCATCATATTAATCAAACAGTGATATTATTTTATCATAAGTTTCCAATTGTTTTTATAAATAACACTACTAGGGTTGTCACTCGAATACAAATTATTCGATTAATCGACCGAACAAAACAAAAATTCAAACAAACAATTTAAAAAATATGATTTTCGAATAACGAATAATTCGAATAAATTTTGACTTTTAATCGAATAAAACGAATAATTAGAAAAATACTTCTTTTAATAATTTCTTTTCCGAAATTGATCAAATTTGAGAAAGTTTATATATAAAATGGTAATGGACAAAATAAAATCAAAACTATATTGAGAAATAATTGAAATTTTAAAACGTTTTTTAATCGTTTCCCAAGATATGAACACTTTAGTAATGGGTAATGATATATGATTTGACTTTAAAGCAAACAGTGTAAGGGAATTCACAGATAAAGGGCAATCTTTTATATATAGCAAGACTTTTGAAGTTTAAACTATAAAAAAATAGCTAGCTAGTGTACCTAAAATAAGGTCTTAACAGTTCTTTCGATATGTATCTTGCCTGAAAATGAAATGAATGAAATCTTGCGTCGTTAATATACACTCAAAAAAAAGTTTGTAAAGTCAGCAAACAATTTTGCTGTGTCAGCAAAATTTTAGTCAGGAGGGTGCTGCAAAAAAATTGCTAATGTCAGCAAAATCTTTTTGCTTTTTGATTTTTAGCAACAAAATTAGAAGATTCAGCAAAAGTTTTGCTAACACTAGTACTTTAGAAATAAAAAAGCATTGCTAGTTGCACTAGTAGATTAGAAATAAAAAAGCCTTGCTAAAAATTAATAAATTTTTTGCTGAATTTTAGTAGACTAAAAAAAAACGCAAAAAATTTGTAGAAAAATTGTAATTTAGTTAATTTATTTGCTGAAAATCATAAAACATATTTTTGTGATTCTTTTAAAAATAATTTACAATAATTGCGAAATATAAAAATTTTCATTTTCCCACATTGACCACATGAATTAATTTAATATCTAAAAAAAATATATAGAAATAAATAGATATAACATAAAAAAAATTTTCTTTCATTTACTTACATCAATGATTGTCTAAATGATGCTTTCTTTTAAAGGACGCAACTGCCGAATATAATTATAATTATAGAAACAAAACGAAATTATAGAAACAAAACGAAAAAATAAACAAACACAAACGAAACAAAAAAAAAAAAACAACCTTTGTTTTGCAATAAGAAAAGGGAACCATAAAAATCTACCTTAGATGTGTGTCTTTGTCTTTCGCTTTACTCTGTCTACATTTCTGTATATGTTTGTTTGCAATTTGACCACACTATTATTAATCTATAAACATTTAGTTTAAATAAATAAATATTTTATTTTGTAGTATACCTGATTTACAAGACGTTTTACTAACTCTTCTACTAACTTATTTTTTTGAGTGTAGTCTAAAATTAAAGTATTTGAGAATTGGTATTATTGTAGTATTCAAATTGATGCCAAAATTCATAAATTTTTGAGATAATATGGTAAAATACATTCATTATTTATGTATTTTTAAAATTATTTTTCTTCGTTATTCGTTCGATTAATCGAATAATTTTTAAAAATTAATCGTTTGATCGATCGATCAAAAGTTGTTTGGACGTTTATTCGAACAAAATAAAAACACGAATAGTTGACATATTGTAGTGGTGAAAAAAAAGTTGTGTTGAAAAAAAAAATTTCAGGGAGTTTCAATTATTATTCACCTCTAAGCTTCTGCTGAAAAAATATGACATACTATTTTATACATCAGACGCTACCATGAAATTGTACTACCTGTAACTTATATAATAATACTAAACAATGATTAAGAAGGAAATCATTGATTATGTCTTAATTACCGAAACTCATCAAATTTTAAACTCTGATTTTACAGAAATTTTGATGATTAAGAATTTAAACATAGATTTTTTACCCTACAATTCATATTAGTATTTACATTTTTTTGTAAATTTTGTAACTTTTTCAAAATTTATACGTATTTATTATACATATGTAAAATAAATAGCTTACAGTATTTCGTTGTGTCCATTAAATTATATAGGTTTTTAGCGTTTAATGTTTTGTGGGAATCGGTCACAATGTGGATCTTACTTTCGTACAAATAGAATGCGTTTAATGGGAACAAATTTTAGCTCAAACATGTCTGTGGCGAAAATTGTTATTTTGACGCTAACAGTAAAAATTGGTAATAGTTTTTGCAAACTATTAACAATTAGTTCAAAATGTCGTTGCGGGGAAAATTGCTAAAATTAGCAGATTTTATTTGCTAAATATTAGAAAGATAAACATTTTGCTCATCTTATTTTACTAATATTTAGCAAAAAAAAAAAAAAAAATGCTAATTTAAGCGTTTTTTTTTTTTGCAATGTAGTTTTTAACTTATATTTAGTAACTTTTTCTGCGGAGTATTTCACTTCTATTTCAATTAATTTTAGATGTGTTGTAAAGGACACATAAAAGTAATAGACCAGCATTCTTTTTTTTTTTTGTCCCAAACGATATAGTCCGACATCATAGTTTATTTGATTATCAAAAAACATCCAAAATCGTCTTCTCTTATACAGACAGTTACCCATTGGAAACAATTTATATATTCGTGTAGCATGCAAAGTAGCACTTTTAATTTACAGAAATTAACGGTTGCAGTTTTTAAAAACATCAGTTTTAACATCTATTGCATGTTTTTATTACCCCGTAACATGCAAAAAAATTCTATAAAATACTCTTATTTCGCGAGTTTTAAAAATTTTTTTCTTCTCTTTTACTATCTATCCTTGTTGTCAAGTAAAAATATTTAAAATTAACAAATCATTGATTAAATTTTAATAAGTTACCGATATTATTTTAAGTAAGTTTAAGTACTAATCAATGATTAAGGCGAAATAGCCATTGGAGATATGTTAACGGCCCTAAGATACACATTTTGTATGCAACATTTCGAGGTATCTTCAAATTTTCACTAATAACTTTTTAACTGCTGGACCGATTTCGCTAATGAATGAATTCCTAGGAAATGGATTAACGGGCATTTTTTTAATTCTGAATAAATTTTTTTAGTTAAATAACAGATTTAGTTCAATTAGGTTGGAATCCGTTTAACAGACTTTTGAACTAACTTTTTTATGAGTGTAAACTTAAACACTACTGAAAAATACACTCGAAACTATTTTTTTTTTAATTTAAATAAAAAAAACCTGGAATTTTTTTATGACAAAACTCATTTCAACAATTGCCCGTGATTGTGAAATGTCCGCTTTCGCTAGGTTTTACTGTATAAACTTTTTGTATTTCATTCTAAATTTACATTCTATGTGACACTTATCTTGTGTGTTATCTACTGCAAAATAAAGTAAAAAGAATACGTTTTAAATGCGTCTAAGAAGAAAAAATAAATAACTAAACAAAAAAAAAACAGATTAGAAACTAAAATAATTTTTTTTTTATTTCTTGAAAAGAAACTAAATAATGTGTAAAAAAGTTGAATTAAAAAACACTGATAATATACACTCATAAAAAAAGCCCGTACTTATAGTTGACAATTCAGATATGACCACAGAAAATAGTACCCAAATTTGCGCCAGCAGAAGTTTCAATGATGTTAAGAATCACACACAGTCTGCTAAATTTAGGTGACCCACATTTTAGTAGAACTAAATTTCAGTTGACGGATGAAGTTAAATAAACTAAGAATTTAGCTAAATCAACAGAATTTTTTAGCTAAATCAACTGAAAATGTTGTCTAAAAATGTCTTTCCGGATATGACAAGAGGTAGGTCCATATTAATTAGATACTCGTACGTAGTAACGGTTTTTGGTCCATTTTAATTTATCTCGAGTAGTTTCCGAGATATAACCTATTTTATGATAAAAGAGATAAAAAATATGAGAAAATACGCCATCTACAAGTGAGACTGATACCGAAAACACAAAAATAGCGGTTTGTTGTTTATTTATTACATTTTGTGTTACACACACAGAAAACAGTTTTGTAGTTGTAACCGAATTTTTTGCCAACCGAATTTTTGTGGTTCCAAGTACTATCACTATTATTAAATTTCAATACTATTATAACAACCGACATTTATTTACAAATTTCGAATTTTTATTGTTACAATTGAATATTTTATGTTTATGGACTGAAATAGTCTATAAATAGATTCACATGCGTTCAACAAATTTATTTTAAAAATGTTAAGTTTTCTTCGATCTTCTTTTATTTTATTCTTTTTAGTTTAAACGAGCTTAAGATCAAATTGTAATATTTGTTCCCTGAAGAAGTCACCCAATGTGGAGACGAAATATTGGAAATAAATAATTAATAAATAAATGATCTTAAGCTCGTTTAAACTAAAAAGAATAAAATTTATTTTATTAATAAAAAAATTATATGCCTCGAACTGGGCTCGAACCGGCGATCTTCCGTTTGTCAGGCTAGTACTTTACCTCTAGCCTAAGCCCAATTTAAATATGTTTTTTTAAATTTCAACTTTGAATATTTTCTAGTTTTAAATTTAAATATTTATCTAAAAATAGATTTGTATGTACAGTAGACACAAATTAGAACCGCTTTGTTTTTGAGCGAATTATAATTTCTGAATTATTCTAATTTCTAGACTTTTTTTTTCGAATAAAAAATAAAAAATTGAGTAAATTTACTTCCAAAAACTAAAATAAAACTCGTTTTAATTTTTTTAATTCAATTTTATTTGATAAAAACAAGAAAACAAAACGTAACAATTCAGTCCAATATATCAAATGTATTTTTTTTTAAATTTAAAATATGAATATAAAAAAAACTAATGGCAACAAAACATAACAATTCAGTCAAATTACATCACATGTATTTTTTTTAATTAAAAACTAAAAAATTGTACATATTAAAAAAAAAAATGAAATAATAAAGTTAAAAGTTATTGGAGGGATAGACTGCACAATGGCCAAGATTACAACTAATCTTTGTTTGACATATAATCAGTTATATTTGTTTGTTTTTTTTTGTTTTCATCGAATCCGAAATATCATTACGCAGAGCCAAAATGATATAATTTGGTGATTCCCCTTTTTAGTTTTACCATGTTCACACAGAATAAAAATAAATTGAGGATTTCTCGTGTTCAAATAACCAAAATACATTAAACGCTCAGAAATTAGAATTTTAAATTCAAATTTCAGAGCGTTTAATGTATTGCAAACACTGATTCTAATTTCTGGACGTTCGAATTACTGAAAGCTCTAATTTGTGAGCGTCTACTGTACAATAGAAATTCGGTTGCTAATCTCAATATTTTATTAGAGTTACCATACTAATAAAAATAATTTATATTATTTTAAAATTATTTTATTAAAAAAAAAATCTTCTCCGCGAACTGGGCTCGAACCAGCGACCTTCTGCTTGTCAGGCAATCACTTTACCTCTAGCCTAAACTCAATTTGAATTTCTATTTTAAAATTTCTTCCTTGAATATTTTTTTTCTTTCAAGTTTAAATATTAATGTCTAAAAATAGATTTGTATGCACACCAGAAATTGGGTTGCTAATCTTAATATTTTATTAGAGTTACCAAAACTATTAAAAAAACTTTATATTACTTTAAAATTGGTAACGAAAACTGATATATTAGATAGAGTGATTGTTTTTTTTTGTAGGCGAAAATAATATTTGGTATTAACTGCAAATATTTTATTCAAGGCATAAACTCTCCGAAAAGTGGTTGGTTGTTGATACTAAAGGTAATGTAGAAGTTAATATTTTTTCAATATTGATAAGGAAAACCAATTGTTTGAATGATGTGACTGTGTTTTGGTTAATTTTGTATATTTTCTGTTTACAATATAAATAAATTATTCTGATAATGAATTTTAAGTATTTGCAATTAAAAATATTGACTAATGATTAAATTTTGTTGGTTACAATGGAATTTCAACCAATTTACTCTGTGTGCAGTGATTTATAGTGTCCGACCGAACAGTTCGGCCAAAAAACTATATTTTGTCGGTTTTTTGATATCTAGAGGCAATGATGACAAATTTTGGTATTGGAAACATGTTTGTTGAGCCGATTTAAATCGATTTTGTGTATAAAATTTAAGAGAAAAGCCGAAGTTTAGCTATAAAGTTAAAAGTTCGCCGCCGAACTATTTTCGATTTGGCCGAACGTTCTGAGGCTGAACAGTGAATTCATTGCTTAACTACAGACTTTTCTTCAGATTTGACACTCAAAATAGCATCTAATCAGACCAATAAACATTTTTCCAATCGCCGAATTTGTCCATAATGCTTTAAAATACCGAATACAGACCAAATGCATTTTCTGGCCGAACTATTCGGTCGGACACTAGTGATTTATGTTATTATTCGTATACTCTAATGACAATGTAATAAATATTCAGTGACTAATGTTTTATTTGTTTATTTTATTATATCCTTTAAGTTTTTCCTGAAGATGTTTCCTGAAGATGTCAAGGGTTAAGAAATATTGAAGAAAATAAACAAAAAAATTTTATTAAACAAAAACATTGACCTCGAGCTTAAATATAAATTTACTAAAATTACAATAAAAAGGTCGAAAAAACTTATACATCTTTAAAAAAAAATATTTTTTAAATGTTTTACTTTAAAATTTTAAAAAATTTAAACCAAAAGTTTATTTTTCGATCTATTATTCAAGTTCAAGATCATTTGTTTTTTTTTTTAAACAAAAAACCGTGCAATATTTATTTATTAATTAAAAAATGTCTTCATCCGCTAATTTAATGCAGACTTTATCTACTGACAGGTCCTTACAGGATTCATTTCGCGTCACCGAAAATCTTCAGACGACCAATGTAGAAGGGGTGGAAGATTTATCCCCCTCCCCTCCCCTCCCCTCCCCATTGATCTCAACAATACATTGACATCAGATCTGAACAATACATTGAAAATTTTCAAAAAAAACAAAGTTTTTCTTCATACAAAAAAATGCCGCCCTAATGTAATTATATGTATAACAACTTATATGGTAATGCGATTAAAAAATTTTCTTAATCGTGATGTACTCATATGCCGTTTACTTTAACCTCATAAATGGAGTGTATTTTGTGTATAAGGCAAGCAGGTCACAAACGTCTTTGTCGGGTTGTATTTATTTACCTTACTAATCATGTTACCAACTAAATTATTACATTAGACAAGTTTCACTTAACTTTTCTATTTTTGCTTTATTTTTTTTTTTTTTTAAGAAAAACTCAAACCTTACATTCCAAAGCAAATAAAAATGTATTCCTAGTTACTAACTGCACCTCCATTTAGACAATATTACTTATAATCAGGGCAACCAGAAATATGCTCCAAAAAAATCCCCTAGAAAATGACATAAAAAATATACTCGAAAACTATACTCTTAACCTTTTTCTTTAAAAATCCGTATTTTTAAATTTTTTTTTCAGAACAGTTGAAGGAACATTTGTGAAATCTATTTCAATCTCTAACAGAAAAAGCGATAAAATTAGAGAAAAAGGAGATATCATAAACAGGAATCTCATATTTGAAAAATGGCCAAAATCAGTGCTACTATCCCTAAAAAATGTTATATAAAGATTTGTTTTTTTTATATTTTGTAAATTTTTATTAAAAAAATTTTAAATTTTTCTGTGAAAAATAATCTTAAAAAAAGGAAAAAAATTAAAAAAATGTGTTTTAAAAATATATTTTTGTTCTAAAAATACATTTTTGTTTTAAAAATTACAAAAACAGGGTTTTATCAAAAATATGCTCTCAAAATATACAAAAAATTTGCTGTTAAGAGCAAAATAAGTTGTAACAAATCGATGCCAGAAATCGTTAAATATTCTGAAACGCATAAATTTCTTTTAAATTTTTCAATACGACGCACTTAAACAAATATTATAAAGCATATTTCTGGTTGCCCTGCTTATAATAAATACCCACGGGTATTATTAGCACTATTGTGGTATGGTATTGGTAAATGGAAGCTATGGAATTGTTAAATTGGTAAAGAGGAAATATTGACAAGGAGAGTCTCCCGATGGGTTCTCATCGATCTTAATGATCTTTTTATATGTGATAAGGAAAAAAAAATATAAGGGACACGTACTTTTTTTAGCGGCCCAATATCATGTTTAAGGATAAAAATAATACAGTTTTGTATGGAAACATTTCTGAAACTAACGAAATTGAAAATTTTTTGAACGCAGTTTTGATGTACTCGAGAGAACAAAAATTTTCATAGCAATATTTTCTATGTGTATTGTGTGTTAGGGTTGCCATTTATTTAAAATATTTAAAATATAGGTTAAAAAGCTCTTCGTAAAAAGTCGCATCAAAGTCGAACAATTACGAAAATCAATAAAATTTAATATTATAATAATAATCCAACTATAATTCTTTAACAAAACCCAAGTTTTAATATCACTTGAAACCAGGCGCGTATCCAGAATAATATTTTGTTAGTCAAGTTCGAGTATTTTTGAGAAAATTTTCTATTCTTTTTAATTTTTTTGTACAGAAAATTTTTATTTTGGTGGCGGAAAAGTCCCAATTTCCCATCCTTGGATCCGCGCCTGCTTGAAACACATTTTTTTTTTGAATAACAAAAATACTTGAAAGTTATCGTTGTTTGGTCAAAACAACGAAAAATTGGGTAATTTTTGACCCCAGTTCTTAACCGCTAAACAAGAAATTGGGCCGATAAAAAAAATACGTGTGCATTATTTTCCTTTTCTTTATCACGTATCCAAATTTCGTTAAGAACGGAGAGAACCCATCAAGAGACTCACCTTGTGAGAGAAAATAATAATAAAAAATGCATATTGTTGGCCGGGTAAAATTGTATATGAATGCATGTTACATTATAATGTAACTGGGTCTTAAAGGAAACGTAAAATACTACATACACACATACAATTTAATACATACATACTAATACTAACACAATTGAATATACAATTTTTGTATATTATCCTACTTTTAACATTAATTTAAATTAAGTTGAATTGATTTTTGCAATTCATTATGAATGTATATAATTGGGTTATAACTTTTTGCATTTTTTGCAAATATCAAATTCTTCATCGCATAGCCGTATGGACAATGAAAAAATATTAATAAATGATATATTTCTTTTTCGCGATCGTGAAAATAGTTCACGCACCAATCGTTTTTTTTTAAGTATAAAAAAATAACATTTAATTGCAAAAGTATTTAGTATTTTCTTATAATTTCATTAATATAAAAAAAAATTCTCACCATTTTGATGAAGGGCTCGAAAAAATTGCGATTATGACTATTTCGCGGATTTTTTAAATGAACGCAATTTTAGTGTCAAATGAAAGCTGTTATGGTAAACAATAAAAAAAAAATTTAAAAAATTAGCTGCGTGAACTTTTTTCACCTAAATGACTTAAACCAAGTATATGCATTAAATTTGGTTTTATCAATTTTTTTTTATATCCAATGTATTTGCTACAAATGAAGCAGAAAACAAATTATGAAAAAAAAATGTTGTGGTGAAAAACTTTTTGGATATAAAAAAAAAATGTGTCGTGAAAAACATTTTTTAGGTTAAAACTATTTTTGTGGTGAAAAAAATTTTTAGGTGAAAAAAAATTTTGAGGTGAATTTCAAATATAATTCACCTTTAAGCGTTTAGGGAAAAATATCACATACACTCACAATATTTTTTCCGTAAAGACTACTGAATATACACATTAAATTAACTGAAAATCAGTTAAAAACAGGACTACTTACTTTTCGTTTAAAACAATTGTATTTTTTAGTTTATTTTCAACTGTTAAATATTAATTGACAAAATCCATAAAAACAATAGATTGTTTTCGGTTATTTCAATACTCAGTATAATATAAAAACTTTTTGTTTTAAATAGAAAACTTTAACTGAATATTTTAACTATTACCGAAAGTCCGTTTTTTGTTTATTGAATAACAGACAGAACGTTAAAAAATATATTTGTTAATTTAACTGTATATTCCATTGAAACAACTTTACCGATTAAACTTTTAAATAACTGTTGATTTTTTATGGAAAAGTTCTTCTGAGTGTACTATTTTATACACCAGACGCAACTATAAAATTTTACTAAGATACACATTTTATATGGAATTTGTAAGAAAAATTTAGAGCTACCTTCACATTTTCACTCATAACTTTTGAACCGCTATACCGATTTTGCTCATTTTCAATACCAAATTTTTCGCGAAAATATCCATCAATCTAGGTAAAAATGAGCAGTCACAATTACGTTTTCGCGCCGTGATCGTGATTTAAACATACTTATGGACAGACAGATGGACATCGCTAAATCGTCTTAAAATTTAATAAATATCAGGAATATAAAGGGTCCGCCAAATAACTTTTTTTTTTTTTGAAAATGCTATAAAAAACCTACTGAATATTTTCTCAAATTTCTTTTTTTATTTGAAAGTACAATCCTTCCGGTTAATAATGGAAAATAATTTCATTCAAATGGCTGCCTCGGCTGGCCATGCAGTAGCCTACACGATCGGTCCAATTTTTAAGCACATTATCGATTGTGTGCAGCTGTATTTCCTCCTCTTCAATTTTTGTGAACAAAAATGCGTTCAACATGGCCCGATAACAATCGCCATTGACTGTAACGGCCACTCCTTGCTCATTTTCGAAGAAAAATGGCCCAATTATGCCTCTGGACCAAAATCCGCACCAAGCAGTGACTCGTTTTGGGTGTATCGGCACACATTCTGCAACATTACCATGATTTTCAAAGTAATGTCGTAATATTTCCCAGCGTTGTTCAAGCGTATACAGAACCATATTCGTTCAGCGGAAGGATAAAACTAATTATCTGTCAAATCAGACATGAGCTAAGTGTTACCATTCACGAAATAAGCACTAGTTGAAAAAAAAAACGTTAGATGGCGGACCCTTTATATACTTTATGGGGTCTAAGACACATATTTCGACACATTACACGCGTAATGGCAAACTAATATATCACAGTGTGTGGAGGGTATAAAAATATCGTTAGTAGTGGATTTTTTTTTTCTAATATAGGTGTCGTGGGTTCGATATCCAGCCAGATGAAAATAAACTGTTTATATCTACACTCATAATATTTTAACAGTAACGGATTGTAGTTTTTTTAAAAAGTAATCAGCAAACTTTGTGTTTTAAGGAATACGCATTTAAACAACAAAGAAATGTTTTTTTTTTAACTTATTTTACCATTTACTAAAAAAACAAATTACACATAAATACTATACCATTTCAAATTTTCTTTTGACAAAAAACTCTTTATTTTCTTTAATGATAGTAAAAATAAAAGAAAAACTGTTGTTTTTAATAATTTGGTAGTTAATTTTTAATAGTTAAAATAAAATCATTTATTTTTACGGATTTGGGAGTTTTTTTTAAATTTTTATTTTATTTTTGATAGTAAAAATAAAATAAAATCCTTATTTTTACGGATTTTGAGGTCATTTTTTAATAGTTAAAATTAAATTAAAAAACATTTGATTCAAAAGAAAGTGAGTAGACCGGTTTTTAACTATATTTTAAGTAGTTTTAAAGTACATATTCCTTTGATTTTAACGATTTTTAAAACTAAAAGTAACTAAAGATTGTGAATATTTAACATGCATAAAAAATAGAAGAATTGCATTATCTGAAAACATATTCAACCTTATAACTTTTTTCCAAAAAGTAATCTGAGAAAATTGGAGGCTATAAAAATGATTTTTATCATCAATACAACATTGCCCATAGCGTGGTGCGATGACGAAATTTTGTCAAAAAAAAGTTATAACCCTACTGTATGTAATTATGCGTCTGTATTTGTGTGGGTTTGCCAAGTATCCTTTTTATTATGATTGTGCAAATACTTTTTTTGTATTCATTATGAATTATATGTGTGTTGAAGTACTTATGTATGTGGATGCAAAATTGTAACCACACTGTATTTTTGTATATGTTGTTAATGTGGGTGTGTAAATGATTCATAAGTCAATTAACCCTGAAGTAGAGGGTCGTTTAGAAAAAATTTTCGTCATACTTAGAAGAACAAAAAAATAATAAACTGCGTTCATACTATTTTCTGTTATGTTAGCCAAATTTTAAACTATTTGTATCCGCTTTTTTATGAGTGTAGGGTTTGAAAATATGGGCATTACATAGTCTGATTGCTTTTTAATTGCCTTTGAGTTTGTCGACAGTGAGAGAATTCTTTCCATGATATTAATAAATTTTTGCTTTGATGCATTTAAGCTGCACTGGAACTTGTTCATTGAAACTTTTCATTAAACTAATGCAAGTTTTCATAAAATTTCATGAAAAATATAATTTTATTTATTAAAAATGCAAATATTGGGTATACAAGTTAATAATGTCGATTTGGACAACATATGTCATAACTATCACATATGGTTTGTGTTAATAATAACAAATATGGTATTTTGGAAGGTAAACATCTGTCATTATAATTCAGTATTCGATAGACGCCAAAGTGTAAACACACATTTTTTTCAATCGCTTTAATAATGTCGATTTCAAAAGTGGTGATTTCAACGCAGAAGACAAGAAGAGGCCTGGTCAGCCGAAAAAGTTTGAAGATGAGGAATTGGAAGCATTACTCCACAAAGATTGTTTTCAAACGCAAGAAGAAATCGCATTATCATTGGGAGTTACACAACAAGCCATTTTCCTACGTTTACAAGCATTGGGATTCATTCAGAAACAAGGAAATTGGGTCCCATATGAATTGAAGCCTAGAGACGTTGAAATGTCGGAAATGCTGTTTGAACGCTACAAAAAAAAGTAATTTTTGCATCGTATTGTTACTGGTGATGAAAAATGTATACATTACGATAACTCCAAGCTCAAAAAGTCATATGTAAAGCCGGCCAACCAGCCAAATCAACGCCGAAGCCGAATATCCATGGCGCCAAGGTAATGCTCTGTATTTGGTGGGATCAGAAGGGTGTTTTGTATTATGAGCTGTTAAAATCGGGTCAGACGATCACAGGGGGACCTGTACCGAACACAATTGATTCGTTTGAAGAGAGCAATCAACGAAAAACCACCAGAATATTCGACCAAACACGAGGCCATAATCTTCCATCATGACAACGCTCGGCCACATGTTGCAAGACCGGTCAAAAACTATTTGGAAAACAGTGGATGGGAAGTTTTGGCTCACCCGCCTTATAGCCCAGACATTGCCCCTTCTGACTACCAGTTGTTTCGATCGATGCAGAACGCAATTACTGGAATACGCTTCACTTCAGAGCAGGGTATCAGAAATTGGGTTGATTCATTCTTTACCTCAAAACCGGATCAGTTTTTTTGGAGCGGAATCCATATGCTATCAGAAAGATGGGAAAAAGTAGTGGCTAACGATGGACAATATTTTGAATAATGTATCAATTCATTTTGTTATTATAATAAATGCATTTTTTAAGCAAAAAATCGAAATTATTAACATATATACTAAATATTATTTTAATTTTTTAGATTTTTATGCTTAATTTGTTGTAAAAATCTTGTTTATAGCTTTGCATTTTATAAAGTTATGATAAAAACAAAATGTAAACATTTTTTCGTAAGCATTCTTTACAATACCATACATACATATTTGAACAATCTGTTTAATTAAATGTTACAATATAAAAAAAAAACGAACTAATTTTTTATATATGCACAATACTTACACAAAATGCAAAATGCTAGACACTAATACAAATTTAATTAATTTAATATGTATGCTTCAAAATGTTTACATTCAAAAAGATTGTGTACAAGAAAAAACTGAGATTTTTTGTGAAATATGCAAATAGTGTTGCCATCAAAATCTAATATTATGTGTCCATTTTAAAAATTGAAAACCCCAAACAAATTCGCAATTTTTATATACATGAAATAAGTGAGCTTTAATCATGGTTGTCAAGCACTACCTTTTCATTATAACGACATTTGCCTACCACACCCTCATAAATATCGATATTAAAATTTTAATTAAAACTACGATTCCAATAGTTACATGTGTCTTCTGATATCACAGGGTTTATTTTAAAATTTTACTTATTAAACTTTGTTATACCCACAAAATACCGTTAAAAATCGGCGCTTCGGTATTTTAGCGTTATTTTAACTTTAGGTCAAGGTATTTCAAAATAAAACCGGTAAAATAGCGATATAAGCCCGATTATACACAGAAAAATTTATCAACCTAAAATATCTAATTAAAGATTTGATTTGAATTAAATTTTTTTCTAAACAAATATTTAATTGAATCAATTAATATTTTAATTGACTTTTACATATTTTTTTTTAGACGTAATTCTCAAATTATTTTTTCAGACACTGTATGCTTAAATAGAAAATTTTCTTTATAAAATATTATAAAATACCAAATGAATTGGAAGTTTACAATGCTACGTACAAACAGACGTAGCATTACCAAAAACACACATACCAACGTATCGTTCACACACATTTTTTGTGAGTATCATATTTTTTTTTTTGTAGAAGTTATTTATAACTTTTTTTCCTTTTTAATTATCAATAAAAGTTGTAATTGATATTATCATTGCCTTGATAGTTGCAAAATCAATTAAAATATTAATTGATTTAACAAATTTTTTAATTGAAACCCGTTTTCAGTATTTTCTTTATATAAGAAGACACATGTCTTTTCGGTCTTGATGTAACTGTTGTAGCCAACTACCGTTATGATGGAAAGGTATTGAATGCCAACCCTGTTTTTTACAGAAACATATTTGGAAGTTTTAAAGAAAGTTTATTTTGAATTGTCAGGTTCGAGATCATACACTAATTGTTAAGAAATTTTAGAGAAAGATGGAAAACAATCTTGTGAGGATCAGCGATAGAGGGAGTGCCGCACTTTCTACCTAAGAGTGAAAACATGTCAACTCAATCACCATTAAAATCTACCATCTCCGATTTCAATAAAATTCACCATAACTAACTGTCATACTCGGCAAGAAATCGACGAAACATAAATTTCTGGTTCCGGACCCTTTCGGTTTCCTAAATATGACTTCATGAATATTGCAAAAAATTTTAAAAATTTACTAAAGTATCCTTACAAATTGGACTATAACTTTTGAATTATATAAGATACAAAATTTGTATTGGTTTCATTTGCTTAGTTTAAATGTGTTCTTTAAAATGATATGCATATCGATTTTTTTCATGGAAGATCAAAGCTCATTTTTTTAGGGTCTTGAGTTCAAATGCCTATATCTCGCAATGCTCATTTTTTTTTTAAAATATTTAAAAAAATATATCATTTTTATTGAACTCTCCTCTACATTTATGTAACAAATTCAATGTGATAATCTCGATTAGTCTCTGGGTTGTAGGCAAAACCAGGATATAAGTATGCAAATCGCTCTAGTTTATATGATTTGAATTAGCACTCGAACCGGCTTAAGCTTTTTTGGCATGAAATTTATACCAAGTGTTCGGTATGAAAAAACATTATGTTTTTTACCAAATTTTTTTTTCGCAGCCTACTTTAGGCGATATTGGCCTAAATAAGTTTAGAGCGACACTCAAAAATTAATTTATAAAAATTAATAAGTTTAACCCTCCGATGAGTGAGAAGGTCCCTAGGGACCTTTTTGCCTTTTCAAACTGAAATTACTCCTACTTCGGCCACTACAACACGTGAAGTTCAGAACTGTCACTCATCGGAGGGTTAAGCATAAATTATTCCTTTTACTCAGATATAACTACAGTGTAAAAATAACTCCTTTTGTGCATTTACTTAAGAAGATACTGCGATTTTTGTTCTTCGAAAAATGCGAAATTGAGCGAAAATGCACCATAACTTCAATGTATATTTATAAAACTAAACGGCTCTGCTACCACTACTAAATATAATTTTTCTGATGAATTTCATAAAAATCGGTTCATACGTTTTGAAGTGAAGACGATGTCCTTTAGAGATATCCTGTTCGAATCATGTATGTTCTTGGACCAAAAACAAGAGATTTCTTTTTAAGTTTCAGCTTCAATCTTACTTTGTGTTTACTGTTAACGGTTTACAGCTATCATAATTATGTTTTTTAAAATTTTTTAAAATTTTTTAAAATTTTAAATTTTCACAATATTTAATTTTAAATATTTCACAATATTTAATTTTTGAAATTTTACGAAACTTTAACTATAAAATTAACTTTTTTGCTTCCAAAACATGCACTTCACACACAAAATTACTTCACAAATTAATTTTTACATTTGATTTTCTATCGAAATAGGTTAATTTCTTATTATAAAACTCTCATTTGGCGCATATATGGTCAATTAAAAATACCGGCTATATATCTCATAGACCAATCGAGATATCATCCTGAATTTTTCACACAAATGTATAGAAGAGTTCATTATATGTTTAAGAATTAAA
Source organism: Delia radicum (assembly GCA_021234595.1). Classification (NCBI taxonomy): domain Eukaryota; kingdom Metazoa; phylum Arthropoda; class Insecta; order Diptera; family Anthomyiidae; genus Delia; species Delia radicum. The sequence continues at coordinate 198,366,144 of CM037855.1, read as the reverse complement.
AAATTGCGCATTTCGAGATATAGGCATTTGAACACAATACCCCAAAAATTACCTTTGACCTTACCATGAAAAAAATCAATATGCATATAATTTTAAAGAGCACATTTTTACTTAAAAAAAATAAGCCCAACACGAAATTTGTATCTAGTTTATTTGTATATAGTTTAAAAGCTATTGGACTATAGCTTTTATATCTTGTAAGGATACTTTAGTAAATTTTTAACGTTTTCATATCGTAATATTTCGGAAACCAAAAGGGTCTGGAACCTGAAATTTGTGTTTCGTCGATTCTTTGTTGAGTGTGACAGTTATGTTTAGTTTCATTGAAATCGGGGGTGGCTGATAAGAAAATGCCCTATTTTTGATTGAGTTGACATGTTTTTACTTCTAAGCGACTAAGGCCATCATCAGCCTCATTCCAATCCACCACCCACAGGAACTCATGATTTGGTCAGTTATCTATAACAACCAACCACAGTTAATGTACACAGAAAAAATGATCAACCTGAAATATCTAATTAATGATTTGATTTGAATTTAATTTATTTCCAAACAAATATTTAATTTAATCAATTAATATTTTAATTGACTTTTAAATATTTAAATACATATTTTATTTTAGACGCAATTATCATATTATTTTTTCATACACTGCATGCATAAATAGAAAATTTTCAGTATAAAATACCAAATACATTTTTTTTTTTTTTTTTTTAAAGAGGAAATTCTTCCTATTAATTAATGTGTTGCTTTCTTTGGAAAGGGGATAGTGGATAGATGAAAGGTGGTGAAAGATTAAGGGCTCCAATCATGGCAACACTGTAATTGCGCGAGATGATAAGTCTTAGAACAGTTGTTGCTCGCCACCTGATGTAGAGTTGGCGAATTTATTGAAGCTTTTTGTTTCATAGCCCTGATTCATTATTTTACTTCGGTGGGGTTAAGTGCTATGGGAACACCGAAGGTGTGCGCAGAGATACATATAAGTGATAGAAAACTCATACATATTATTTTTTTAAATTGATGTTGTCGTCACCGGGAATCGAACCCGGGTCCATCTGTGTAACAGTCCAACGCGCTAACCATTACACCACAACGCCCATAAATTAACAAACAAAACAAGCACACACACAAACAGACACAGCATTATCAAAAGCACACATACCAATGTATCGTTCACACACTTTTTTTGTATCATATTTTTTTTTTGTAGAAGTTATTTATAACTTTTTTTTCCTTTTTAATTTTAATAAAAGGTTTAATTGATAGTATCATTGCCGTGATAGGTGCAAAATCAATTAAAATATTAATTGATTCAATAAATTTTTTAATTGAAACCAGTTTTTCGCTTTTTCTGTGTAAGTTGGGAATTGTAAGATATTGCACACGATTTTTATCAGTGTATGTTGCAGATAATAATTAACATTCTATAAAACTAAAAAAATATAAAAAATTTTAAATTTGAAACTTTTTCAAGTATTACCAATACACACGTGCCTCTTTACATACATATGTATGTATGTACATTCCAGCTATCAAGGAAGAAAACTTAATTTTTGTTTTTGTAATCGAAGGCCAATTTAAAATATCTAACAATGTTCGTTTTTAAAATATTTAATAAGTTTTTTTTTTTATTGTTATTTAATGGTTTTGTCAATTTATCCATTTCATATAATTGTACTCAAGACAAGACCTGCAATATAATTTTATATATAGAATTGTTGTCTATTGTTACCAAATACTAAAATTATTTTTGGTCGTTTACAATGACGGACATTTTCTATACAATGTGACAAATACGTGTATAACGTAAACAACAATTTTATTTAAACGACTTCTAATATGGGCTACTTCTATTTATATGTACATTAGCGTGTCCCGATAGAAAAAATTTTTCGGTAATAGCACTCAAACGATGCGTATTAACGCCCTGAACAATAAAAGTTCAGCATCAAAACTTTTTAAGTTGATCTTCAGTTCCCTACCAGCGATTAAAATTAGCGATTCTAGTACATTTTGACAAAAAAAAAGTTTCGACGATTTGTTTCAAATGTGGCTCAAACGTTTCGTATTTTAGTCCTTTTTAAGAAAAAAATAATTTAAAGTTTTTGATAGAGTAATTTTGGTCCACTGGAAGATGTTTTAATTTTTATCAAGTAAATTTCCTTACAATATTTTCTTTAACTTTTTGCATTAAAACACTAAAAATCTTTTCATATATGACCTGTATTTCCAAAACGTTTATTGTAAGATTAAAAATGTTTTTTTTTTTTCGCTAAACGCGAGAAAAATCTGTAAAATTCAAGATATTACCTTTTTTTTTCAAGATATTACATTTTTAATCTTACAATACATGTTTTTGAAATACAGGTCATATATGAAAAGATTTTAAGTGTTTTAATGCAAAAATTTAAAGAAAATATTGTAAGAAAATTAGCTTGATGAAAACTAAAACATCTTCCAGTGGTCCAAAATTACTCTACCAAAAATTTTAAATTATTTTTTTCTTAAAAAGGGCTAAAATACGAAACTTTTGAGACACATTTGAAAAAAAATCGTCGAAACTTTTTTTTAGGCAAAATGTACTAGAACCGCAAATTTAAATCGCTGGTAGGGAACTGAAGATCAACTTCAAAAATTTTTATGCTGAACTATTATTGTTAAGGGCTTTAATAAGCGTCGTTCGAGTGCTGTTACTACAACGAAATCGCAAAAACGCTGTTTAACGGGACAAGCTAATGTACATAATTTGGAACAGTAACACCTCTATATAATGGGCAATAATTAAATTAAATGTTTAATGACTTCAAATAATGTCTGTTGTTAGTTAATAGTGCCACCTGATTAAAAAAAAAAATATATATATATATATATATATAGAGCTTTTTGTAGTCATATCAATTTATATGTGACGCTATATGCAATCTTAGCGTCGCATCCGAAATATGGTTCCATATAATTCTATCTGCTTGTGTGGTTTTCCGATGCAATTAGATAAATGTCCAGTACAATTTTATCCGAATTATGGCCTAATAGAATTGTATTAAATTGTATAAGTTTTGTGTATAATTGATCTGATACAATAGTATATGATTGTATGTGCACTGATATATTTAAATATAATTAAATCCGAGTTTTAGTCTCCCGATTTAAAAAAAATGTATATAGAGCTTTATGTAGTCATATCAATTTCTATGTGACGCTATATATAATCTTATTAAATTTCATACGAAATATGGGCCCATATAAGTGTATCTGTTTGCATGGGTTTCGATCTAATCTAATGCGATTAGGATAATGTCCAGTACAATTTTATCCGAATTATGGCCCAAAAGAATTGTATCAGTTTTGTATCTAATTATATCCGTTTATATCTAAATTGATGCAAATATATATAATTATATAAAAACCAGATATTATTGTATCTGGATTTTGACCTGATATAATTGTATATGATTTTATGTAAACTGATACATCCGAGTTTAGTCTGGTAAAATTGCACTTAACGTTACATTTTTGTATGTGATTGTATGAAAATATACACAATTTCATACAAATATAAATATAATCCTTTTTTGCGGTTTTCAAAAAAGTTACGGCATAAATCTTTTTAAGTTTTAATGCACATTTCATTGTTTCAAAGTGTACAGTTTTACGTAATAGTGCTCAAAAGGTGAGTATTATCCAGTTGATTATGGGAAAAATAAAAAAAGTCGAGAATACATAAGTATTCTCTATTAAGTTCGCAACTCGTATTTTTTTTTTTTGATTTTTGTGAAAAATTGGGCTCAAGCAGTGTTGCCAGGTTTGACGATTTATCGTCATTTTGACGATTTTTAGTACCCAAAATAACTAAGTGGCAATTGGACGATTTTTGATTTCAAAATTACGATTTTTTGATAAAAGTTAAAAAAAATATTTTTATAGAACAAGGAAACTACACAGTGGCGCATCCTCCGATTTGAATGAAACTGGGATATGTTATAAAGGATAAAAAATATTAGACACGTATTTTTTTACATGTGGCGCAATCTCAAGTTTAGGGATAAACAAGTGGCGTCAAAAATTATCTTTAACAAAAACACGTTTAATTTTTTTTTTGTCCTTATTCAAGTTTCATTAAAATCTGCGGATTCACCACTGTGTAGTTTCCTTGCAAGTCTAACATTTATTTGCAAACATGATGTAAAATAAAGGTTTTAAACAAATTCAAATGCTAGAATTAAATTAAACTACACTCACAAGAACTTTTCCATAAAAATTCAACAGTTATTTAAAAGCTTAATCGGTATAGTTGTTTCAATGGAATATACAGTTAAATTACCAAAGAAATATATTTTTTAACGTTCTGTCTGTTATTAAACAAAAAAAAAAAAAAAAAATAAACAAAAAAAAGGTCTTTCCGTAATAGTTAAAATATTCAGTTAAAGTTTTCTTTTTAAAACAAAAAGTTGTTATATTATATTGAGTATTGAAATAAACGAAAACAATCTATTTTTTTTATGGATTTTGTCAATTAATATATTCAACAGCTGAAGATAAACTAAAAAATACAATTGTTTTAAACGAAAAGTAAGTAGTCCTTTTTTTAACTGTGTGCGTTGTGGTGTAATGTTTAGCGCGTTGGACTGTTACACAGATGGTCCCGGGTTCGATTCCCGGTGACGACAACATCAACTTAGAAAAATAATATGTATGAGTTTTCTATCACTTATATGTATCGCTGCGCCCACCTTTGGTGTTCCCATAGCACTTAACCCCACCGAAGTAAAATAATGAATCAAGGCTATGAAACAAAAAAGCTTCAATAAATTCGCCAACTCTACATCAGGTGGCGAGCAACAACTGTTCTAAGACTTCTCATCTCGCGCAATTACAGTGTAGCCATGTTTGAAGCCCTTCATCTTTCACCACCTTTCAGCTCTCCACTATCCCATTTCCAAAGAAAGCAACACATTAATTAATAGGAAGAATTTCCTGAGTGTTGCTTCTCTTTAAAAAAAAAAAAAACCCAACCCAACCCAAAATGAATGACGTAAAATAATCAAAAAATTTAAAATCTATTATGACATCAATTGTAGAGCGACTTGAACTTGATAATAAATTTTAGTTCGTTAATGTCCAAATTTAATAATTAAAGAAAATAACGTTGTTATAGAGTTTCCAAATTTGTTAAAAAAATCTAAGATTTAAAAATTTTGCTACTGAAATGTTGTTCACAGAATTATGTAGAAGCGATTAAGATTTGAAGTGGCATCGTTGTTAAGTATTAGTCCCCGATTAAATTTGCAATCAAAAATGCAGAGTTTTCCGCGCATTTATGCAAATAATCATCATCAGTAACGGATTTAGAAAAATATTGCATAAATGCGTAAAAACCCATTTTATTGCATTATTTTTTTGTATTTTTACATTTTTTGATAAAAAAAAAACTGATAAATTTCATTTGAAGAACATTTTTGATTAATTGTTTAAGTTTTAGTTAAAAATTAGTATCGTTCCATACCATTTTTCTGGTATGCAACGATATGATTTTTTTTTGGATACATTATATGTTATTATATATAATATTGCTTTGTGTTATATCTAATTATACATATATTCGTACATAATTGGATTAACCATATACAATTGTATATGTCATATACGATTATATATTGGTCGGATGTAATTATATGTGGCATTGTTTTAAATACTTTAGATGAAAAATTTATATATATAATACGGATGAAATTTGTTCTTGTATCGTACCCACCAAAAAATTTTCTCTTCTAATTTTGCATTTTCATTGACGAATTTAACATTGGCTTGTCATAGGAGGTAATCATTCCAAATATGATTCTTTTGAAGTTTTTCTGCCTAAATAACTTCTTGGAAGTTATTTAGGCATAAAATATTCCTAGGAAGTTTTTTTTCAGTATTAAAAGAATGATTCCATCCTATGACAAGCCAAGTCGATGAAAATGCTCGATTAGAAACATTCTTTGGCAGAACAGTTTTGGCTGGGTAACTAATTACTTTAGCTAAATAAGTGATATAAACGATAACCACAGAAAAAAGCTTAACTGAATTAGAACACTGTTCACAGCCCAGCAAAATAAGAGCTGAGGAAGAAGTATTTTTACTACTTCTTCCTCAGCTCTTATTTACATCTACTGATCCGGATGTGGTGCAAATTTAGGTGAATCATTAATGATTTCAACATTGTCGTGTCATTGTGCGGATGGAGTGAATATATAACTTCTTTAATAGCATTTTAAACAGTGCATGGGTGCTATTTTTCAATAGTTCATGGAAGGTCTTTTTCAAATATATATTAACATTTTATTTAATAAAAAAGTCTAGACTTTTGAATTAATATTTTTTTTTATCAGTGTAATGTTCTCACTGTTTAATTAAAAATTTGATGAAAGTTATTTCCATAGAATTCAATCTTTCACGATTTAAAAAAAAATAATTGATTTTTGGTTAAAAAAAATTATAAACATTTACTTAATTCCACCCCTAAAAAAAAAAAAAAAATGGTTCCAGTTTTGAGAGATTTCTCTGTAAACATATCGTCACCTAAAATGGAAAACATGGTAACATCACTTTTCAAAAGTTTACAGCAGAAACAAAAAACGTTGTAAAATTAAAAATATTCCAGATGTAAAACCAATTTTTTCTATTTACGCTTAAAAAAACAACAATAGATCTAGAGATCTAGAGAATAGAGAAAAATGTATTTTTTATTTATTTATTGTATATTCGTATTTTTTGAAACAAAATGACGTATCATTAATGAAACTTATTTAGTTTAAAGTGAAATAAACTTTTATTTTGCAATAGAATATTTGTCAACCCTTTCACTACACCCAGAGAAAACCACGAGTAAGTTTTATCAATTTTCGTCTAATGTAACAATTTCATCAATATTTATAACACATTTCATGAACAACAAGAATAATGACCATATATATCATGGTCTCCAGAAAATTTTTCTACAAAAAAATAATGAAATCCTTACTAGTACAAAATGTGCTACATATATATAGTGAAATATTTCATAAATATGATGAAATTGATTTTGTTTTTTATAAAATGTTTCATAAATACTATGAAACGTTACATTTGACGAAAATTGATGAAACATATCATAAATATGATAAAGCTTTTCCTTTGAGTGTACCGATTTTTTGTTTGTGAATATATTTATATTTCGATTTCAGATTCTTGTTAAGGGTCCTTAAATTAAAAAAAAAAAAGTTTTACATATATGACCCCAAACACTCATACCTTCCAAAAAAAAAAAAAACGTTCCGAAAATAGAATTTTTTAAACTCTCAGCCCATTTTCACCACTAAAATATTCGAATATCCAAAAATACATTTTTTGATTTGATGAAGCTACGTGCCAAATTTGAAGATTCTAGCTTTGGTAGTTTAGAAGATAAACCAGGCTGTTTAAAAAATCGGACTTTGTTAACAAATATCGTGACTACATTGCCCTGATGTACAGTTTATGTATATAGTTTTTTTCAATGGCAAATATCCTTATAAATATACTTAAACCAATAACACTGTGCTCGAATCGGACACTTTTTTTTTGTAACAAACGGGGCACCCGGTGGGTAAACCTAATTCGAGTACGCTGAATCCTGTGGTGCTAACCGTTTTTTTAGGTTAGCTCTTGTTTAAAAGATAATTAAGATTGAAAATTATGGTTCCCTCCCATACAAAGTAAATATTTAATATCATATATCTACAGTACTATAATAGTCTTAGTCTTAGAAATTTGTGCACGTTGATTATTTGATAGTGTTAATAGTTATGGGAAAAATGGGCGTGATCGGACCAGTGGGCGTGTCAGCTCCAATACAAAGTAAATATTTAATATCATATATCTACAGTTCTATAATAGCCAGAGTCTTAGAAATTTGTGCACGTTGATTATATTATGAATAGTCATGGGAAAATTGGGCGGGATCATACCAGTGGGCGTGGCAGCTCCCATACAAAGTGAATATTAAGCTCATATACAAAATTAATATTAATATTAAATATCTAGGGTTCTATATTAGCTATATAGCCTTCAAATTTTGTACGAGTCCATCAATTACAAATATTGGTAGTCGAACTGAAAATGGGCGGAATGCGATATTCACTTTTAGGTGACATTTGTTGGAATTTGCAAGAGGAAGATAATGATATAGAAGAATCAGGAAATGAAAATTGAAAAAATCATGAAAAATTTATTTATTAAAAAAAAAAAAAAATTATAAATCACTTTAAAATTGTTGTAGTCAATTAAATTTTGTTGCAAATAGTTTATTGTTGATGTTGTTTCATAAAATGTTCTCAATTTCATACATTTAAAATCAATAAATGGTAAAAAAAACTTAAAAAAATTGTTTTTTTTAGGTACTTGGAACCATAATTTTCAATCTTAATTATTTTTTAAACGAGAGCTAACCTAAAAAAACGGTTAGCACCACTGGATTCAGCGTACTCGAATTAGCTTTACCCGCCGGGGCACCCGGCCAGATTCTGTTACGGTATTTTAAGGATGACACTATTTTAAGGATGACACTATTTAAATGATTTCGTTAACGCGCTCAGTGAACTTTTGCTTTAAAAATATGTAGTTATTTCTTTATTTTTAATGTAAATATCCGTCATTTGTAGAACAAATTAAATTTTTTACTAACCTTGTAGTTCATTTAAAAAAACAAACCACATCAAATGACTGTTTTATGATTTAACATTTATTTTTTACAGTAGCTTTTTTGTTATTTAAAAAAATAAAAAAATAAATGTTTGTTTATTTTTTACTAACATGTGGTTCATTTTTACTACAATTGTTAATAATTTTTTGAACATTAAAAAACAAACGACAATGTTAGTTGAATTTACTGAAATGTAAGCCGTCCTTTCTTAAATGCAATTTCATTTGTTTTTAACTACATTTGCAGTGGTATTTACCTACATAGTGTTCTAAGTTCGGTATTTTAGTTATTTCGGTAACGTCATTTTAAGGATATTGGTATTTTAGTTATATCGGTAACGGTATTTTGCTGATAAGTATTTCAATTATTTCGGTTACGGTGTTTAGGGATAACGATAGTCAGTTGAAAGTGTTTTTAATCGATAATGGTATTTTAGCGGTATTGCCTGCCATCCCTGATAAACAATCAAATACTCGATTTCGGGGTTTCTGATGATACGTTATTTTGCATTTTTGGTGACGATATGCATATTTCGTATTTTTAGTTGAAGGTATAGTAAAGTAGTTGATATTCATGAAAGTAGCTCTGGTTATTTTTTACTAACTTAGAAAAAAAACAAGTACTTCTATACATTTGACCTTAAGTATTTGGAATACTAAAATGTATTTCATAAGAGAAAAATAAATAAAAATCAATGAAACATTACAAAAATGTACGATAATAGTCAATTCAAGTAGGTTTTTAACGAAAACAATTTTCTTAGATTACTTTTTGGAAAAAAGTTATGAAGCTGAATATGGTTTCAGACAATGCAATTCTTCTATTATTTATGCATGTTAAATGTTCACAATCTTTAGTTACTTTAAGTTTTTAAAATATATATGACGAACTTCAAAAATGTTCGACACTTTGAGGTAAAATATTTTCCAATTTTATTTTTTGTATGACATGATGTATATTTTGTGTATACACTGCGTTGCAAAACTATAATTACACATTAATTTCTCTAAATTTCATAAGTTAAAAAAAGCATAAGAGTTTAACCGGTATTAAAGTAGAACCAATGGAAAATTAATCATATTAAAAAAAAAATCAAATAATTTATTTTTTATATTTCTACACTCAGGGAAAAAAGTTTCATCTTATTGATGAAATTGTTTCATAAATCGTTGTTCATCAAAACTCTACATCATATTTATGAAAACTTCATAGATATCTTGAAGAGTTTGAAAAAATTTATGACAAATGTTTCATAGACAATCATCATTTCATAGAAAAGTTTCTGAAACTAAGTGAATATAAATTTTTCCTTTTTAGGGAAAAATAGTGAAATTTAGAAACCATAAATTTAAAATTTAAATTTTTAGATGGTGACGAAAAACAAACAACGATAGTTCTAATCTGTTTTTTTATGTAAACATTAAATATATTTCTCCTGACGATGACATTCGACGAATGTTGAAATATTGAGAAATAAATTAATTTTTATACTGGCCTCGAGCTCGAGCATTTTTATTTTCTTTAATTTAAATTTTTATTTTTGATTTACAATATAGAAAATATCATTTGCAATTACATTTTTTAAAAACCCAAAATCTACGAGAAATTATTTAAAATTCTGAAACATCAATTAAATATTATTTGAGTCGTTCTTTATGAAAAACGCTGTTAGATGAAAAAAAGCTTTCATATTGACGGTTTTCTTCGTAAGCTCGACGGGTTAAACCTCCCAAAATAGTCTTAATTTGGGTTTGATCCGGAAAACATATGGGCCATTCCAATACTCTTATATTTTTTGATGATAGCTATTTCATAGTTTGGCGACTTACGTGCACTGAGGCATTGTCTTGTTGGAAAATGAACTTCGTTGCTATTTTAAATAATTTAAATAATCAATTTTTCTTCTAATACTGTAATGTACTCAGAAGAATTCATTCTGGTGCTTGGAAATACCAAATCATCCATACCAGCGAACCAAAAAGTGCCCTAAACCATTAACAATCCGACTCTGAAATTTATGAGATATATCGTGCTTCCTTAAGTAGGTTTCTCCAATATCTGTTTAAACCATCTGGACCATCAAGATTGAACTTTTTCTTATCAGAAAAAATCACCTTTAAGAGAAATTTATGTTTAAACAGTCCTACCAACAGCAGCGGTTATTGGCTTACCTTTCTGCATCGGATTTATGCCGATCAGTTTTTTGTCGGGGTAATAACCTTTGTACAGACATCAACTTTTGGTGAGTAATTCTCTGGGAATCCTTTAAGAGCCTATTTATGGTTGACTTGTACACATTTACCTTAAATTCATCGATTATCTGATTGAGACTCTTCATTGAGTTTTTGGAAGAGTTGATTATTTTACGCCAGTCCTGATCAGAAAGATTTTATTTCACACGCCAAGCTCTTTGGAGATAGAGGGCATGCGGTAGAACATGAATGACACACTCAATCAAGACCTTTCTACAATCTCCGAGTGGGGTCGCGCGAATAAGGTCGATTTTAATGCACGCAAGACCCAATGTTGTATGTTAACCCACAGACGGGCTGTGGAATTGATATTGTCATCTGTAACTATGGATGGTATAGGTATTGAGGAATCGGATACTCTTGATGTTCTGGGCATGAGAATACAGTGTGATGTCCGTTGGAATAAGCACGTATTTCAAGTGTCGAAAGAGGCATTCAAGTGTCTCGGTTTTCTAAAACGGTGCAAGACTTACTTCACTCCATCCGATCTCCATACTATTTATACCAGCTATATCCGGCCAAAAATGGAATACAACTCTCATATATGGGCAGGGGCTCCACTGTCTATTCTGAAGCTTCTGGACCGTGTTCAGGGGAGGGCGGTGAAGCTTATCAATGACAGTACCAACTCTATTGATTCATTGGAGCATCGTCGGAATGTGGGTTGTGTGACACTTTTCTATCTATATTACCATGGGAGATGCTCATCTGAGATAAGTGAACTTATTCCACGAGCCCGAGCTTTCATTCGTAATACTCGCTTATCTAGTAGAGCACATCCGTTTGTAGTTGATTGTCCTGTGTTTCGCACAACGCATTACAGAGAAAATTCGTTTTTTAGTCGAACGATTCGTATGTGGAACAAACTTCCCGCAGAAGTCTTCCCTGTTACTTACAATTTAGAAAAATTTAAATCAAATATCCACAAACACTACTCCCTCTTTCCTCCTTCCCATACCTTATTTTCCTGATCAATACAATGCACTGCATGAGTAGGGGGCATCCCCTGAGTATTGGTTAAATTATAAAAAAAAAAAAATATTCTGAAATTTTTTTTTTTTTTTTTAAATCACTTAAATATGATGCACGAAGCATTTTATTGCAAATTCTTTAAAATTGCTTAAAAACAAAAATAATTCTTTAATTTTTATTTGGTATTCTTTTTCATTCGCCGTTATATGTAATTATAGTTATGAAACACTTTCTAAATATTATTACACATTTTTTCTCTTAAATCAATTAATCTCTTAAATTTGACACAATAAGAGATCAGTTATCACACTCTTAAAAGCAGTTATAAGTTTTTAAAAAATGTTTGTAATATTTGAAAAAATAGCAAAAGTCATTTATACTTATAATTATCTATAAAGAACTATCCTTCATTAAAAAATGTTTGTATTTTTTTTGCTAAAGCGCCCTCTGGATGAAATATTAGCAACCAAAGTTGAAACTCCAGAATCCTAGAAAATTTAAGATATTTTAAAAATTTAAATTTCGTATAACCTTGTGAACAAATCTTTATTCAAAAATATATTGAATAAATATCTTGGTTTTTTTGACGATTTGTTAAAATTGCCATATGGCAACCCTGACGATATAATTTGTATAAGTTTAGTACGTTTTTAATAAAAATCATCCAATATCCAATTTATGTTTTGAGTGAAAACGGAATACATTTTGGAATATTTTAGACTTTGTGTATTTTAAAAAATACGTCGGTCAGATTTTTAAAAATTATGTACAATCGATGAACTAATTTCTAGCAGAGAAATACATTTTCTTATTTTGTCATCAATATAATAATCATAATTATACAAGACTAGAATTTTTCATATTTTTAAATATTAAAAATGTTAAGTTTTCTTCGATCTTCTTTTATTTTATTCTTTTTAGTTTAAACGAGCTTAAGATCATTTATTTATTTCCAATATTTCGTCTCCACATTGGGTGACTTCTTCAGGGAACAAATATTACAATTTGAAAAAAACAATTTTAATTTTTTCAAATTGTAATATTTGTTCCCTGAAGAAGTCACCCAATGTGGAGACGAAATATTGGAAATAAATAATTAATAAATAAATGATCTTAAGCTCGTTTAAACTAAAAAGAATTTTTAAATATTTTTTTTTAAAAAAGATTCCATGAAAAAAGGTCTACAATTAATGTTTTCAAATATTTATTTGGCAACTCTGGACAAAAAATTTCCCACATTTTTTTATTCACTATAGTACTCAAGATGTTGAATATTTTAGGATTTTTAAACCACTAAATTATTTTTATCCAATAAAAAAAATATAGCCTTTTAAAAGTACTGGGGCGAAAAAGGAACACTGTGTGAAACAAAATAAGTTTATGATGTATGGAATTCTGCTGGGATTATGCAAATTGAATGAAAAATAAACACAACCAAAATATTCACCTTGAATTTTCGCTAAAAACTTTAAGTTTATCAATACAGAACAAAAAAAAAAACAAAATTCTAATTTTTAAGTAATGGTAATTTACAATTTGTTCAGCAAAAATTGCGTTATTGCGCCTCCGATCCAGAAGTAGATTAAAAGTGTTAACTACTCTTCTTACGTCGATTCAAGTCGGAGTTTAGGGCTTACACCTCTGGAATGCCAAAATACGGGGGAGGTGGCAACCTGCAAGCCTTTACCCTATATATCTTATACATCACGAACGAAAACACGAAGCACAACAATGCATTTACATTTTAAGCAATCAAATATATGTATCGATAGCTCGGTTGGTAGAGTTCTAACGACCAGTAACCCCAGGTTCGAATCCCAGCGGGACCATGATATTTATTTAATAAAAAATTTTTTGTAATAATTTTTTTTTAAATTTTTTTTATGATAATCTATTTAAAGACACATTACTTTTTCTTACCATGCAACCAGGCGTGGTTTTAAGGGGGGGGGGGAATTTCCCCCCAAAATGATATTTTTCAATACAAAAATGTAAAAAAGATTAAAAAATTAATTAAAAATACTTTAAGTTCCCCCCAAAACCTTTTCCTGGATCCGCGCCTGCATGCAACCATATAAGTAACAAGTTGCTTTACCCCTACAAGGTAATGAGTTCACCCATTACTTTTAAGCTCATTGCCTGTAAAATTCATCAGTAAAGTAAAGTGTAATGTAATGCGTGGAGACCTATGGCAATACATTACTTTACCCATTTTTTGGTAATGTGTCGTTTTGCTGGGTCGTTCGTTTACACAAATACTCAGTAAGAAGAGAGAAAAATAAGAGAGTAAAGAGACAGTTCGATTGTAACTTAAAGTGATAAACTTAAAGTGATAAATAGTAAATAATTAACTATGGAAGAAGTAAAAAAAAACATTTTAAAATGTTGCTTGTCTATTTGGTATTTACAATAGTTCTTTGCTCAATATTACCAATTCTTAAATATTTTTCGTTGGCGTTCCTTTTTTTTTGTTGTATATTTTTCTTTTTGAGAGTTAATTTGGTAGACCCTTTAACTGTTCCCCCATATGTCTAATAAAAAACACAATAGTATCGTTATCATGCAAAAGGTGTTTTTTTTACATTCTACTAACTAGAAACTACTTTAAATAATTTTTTTTTATCGTTTTCCAATGAAAAATTAGTGCAACTTGATAAAAACAGAGTACTAAAATTATTAAAAAATGCAAATATAAACGTGTTTAAAGGCATTTTTTTCAATTTCAGTATTATTTTTTGTACAGCTCTAATGACGTTGGTGTTTTTTTTTTGTTTAATTTTTATTTTTTTTATTATTAAGGATATTCATGTCAGAAATTTTGGTTTTGGGAGAATGCAAAAGTGTAAAATTTTTCAAAAACTCAAATTGTCAGGATAAAAATTACTCCAAACATACACTCAGGTAACTTCTGCTGTAAATATTTTTAGTTGTTTGAGTTGTAATACAGTATCTTTATTTTTAAGTTAAAAAACAGTCATTTGTAGAAGAAATTTGACTACATATCGCTTTTGACTACATATCGCTCATTTGCTGCAAGAACGGCATAACTCAAAATTCGCGATTTTTGAGTTAATAATACAGAAATATTGGCAATAATATGTTCTATCTTGTGTAAAATACTAATTTTGATTTCTTGTGTACAGAACGTGTGAGACGAATATATGCCGTTGTGTCTTTCGCTCTTCTTTTACTCACAACAACGACACATCGTTAGTTACGCCACATTCGATAAGGTTTTTGTTTTCGGAAAGAGCGACATAATTTGCGTTGTGCCTTTATAAGTGGAAAGGTAAAATGTGTTTTATGTAGTAAAAATTCTTATATACTGGCATATTTTGTGTTGTGACTGTTTTGTTGAAAAAAATCATCTGATTATAACTAGCTATAACACAAAATATGCCATTATTGTTGGAAAATGTTTATCATAAACTCTTTTTTTTTGCATTAAGAACGACACATTTTAGTTTACTACACTACTATCAATGAACTTTAGCAGCAATAACGTCATAACTCAATGTATAAACAATTTTCCATCTAAAAACAATTATTAAAAATTTGTTACTCTACTTTTTTCTATACGGATATATTAAATATAAGTTGATTTACAAGATGATATCAAAATATTTACATTTATTCATTTTTCTTCAGAGCTGTACTCAATTGAACACTTAAAATCGAAAATTTTGAGTTCTGCCGTTCTTGCAGCAAATGAGCGATATGTAGTTCATTTAAAAAACATACCACATCAAATTACTGCATTATGATTTTACATTCATTTTATGCGGTCGTTATTTTTTATTTAAAAAAATAATTATATTTTTTTGTATATAAATAGAACATTTTTGATCTTCAAAGCTTATGGTGTTTTCTTTTCTGGAGAGAAGTGTTGCCTTCTTAATGTGCAACGTTTTTCAAATTTTGCCTTCGCCCCATTAAAATGAAGCATTTTTACAATCAGAATAGAACACAATTTCATCACATATTACATTTATTTAAACAAATCAGTTTTTTAGTGTTGTTAAAGTTCGGGTTCGAATCTCAGCAAACTTTAAAAAAAATTTAATGTTTTTTTTAATAATTAATTTTTGTTTTTTTAATTATTTAAAAAATTTGGATTTAGCTCCATACATTTTTTTCAATTAATTTTTTTTTTATAATTTTGTTTGTAAGCGAATTTCAGATTAAAAAAATTATTAAATACTTACAAAAAGAAAAAATTAAAAAAAATAGCAAAAACAAATTAAAAAAAATCGTAAATTAAATTTAAAATATAAAAAATGTGATACCAATATGGGTTCGAACTCGGGATCTTCTGTATCAGAAGCCAGCACACTACCACTCTGCTACCAAGGTGAGAGTTTTCTCGCCAAAAACTTTGCAATATATACACATGAGATTGATAAGCCAAAAAAACAAGGCAACATCCAACCCTGTAAATTTTTTGAGGGCAGGAAATGTTGCATTTTTTGCCTTTTATAAGGCAACACTTTTAGAAACAAACACGGTACCCTCTTAGAGTGTTCACCTCATTTTAGAAAAGAACACGAATAAGGAAATTTAAGGCAAAGTGCAAAAAAAATGTGACATTTTTGTCAGAAAAGAAAACGCTATTAGTAACGTTATGATGCTTGTTAGGAAAAGACCCTAGCCACGTGTTGGATTACTAAGAAGACTTCGGGTTCTGATGAGATCTGTAGCCAGATCGAAATACTAGTATCAATCTAGCTAATATGTTTGATTTGCTTTATTTTTGTAAAAATATACGGAGGTTGAAAGCTCGTTAAAAATTAAAAATAACATTAAAATAATTTCGATGCATATAAAAACAAAAAGTAAAAGTAAAACTGTAAAAAATAAGTATTTATTTTTTACTACATATGTGGATAATTTTCGTCCTTTTTTCAAGTGAACTTTCATTTGTTTTTAACTACACTTGCAGTGATCCTTCTAAATGTATGTTTTGTGTAATATTTTATAGCATTGCCCCAAAGCAACATTTTTTAGAACTGGTTACCTTAGAATATATTCCAGAACAGCTTCTTTTGCCACCAGTTGCATGGAACCGGTTCTAGAACGGCTTCTTGAAGGTCAAAATGTAAGGTTTTACTGTCTCGGAACCAGTTATATAACTGGTTCTAGAACCGGTTTTAAGGCAACCTGTTGTCAACCTCGTTGTTTGAAGGTAAAATAGGACAAACTTCATACAAAATGAATCGGTTGTGGACCATAAATTAGAACCTATGATATTACAGTATAAGTTGTTCTGCAACCTGTTATAAGAATTTACTATTTTGTTGCTCAACATTGACAAATTTTACAAGATGTACTAAAAATGCAACTCTAAATAAAAAAATACATATACATAGTGTCCGACCGAACAGTTCTTCCTAAAATCTATATTTGGTCAGTTTTTGATATCTAGAGGCAATGAGGATACATTTTGGTATTGGAAACATGTCTGTTGAGCCGATTTAATTCAATTTTGTGTTTAAAATTAAAGGAAAACGCCAAAGTTTAGCTATAAAGTTCAAAGTTCGACCGCCTAACTATTTTCGATTTGGCCGAACTTTCGGAGGCCGAACAGTGAATTCATTACTTAACTACGGACTTTTCCTTCAATGTGACACTTAAAATCGTATTTAATCAGCCCAATAAACATTTTTCCATTAGCCAAATTTGACCATAATGCTTTAAAATACCGAATACCGACCAAATGCATTTTCTGGCCGAACTGTTCGGTAGGGCTCTGCATATAAATATTTTTTTTTTTTTGTAAATAGAAGCAACACTCAGGAAGTACTTCCTACTAATTAATGTGTTGCTTTCTTTGGAAAGGGGATAGTGAAGAGATGAAAGTTGGTGAAATATGAAGGGCTTCAAACATGGCAACACTGTAATTGCGCGAGATGGTAAGTCTTAGAACAGTTGTTGCTCGCCACCTGATGTAGAGTTGGCGAATTTATTGAAGCTTTTTGTTTCATAGCCCTGATTCATTATTTTACTTCGGTGTGGTTAAGTGCTATGGGAACACCGAAGGTGGGCGCAGCGATACATATAAGTGATAGAAAACTCATATATATTATTTTTCTAAATTGATGTTGTCGTCACCGGGAATCGAACCCGGGACCATCCGTGTAACAGTCCAACGCACTAACCATTACACCACAACGCCCACACATCAAAAAAGTATAGCAATGCTGAATTACTCTGATAATTCTTAATTTTTTGTCTTTTAATCGAATCCAAAATATGGCTTTTCTTGGAAAACTATATGGGTTTTTGTGAAATGAATATGTTATCTTAAAACTTGATTTGGAAATGCAGAAAAATGGAGATCTAAAACAGCTGCTTGCATTATCGCAATTATAATTGATAAAAAAGAGGCGCTCACGTCAGCAATATTGCTATTTCGCAAATTTCCCATTTTTGCCAGAGGATATTTTCTGACATGAATACCCTTACTATTGACTTTAAATACGGTGGCGAACGAGCAAGTAACAATATCAAAATTACATCATATCGTGTTTTTTTTTGTAAGATATTTTTCAGAAAAACAAAATGTGTTCTACCAACTGCTGCTGTTCCAATGTATCGTAACGAGAATATGTTTTGTGTGAACCAAAAAATATTTTTGCAAAAACATACACTCAAAAAAGTATGGCAATCTCTAAATAACAGTTACTTGTGTGGAAGCGTAATTATTATTAACGGTAATTGCAGATGTTTTACTACACTCATAGAAAAAAGTTAGTAAAAATAAATTAGTAAAGCCGTTAGTAATCCAACTTTGCAAGTTTTAAACTAATTTTTAATTCATATTGAGATTTAAGTTAAAAATTTTGCTAATTTGACTTTATGAAATACTAAATTTTTAACTAATTTGCAAAGCTGAATTTCCTAAAGTCTAAAATTATTCATCCTACCAAGATATAACTGCAGTCCAAAAATTACACTTTTTGTGCTTTTACTTAAGAAGATATGGCGATTTTCGTTTTTCGAAAAACGCGGAATTGTGCGAAAACGCACCTAAAATTCAACATATATTGATTAAACTTAATGGCTTTGCTAATACTGCTTAATATAATCTTTAGTGTCCGACTGAACAGTTCGGCCAGAAAATGCATTTGGTCTGTATTCGGTATTTTAAAGCATTATGGACAAATTTGGCGGATGGAAAAATGTTTATTGGGCAGATTAGATGCTATTTTGAGTGTCAAATTTAAAGAAAAGTCTGTAGTTAAGCAATGAATTCACTGTTCGGCCTCAGAAAGTTCGGCCAAATTGAAAATAGTTCGGCGGCCGAACTTTTAACTTTATAGCTAAACTTCGGCTGTTCTCTTAAATTTTATACACAAAATCGAATTAAATCGGCTCAACAAACATGTTTCCAATACCAAAATTTGTCATCATTGCCTCTAGATATCAAAAAACCGACAAAATATAGTTTTTTGGCCGAACTGTTCGGTCGGACACTAATAATCTTTCTGCTAAATTTCATAAAAATCCATCCATACATTTTCAACTTAAGCCGATGTCCTTTACAAGTATCCTTTTAGAATCCTGTATGTTAGAGATTAAGCTTCAATCTTACTTTGTGTGTCGTATCAACGGTTTCTAGTCAACATAAATATGTTTTAGTTTTTTTTTTTTGAAAATTGCGTTCATTGCTAAATATTTATTTTTTGAAAGTTTACTAAATTTGAACTTTAACGCTTTCTCGCTTCCATGCCGTGCCATGTACACAAAAAATTACGTCAAAAACAATTTTGTAAATTTAGTTTTCTAATATAAATAGTTTTTATTGTTATTATAAAAACCTCATTTGGCGCACTTATGGCCAATTTAAAATACCAGTCTACATTATTTTAGAAGCAATTGCTCTTGTGTTAACTGTCATTTTCAGTTTTTTTATTCCAACATATTTCTGTGAGTGTATAACAACAATGTGAAGGTCATTTGACATGACCAACTGTTGTCTAATGTTATGTATATGATCATATTTTATAGTTTGTTTTTTACTTGGTTTTGGGTTGTTTTTATTTTGGTCGTGTTTTTTTTTTGGTAATTTGATGCATTCATAACAAATTTTTTTTTTGTTTAAGATTTTATAACATTTGCTGTTTATTTTGATGTATTAGAGTTTCTTAAGGTTTCAATTTAAGCAGATTAATTCATGTAGAAAATTTGATCAAATTCTTAACAAAAGAACAGTATCAAAAATGTGTGATTTTGTTTTGCTGATTTTGAAAAATGTAAATATGCAACGATTTTTTTGCATAATTTCTAGGAATTATTTTGAGAATTTAAAAACCATTTCGATAAAAAAAAAACTAAATCTTATTCTGTTAAATATTTTAGAAATATGCTGAAAGAAGAGCCGCTATTTTACATCATAAATTCGCGAGATAACATAAAAGCTGCACACAGAGAAAATAAGTGCCAACCGAACTAAAAAGCGTATATTAATATTAACAACTTATAAATTCAATTAGTACAACGATATTAACATTGGATTTCTTAATATTTTGAGTGTTGCAACTAAAATTCAGTTAAATTAACCGAATTTTGTTGTGGAAACAAATGTTCAGTTTTCCCAACCGACTGAAATTCGTATTAACCGAATTGGAGTCGCAGTACCCGAATTTCGGTTGGCAAATAGCTACATTTTTCTCTGTGTGTGGGACAATATCGAATAGTTTTGCTTGGAGTAGTTTTCGTAGAAGCATTAAAATGTTATACCACAGTAACTTTTGAAATTACTAGGTAGCAATTATTTCAGGTTGGGCGCCATTTCTTCTACTCGTTATGATTATGGTGGGGGAATGGAAAAATAGCACTTTAATAAACTTTTTCCGTTCAATATTTATTTTTAACTTTTAAATCAGTTTTTTGGATAGTTTGCAAAAAAAAAAACTGATATTTTATTATAATGTTTAAAAATAGTAGGTTATTTATTATCACTTATGACTTCAAATTTCTACCCTCCGGAAATTATAGTATTTTATAGTTTTTTAGAACTCATAATTTCTTGGCACTCAAAAATGTGTTAGCCAGCATTTTTAGAACAAACTTAAAAAAAAATTATTATCAAGTAGACATTCTTTGGCTATTAAGCTAATTTTATAGAAAAAAAACTCAACAATCCTTACCCGATGAAAAAAGTTTGATACACACAGAGAAAGAAAGTGCCAACCGAATTGAAAAGTGTATTTTGGAGTTAACAACCAATAAATCCAATTGGAACAACCATATTCTAATTTGATTTCTGAAGATTTTAGTTGTTGGACCTAAAATTCAGTTATTTTAACAGAATTTTGTTGTGAAAACTAATATTCAGATGTACCAAGCGATTTCAGTTGTAGTCACTGAATTTGAGTAGTAGTAACCGAATTTCAGTTGGCAAATGGGAAAAAAAATTTTCTGTGTGTATAATCATATATAGAGCAATTCCATATGAAAGCGATCAAATTTTGGACGACCCCTCTCCGATTTTAAAATAAATAGTCTCAATCGATTGCCCAGCAAAAAATAATGTACCTACATATTTTTTTTTTTTTATAGTGACTGGTTTAGTGGTGGTGTGCACCACTGTCATGTGACAAAATTGAAGAATTCTTCATAAGGGACCTCATTGAAAGTTGTTTAAAAAAAAACTACTAAAGCGATCGCAACGAGTGATAGCTCGTTGGAAAGGTATTGAATCAGGCTTTAATTGAAAAATAAAATTTTCCTAATTTTTCTCAGAAATTTACCTTTTTTTCCCATGAAAATTAAATTTTCCCATGAAAATTAAATTTTCCGATTTTCCACAGAAGCTCCTAAATTTTCCGGCTAATTTTATTTTTTTTGGATTCCTCATAATTTTTGCTTTAAGAATCAGCAATAAAAAAATGGGCCCCGACTCCTTGTTTGGACAGGAGAAGAGCATTTAAGAGACCACCTTGTTCTCATTGTTTTTATATTTTTTATAATTGAATTATTTTTAATTATTTAACAAGAAAAATTAGGAAAATTTTATTTTTCAATTAAAGCCTGATCCAATACCTTTCCAACGAGCTATCACTCGTGGTGTGCACAGTGGTGCACACCACCACTAAACCAGTCACTATAGAGCAATTCCATATGACATGTGACAAAATTGAAGAATTCTTCATAAGGGACCTCATTGAAAGTTGCGATCGCAACGAGTGATAGCTCGTTGGAAAGGTATTGAATCAGGCTTTAATTGAAAAATAAAATTTTCCTAATTTTTCTTGTTAAATAACTAAAAATAATTCAATTATAAAAAATATAAAAACAATGAGAACAAGGTGGTCTCTTAAATGCTCTTCTCCTGTCCAAACAAGGAATCGAGCCCATTTTTTTATTGCTGATTCTTAAAGCAAAAATTATGAGGAATCCAAAAAAATAAAATTAGCCGGAAAATTTAGGAGCTTCTGTGGAAAATCGGAAAATTAAATTTTCAAGGGAAAATTTAATTTTCATGGGAAAAAAGGTAAATTTCTGAGAAAAATTAGGAAAATTTTATTTTTCAATTAAAGCCTGATTCAATACCTTTCCAACGAGCTATCACTCGTTGCGATCGCTTTAGTAGTTTTTTTTTTAAAACAACTTTCAATGAGGTCCCTTATGAAGAATTCTTCAATTTTGTCACTATAAAAAAAAAAAAATATGTAGGTACATTATTTTTTGCTGGGCAATCGATTGAGACTATTTATTTTAAAATCGGAGAGGGGTCGTCCAAAAATTTGCCAATTTTGATCGTTTTCATATGGAATTGCTCTATAGTCATATATATAATTAATTATTACATCATATCATAGCTGCTCCGAAAAATGGCATACATAACCTTATCTCATGAGATCACATGGTATCTCATCTGATATAATTTGATCCGAAAATTGGGTCTATCTAATTTGATCAAGTTATATATAATTTGATCAAATTTGATATAAGTTCATAAAATTCTTTGGAAATTAGCAATACTATTTTGTTTCACATTCCAAATAATAATGAAAATTTAAATAGAAATCAATGGGCTGGAAAATTTGTTATATGGGTCATTAATAGCTAAAAGTTTGAAATTTAAATCATATATTCCTTGGAATATGTACACAATTACCGTTAAGGTTCTTTTAGAACTTTCACGAGGAACGTAATCAAAATTTTGGTACAAAGACGATAAAATAGTATATGATTAGTTTGTTCTTCCATCCCCTTAGATGGAATTTTTGGAAATTCTTAGATGGAAAGAACGGCATAAAATGCGGATTTATTTGGGGAAATGTCTGCACCTAAAAGCACCTTAAGTAATAATCTTAAATTTGCACACAGTATATACCGTTTAATCTAGGAACTTATAATTTGGTGCAGGCATCCGCTAAAACTGGGTATTCAAAAATGTTTACAGGGAGGGGTAAAAGAGGAAGTCTTCCCCTTAACGTCCTGCACGATTTAGGCAAAAAGTCTAAAATTTAAATTATTTTTTTTTAGGTATGGGTTAATTTATTGAAAATATCTTTTGGGGTTTTCTAAAATCTTGGTATAAATGGGGCTTAAAAGATTGAAATTCCACCTTTAATGACCTATTGAACTCCATTAAGGTGACCTATTTAATTCCATTAATTAATATTCATATATATAAAACTACCGGTAACGAAGTCTTCACTTCCCTAGCAACGTCTTGTCTAATTAGATTAAAAGGGGATTTCAAAAATCTTAGCAATTTTTCAAAACTTTAAAATGATGTTAAGTTTAACTTTTATATCAAACATTGTTTAAATATACTCTATTCAGGGTTTATTTGTTGTTATTAAGGGTATTCATGTCAGCAATTTTCATCTTGCAAAAATAGGAAATTGCAAAATTACACTACCGCTGACGTGAACGGCTCTTTTATCAATTGCGATTGCGAGAATGAATGCACCTGTGTTGCATCTTCATTTTTCGGCAGATTCACATCAAGTTTTTAGGTAACACATCTATTCGACAGTAACCCAGTTAGGATCTAACTTTGCTTCTTTCAAAAACTTTTTTAGTAGATTTGAGCTTGTAGGATATTTTAAAAAACACACACCCGATCAAAACAAATTTATGTCTCAAATACAAAATCGGATCTCATTTGCTATAGATCGATATTTATCTTATCCAAGTTTATCTCATAATTGGGGTATCCAGTAATATTCGATTAGATCCCCCAAATATATTACTGGATTAAATTAGATAAAAATTTATCTCACAAATTGGGTAATGCAATAATATCTATTTTAATATGCTGATAGATCCCAAAATATTCCATGGGATTAATTTAGATCTAATTGGATCTAATTAAATCCAAAAATATAAGTAATTTTTGGTGGATCTTGAGAATAAATTGGATTTACTTAAATCGAATGACATATATAGGAGAAAGGCTTGCAGGTTGCCACCCCTTGGCTTTTTTGCCCATAACTAATCATCAATTTTTAACGAATTTTTGTCATAATCATAGGTTGGCAATAGAAAATATCAATCCACAGTTCTGAGCTACAAATAATTTCAATTTGCAAAAACTTAAAATTTTATTGCAAATTTTCAAAAATTACCTAAAATCGAAGAAATTTTGCCATCGCCTAAAAATTGCTGAAAATGTAGAAACATGTAAATAAAACACCTGGGGTCGAGTTACGGCATTCGTGATCGAGGGAAATCGTTCGAAAACAGTTTTTTTTTATCAGTAACTGCACATATACTAATAATGAAATCACCAAGTTTTATATTTATTTTCAGTCAAGGACCGAACTACAACATCCCTGATCGAAAAAATTTCGTTTACATGTTATGTTGTATGTTCAGAAATAAAAAATTAATTTCGATCACGAATTCCGTAATTCTACCCCTGATTTGGAAAATTTAAGAAAAATTATTAAATTTTATTTGCATTCGGTGGCTGCGAATATAACAAATTTGACGAAAATCAGCATACACATTTTTATTTGTAAAATGGTATGAATTCAATCCAAGTCATCATCGGAATCACAGTTCGGGCATTTGTAAACACATAAGCGTTTACTGGCACATTTCGCTTCAACTGTAATTTTGCATTCGTGGCATCTTGTATATTTTACATCAAGTTTTAGATCAAACTAATATGCCAATTGTTGTAATTCAAGGCAGATAGTGCTTGGCATAATAGTGCCAAACAAAATTAGAAAAAATCAGTGCCCATTATCTCATTTGATATAATTAGATACATGTAGATGACCCATTTTACGGGTAAATTTGTATGAGTTTACAAATATGTATGGAGTTATATATAACAATATATAATAATATCTTATACGCATATAAATTCGAAATAGATATTTTAATATCTTTTTAGCTGTTCGAGATGTATTGAAAATTTGTATTCTATTGTATTTATTATTCTCAGTTGGTGACATATTTTTATTGTGTGTGATTTAAAAAATTATTTTTAAAAGTTTTTGAAAAACAGAGTTTTCCGTTCACTCTATAAGCGATGCACTTTAAAAACTTGGAAAAAGGTTTTTTTTTTAAATAATTCTTGGCGTAGAATCGAATGTCGAGTTCAAATTTTAAATAAATACATCCCTGTTTGCTTGTAGTAAAAGTTTTTGGTCACCGCGCGCCAGTGGAAGGAGTTTAAGTTTTAAAATCAATAATTACGCCATTTTTTTTAATTGATGCAAAAACTGCAAAAAAACAATCAAATTTTCGTGACGAACTCTAATAATTATATCTTACATCATTAAATACCATATATAATTACATCTTAAGTTGTATTATACATATGGTACCATATATAAGCATATCTTATGTCACACACAAACAAATTTTTTGTAAGAGAGTATGATTACATATTATGTTATGTATTATATCTACCATATCATATTGGCCCATAATCATAGTCAGTCACTAAAGTTGGTTCTATTTAGAAGCAAGTTAAATATTTTAACCTGTTACTAATTGTTTATTAACTATAGTGAATATTAACATCAGCTTTAAGTTGAATGGGCTTTTAGTGGGTGATTGGTAAAATGTTGAAAACTTTTTATACAAACTGGTGTGAATACTTAACAAGTGGCATCTCTGCACAGATGATAGATAAACACGACAAAAAAAGTAAACAAAAAATAAAAAGTTATTTGAAATTGCACAATGGAAATTGGTTCAATGGAAAATTTAGAAAAGTAATGTAGATCTAACATTTTTACAATAATGGTTCCAATTTTCTATGTCCTCAATAGAACACATTTTTTTTTTATTAACACCACCTTTTTCACAATTTGTAAAACAATTTAAAAAAATTTACTTAATTTATTTCAATTATTTAATCTTTTTGTTTTGTTTTGATTTTGTCACTTTTTTCAAGAGAGATGTAGAGAGAAAGAGAGAGAGAGTTAAAGTGATGTTAATTTTGTTAAAAACAACTTCAGCATGTTTTAAATTTAGAACTGACTTTTGCGGAAAAAGTATGCTTTTTCTCGTCTATAGTAGCTGTAAAGTATACTTTTCAAAAATGATACTTAAAGTATACTTTTTCGATGACTATGATTATGGGCCATTATGTATAGCATATATGTTTAATATTTAATTTTGTAAAGGTTAAAATATTAAAATATATCGTACTGTATGTTACTACATAAGAAACATATAATTAGATATGACAATGCATGACAATATATATATTAGCATAATATATTTTAAACTGGAAAAACATAAAACACATTTTTTTATTCGGGACAATTCAATATTACAAATCTGGATTACCAGACAAAAAATGAAGTATTGCCAGTAGGTCACCATTGCTCAACTTTTTTGAAGTGTTCTTTTATTTAAATTTTGTTGCTTCTATTTTAATGTTTTTAGTTTCAGAATTAATTTTTTGCTTAATATTTATATGTATTTTCTATTTAGAGTTGTATGTACTAATTGTAAGATTTGTCAATGTTGGCAACGCTATAAAATATTACACAAAACATATGTTTAGAGTAATTTTTATCTTGATAATTTCGCAATTGCTTTGACCCAGACAATTTACAACTTTTGTGTGAAATTATTTTCTATTTGTTTGTTGTTGTGTTTTTTTTTTTTTAAATTGTACACTTTTACATAATAACAATACCAAAATATCTGACATGAATACCCTTATTTTGTTTTTTATTTGATGCACGTATGATGTGACTGACGACAATGTGCTATAAGTGCAATGTGTGTTGTTGAATAATAACATCAAATATGGCAATGGTTTTTGATGTTTGTCGTTGTTGTTGTGAATTTGAAGTTGCCACACAGAGAGAATTTTGTTGGGCGAAAAATAATGAAATTTTTCATTAAATCAATAAAACTTTTCTATACAAAATAAACGGTAATTTTCTTTAATTAATGAAAAGCTTCAACCTTTTCAAAAAAAATTAATTAGTAATGAATCTTCTTTATTCAATAATATCATGCAGAAAATTCTCTCAGTGTAGTATGTAATTTGTTGCTAAGTTAGTAACATTTTAAAACAACGTTAAAACTTTCTATATTGTATCATTCTACACAGAGAGAATTTTGTTGGACGAAAAATAATAAATATTTTAAGCAAATCAATAAAATTTTTTTTTACAAAATAAAAGAAAATTTTCTTAAAATCAATGAAAAGCTTTTAAATTTTCATGAAACCAGTTTTAAATGAAACTTTTTCAGTGAGTGTATGTAACTTTTAATAAATTAAATTATATTTTTTTTTATTGGATAGTTCCCCAAGATGGTCATTGCGTATAAAATTTTTGCTTGAGGTAGCAAGCACCTCATTCTATCTGTCATTGTTGTGGGTTGTATAGACACTTTTTTCTATGCACTCAGAGAAAAAATATGGTAGCAATATGATTGCGGCCACACAACTATGTTTCCTACATCACCAAATGGTTGTTTCAATAAAATTACTATTATATCAATCATAAATCACCAATGATGTGGTTGCTTTAATCATGTTCTAGCAAAAATCTCTTTCCCTTGTCGGTTACCATACTATTCTCTGTCTGCAACCATATATTGTATTTATCCAGTAAAAAATGATGCTTACATGCAAGCAGGTTTGTAAGGGAGTAAGCCGAAAAGAATTCCTTACAAACCTGCTTACATATGCTATGATTTTTTTTATGGCGAATTCCCACTTGGAAGCATCATTTTAAACTTGTAGTAATAATTCTTATAGTTGTGCCAACTATAAGTCTGTTTTTTATGCACTCAGGGAACTTCTGCATTAAAAATATGTAGTTGTTTGGATTGTAATACAGTTTCTTTATTTTTAATGTTAATGTCAGTCATTTGTAGAACAAATTAAATTTTTTGTAGTTCATTTAAAAAAAACAAACCACATCAAATGACTGTTTTATGATTTTACATTAATTTTTTACAGTCGTTTTTTGTTATTAAAAAAAAATGAAATATTTGTTTATTTTTTACTATGTGCTTAATTTTTACTACAATTAAAACTAATTTTTTTGAACATAATGAAATCCTCCATATACGCATGGGTTCTACATTCCGAAAATGAAGTGAAAGTGAGACTTCCGCTCAATTTGTGTTCCCAATTCCACATAAGCGACTTGAAAAGAAAAATTTCATTTTCATTTTGTTTCTAGTGGAATTAAAGTGATTTGACGTGTTCTATAAAACAATTTCACTACAAAAAAAGTAATTGTAAACCGGTATTAGTTAACTGAGTGAAAAACAAAACTTTTTAGAAAATAAAATTATTTTGAATATTAAACGTAAAAAAAAAATCAAACAATGTAAGTAAATGTGATAATGTTGTTAATATACGTTTATTTAACTGAAAAAGTGTTGTATTTTTTACGGGAAAACACATGAATCCGGAACAAGAGGCCCCATTTTTAACATTCATGGAAAAAACATCTGGTTTGGCCAAAGGTTTTTAGAGGGGCGACAAAACAGTTGAAGACCAGTTGTGGAAGGACTTAGCAAGTACAATAAACAACTTAGGACCTCCAGAAAAGGATGCAACTGGTTGGAAAAAGGCTTGGGCTGATGGGAAGGCTACCATTCGTAAAACATTGGCCGTAAATAGAGCAGAGGTAACGGCAACAGGTGGAGGACCCAATAATATCCAACACATATCATCCAAAGAAGATTCAGTTGCCAAACTTTCTGGCCTTTATACAGCAGTCGAAGGTGTTCCAGCTGCTAAATCATTCGGGACGACGAGCCAAGGGTAAACAACCACAAATTCATCTACTGAATTGTCAAACTTAGATGGCGCCAGCTCCGACAATGTAGTAAACGTGATTTTACAAAAATTAAATAAAAATGACGAAGGTACTGAAAATATAGAAAATGAGGAACCGCAACCGATGATTTCCCTTTTTGATTTCTCTTTTTGATTTCTCAATTTCTTCGCGACTTCTTTCAAATCTAATCCATTTTGGGCATATGACAGTTTTCAAAACATTGCACATATTTGTTAAAATTTTTGACGCTGTAGATTGAAGTCTTTTGCGATCATTTGTTGGTAAATTCCTTGTCTGAAATAGCGTAGTGATGTGTCCAATTGCAAAATAATTGGAATGCTTGTCTTTTTAGCCATTGGTGATAATTCTTCTAAAACCATCATAAATGCATACTCATTTAATCTAAAATACGCAATAAAACTATTTTTTTTATTAATTTTAAACACTTGCGACTCAGTTTTAATTATTGTCTTTTTGTCTTTTCTGGTAGTTCCAAAGGATTTGAACAGTCACGAAGCCTTTTTCTATTTAGATTTTCCGTTCTTTGTTTTTCTTTTTTAATTAAATACCAGGAAATCACAATTGCGAAACTCATTTTATATTATTTTAAAAATAAGTATTTTTTTGTTCAATTTTTATTTTTGTTAAAAAATGCACTCTTCTTTATTGCAATTTCATTCATTTTAAAGTGATAATTTGGTTTTTTCCCGCATTTTTTTATGTTGTTGCTAAGAACAAAATGAAAATGAAATCGACGTGAAAAAAACGATTCACTCGTTTTTCAGAACACAGCGGAATTGAAAATGTGGAATTAAAAACGATTCCACTTTCACTTCGTAGTGAAATATAGAACCCAGGCCATAGATTATGTCACATATTTAAATTTTTCAAATAATAAAACCAATTTGTCAATTTTAATAACATTGTCGGTAATAAATATTAAATTAATATTTTCCCCTATATTTAAATAAAAAATAATCTCGCCCACCGCTGTTAAAATTGTCCATCTATTACAGTGGAGTACGGTTATAACGAACTCTCGGAGACCGGATAATTTAGTTCGTTGTAAGCGAAGTTCGCTATAAGCGAGTTAACCATGTTCCAAAAAATTATTAAAATTTCAGGATTTCGTTTTTAAATTCATATAATTTTACAATTTTGGTTTGTAATTCTAAAACAGTTTTTTCATTAAATTATGTTTCATATACACTCTAAAAAATGCATGTAAATTTACTGCTATAAATTGAGTAAAATTTTGTGTAAAATTACATAAAATTAGAAAATATACAAACAAAATGCTTAAATAATTAATTTACACATTTACGTCTGCAAACATACACTCAAATGATAGGAAACAT
This sequence comes from Delia radicum, assembly GCA_021234595.1. Lineage (NCBI taxonomy): Eukaryota > Metazoa > Arthropoda > Insecta > Diptera > Anthomyiidae > Delia > Delia radicum. Next base: position 198,335,621 of record CM037855.1, on the reverse strand, counting down.
GTTTTTGAATGTATAAAAAATTTTACCTACATACAGTAGGAAAAATACACAGAAATGGTAGTAATCTGCATGTTGGCAAAAATGTTTTTGAATGTAAAAACATTTTTACCTACAAACAGTAGTAATTGTCAAAATAGAAAATAGTAAAGAAAAAGAATTGAAAAAAATATTTTATTTTGTAAATTGAAAACAACCCACATATTTTTGTTTTTTTTGTCAGGTCTAAAAGAGGATTCGGAGAAGGGAAAATGCTTCTATGTAAATACTAAAAACTTATACGCACATTTTAAGTAAATTTGCACACATTATGTGTAACAAACAATCTTGCTATACATTTTTGTACACATTTTGTTTGTACCAATTTACACACATAGAGTAAATTTACCCAACTTATAATAGGAGTATAGTTTCCTACTATAAGTTGGGTAAAATTCAACAGAAATTAATTAGAGTGTAGTTTTTAGTTCTTTTTGGTAAAGTTCTTATAAAAAAGATAAAATTTGTAAGATTCGCAGCAGAATTTTAATTTTAGAATCTCGATTTTTTTTTGTGTTCGTTATAAGCGTAAAAATTTTTATGAAAATTCGTAAAAGGGTCCAAAAAATTATTTCGATGTTCGCTATAACCGTATTATATTGTATGAAATATGTTAGTAAATGCGTTGGAACCAGAAAATCGTTCTATTTTAAAAACAGTTCGTTATAATCGTTCTGTTCGTTATAACCGAGTTCCACTGTACTACACATTTTCATACTTTCGAATAAGTTTATTCGTAACCCTTTTTTTTGCATATTTCTTTGTTTGCTCATAAAACTATCAAAGTAGTATTTTAAAACATTTATTACTACACATGGAGAAATAAAGTGTCAACCGAACTGAAAAGTTTATACACTCAGGGAATTTCTATATTGTCATTTGTAGAACAAATTTAATTTTTTACTAACCTTGTAGTTCAGTTAAAAAAACAAACCACATCAAATAACTGTTTTATGATTTTACATTCATAACGACTTTATTTGTTATTTAAAAAAATAAATGTTTGTTTATTTTTTACTATCGTATGTGGTTAATTTTTTTACTATCATACACTCACAATGTTTTTTCCGTAAAGACTACTGAATATACACCTTAAATTAACTGAAAATCAGTTAAAAGCAGGACTACTTACTTTTCGTTTAAAACAATTGTATTTTTTAGTTTATTTTCAACTGTTGAAAAATTAATTGACAAAATCCATAAAAACAATAGACTATTTTCGTTTATTTCAATACTCAATATAACATAGCAACTTTTTGTTTTAAATAGAAAATTTTAATTGAATATTTGAACGATGAAAATGAAAATTATTCAAGTTCGAGGCCATACTCGTATATTTCTTTATTAGGATATTGTCCTAACAAATAATCTATTGAGTTTTTTGTTTTCAAATTTATTATTTGACCCTTTCAGGAATGTGTTGATAGATCTATTTCGGGAATTTTCTAGGTTTCCACCATCAGAACACGTTTTGAAAGCGGTAACAATCCCATGCCAAACATCAAACATTCATATAAACTAGTTTACTCACTACATGAGAACTAATATATGAGCTTGAAGTTAAAGATTATAACCATTGATCAAAAAATAAATTGAAAACTTGTTTGTTATGTGCAAGGTCCACCTCTGGTGGATATTCAATACGTTTTGTTATTTGTTTTTTTCCTCCTTTTTATATTTTGTTTAGTTTATAAACAACACAGGGGGAGTAAACTAGACTGTACTTTGTCTTTAATTAAACTTGTATATTTAATATAATTTTTATTAAAAATAAAAATTATGTTTTTTTCGACCTTGAATATTACCTAAAGTTCGTTTTTTTTTTTTGTTTATTTTGTTTATTGAACAACAGACAGGAAGTTAAAAAATATATTTCTTTGGTAATTTAACTGTATATTCCATTGAAACAACTTTACCGTTTAAATTTTTAAATAACTGTTGATTTTTTATGGAAAAGTTCTTGTGAGTGTATGTGGTTAATTTTTTTTTAACTGTAAAAACAAATGGCAAATTTTAGTTGAATTTAATGAAATATTAGTCGTCCTTTCTTCAAATGAAATTTAATTTGTTTTTGACTACAATTGCTGTCATCTTTACCTACATAATATCCTTAGTGTATTAATGGTAAGAATTTATTTAGATTTTTAAATATTTTGGTTGTTGCAACTAAAATTTAGTTAAATTAGCCAAACTTTTTTGTGAAAACTAATGTTTAGTTGCCAGAAAATGAAGTTTGCTGCCTACCTTTTCAAAATTGTTTGAACGATTGTTGTCATATCGGTTGTTGCCATATTTGGAAAAAGAAACCATAATTCCGGAACACCAGATCGGATTTCGGCCTCAACATGGGACTCCAGAACAAATCCATAGAGTAGTTGATATAATTACTGACTCTTTTGAAAGAAAATTATATTGCTCCGCTGTCTTTTTAGATGTTAAACTGGCATTTGATAGGGTTTGGCACCAAGGTCTCTTGTTCAAACTTAAATCTTTTTTACCAACAACAATGTATTTAATACTTAAATCGTATTTACATAACAGAAAGTTTTATGTAAAAGTAAAGGATGAATTTTCTAAAATTTGTCATATAAAATCAGGTGTACCTCAGGGCAGTGTTCTAGGTCCCATCCTATATACAAATTTTACATCAGATATGCCTCTAACTGAAGATGTAACAATTGCAACATATGCTGATGACACAGCTGTAATATCGTCAGATGAATCTCCTATTATAGCTTCAACAAAAATACAAAGAGAACTAGATATGCTAGATATATGGCTAAAAAAATGGAAAATTGTAGTTAATACTGAAAAATCAGTACATATTACATTTACTTTGAGAAAAAACGATTGTTCGCCGGTTTATATAAATGGATCCCAAATACCTGAAACCAATAGTGTCAAATACTTAGGAATGTATCTGGATAGAGACTTACATGGAAAGATCACATCAAAAAAAAAAAGAGAACATTTAAATATAAAAACGAAAAAGTTGTATTGGCTGTTAGGACCAAAGTCTGAACTCAGCCTTGAAAACAAAATCAAAATCTATAACGCTATATTGAAACCTGTTTGGACATATGGTATACAGTTATGAGGAACTACAAGTAACTCTAACGTAGAAATTTTACAACGATACCAATCTAAAACACTACGACAAAATGTTAAAGCACCTTGGTATATAACAAATCACCATATTCATAAGGATCTCCTGATTCCAACCATAAAAAACGAAATAAACTGATTTAGTTCTCGTTACCTAGAAAGGCTCAGTAACCATCCAAATACCCTAGCTATTACATTATTGGACGACTCAGAATAGACTAAAAGACTAAAAAGATTCCATGTATTAGATTTGCCATATAGAAAATAATATTGTAAATATGTAAATAGTTCACATTATATAAGGTTATTAGGTTTACTGAAACCTAATAACGTAAGTTAATTACCCCCTTTATATATAATTTACTTAATATTGTAAAATAGATTGTAAATAAAGATACAATAAAAAAAAAAAAAAAACTTATAATAAATTTAGTTAAATTAGCCAAACTTTGTTGTGAAAACTAATGTTTAGTTGTGCCAATCGTCTTAAATTCGTATTAACGGAATTTTCGTAGTAACCGAATTTCAGTTGCCAAAAATCTAAGTGTTTTTCTGTGTGTATGAACTAAAATGAACAATTTCCATATTTCACACTTTGTTTATTTTTATTTATTTAATATTACGTATACGTCACCAGGTACACAGACACAGTAGACTACAAAAATAATATTCAAAACGATGACATTTTACTGAATAAGAATAAAAATTGTAATATACATTGCATTTCTTAACCTAAATATGGATTGCAGTAACTTGTTAAGGGGAGGGGATTTTTTTTTTTTTGTTGCAAATTTTCTTAAAGTTGTTTGTTTTAACAAAGTGTTAGATAGATATGTAAGTGTTTTTTTTTACATTTCTATTTTGTCGTTGCTATTTATTTTCTATCATTTCATTTTGATTTTAATTTTTGTATAGTAAGCCAAACCACCTTGACCCATAAGACCACATAAAGGCTGTTTGTCTGCGTGTTTTTCTACTGTTTCTACTGTGCGACTGACGACTAATCGACTGTATTTGAATGTTTGTTTGGCTAGTTGTTGCTGCCAAAGCTACTGACTGTTTGTTACAGCTGCTGTTGCTAATGTTGTTTTTTTTTTTTTTGCATTTTTGTGTACTCTTTATCAAAATCTATTATTTTCAGTTTCATTTTCAGTATTATATGTGCGAATTTTATTCGTAGACATACAAGTAATTGAAAAAAAAAACATTAAATTGACTGACTAAATGACTGACTGAGTTCTCACTTGCATTTATAATGAGTGTTACAATTGTGTGACAAAATAAAAAGTTGATGCACACAAGAAAAAAAAAAAACACATTTTTATTTATGAGACACTAAAATCGATATAAAAATTCAAACATGAGAATGTTTTTTTTTTTTATTAACTGTATTAATCTGTAGATTATAAAGGGTCCGTCAAATAACTTTTTTTTTATTTGAACTCCTGAACCAATTGGACTTTGTATGGCGTCATACCAAGGTCTTTATGCAAAATTCGTCTCAATGATGTCTCCGAAATGTTCAATTGTTGAGAACGACGGTGAATTGATGTTGATGGCGCTTCACGCACACTTTCTGCCACAGCAGTAATATTCTCGGGTGTACGCACTGTTTTTGGCTTTTCACGCTTTGGTTTATCGATGAGGATGAAAGTTTCTTTCACTTTTTTCACAAGATAACGAACATACGGAACATATTCGTTCAGCGGAAAGATAAAACTAATTATCTGTCAAATCAGACATGAGCTAAGTGTTACCATTCCCGAAATAAGCACTAGTTGAAAAAAAGAAACGTTAGATGGCGGACCCTTTACAAGTTGAAATAAAATGGTAAAGTAATAGCACGATTTTATTGACCACCCAAGTAAAAAAGTTTATACATCATCATCATTAGGGTGACCGCAGTGATATGTGGGAAAAAAATTCCAGAATTTTGTCAACGGGAATCCCACAAGATGATGAGTCTTTGCAGATTTTACGATAGCCAAAGTTTGAACTCGATTGAAGTATGTTAATCCGTGGCGCTAAGGGCTCAAAATTAAAAAAAAAAAAAATGATTTTTGGTGCCTAGTGAAACTTTTCATTATTTTCTCATGATGTATGTATGAGTGAAATCATAGGCAATATTGTTCTATATAATATATATTCTATATATTTGGTGTAAGTAATAAAGGGTGATTTTTTAAGAGCTTTCGGATTTGATTTAAAAAAAAAACATAAAATTTATAGAAATGTGTGAAATCTTTATTTGAGTCGATAGAACGATCTATTTAATTCAATGTTTAAAGATGATTTCATGTAAATGTTGACCGCGGCTAAGCCTCAAATGGTTCATACTCTTGGTTCAATTTTGTCATACTCTCTCCAACATATCGGCCGGTATATCAAGAATAAATTCTTCAATACTGACTTCCAGTGCGTCAATATTGCGGGCTTGTCCCTATAGACGGGAGCCTTAACATAGCCCCACAAAAAATAGTTTAAAGACTTTAAATCCCACGGCCTAGGCCGCCAATTAACCGGCCCCAAACGTGAAATAAACTGTTCTCCGAAATCGCCTCTCAAATTGGGACATTGTTTCGCGTGCTGTGTGGCACCGTCTTGTTGAAACCACATGTCACAAAAGTCCAGCTCTTCCATTTTGGACAAAAAATTTTTAATCATCGCACAGTAGCGCTCGCCATTCACAGTGACGTTCCTGCCTTCGTCGTCTTTCAAAAAGTACGGTCCAATGATGCCACCGGCCCATAATCCACACCAAACAGTGCATTTTTCGTTACGTATTGGCAGTTCTTGCAATGTTTCTGGCTACTCTTCACACCAAATACGGCAATTTTGCTTGTTCACGTATCCATTTAAGCAGAAATGAGCTTCGTCGCTGCACACAATTTGCACTTTCTTAACCGAGCATGCATTTTGATAATAAAATTCAATTCAAATGAATTTTGATAATAAAATTCAAGCATAGTTGGTTTTTAAGTCGATTAATGGTTAAATTATAGACCAAACTGAACATGTTTAACAGTAACATGTTACACGAAAACAGCTGAGCTGCCAAAAACGGTATTGCCAAAAAGAAAGTTGCTAAAAAAATCGTCCTTTACTAATACAGAGCTATAACAGCCTTTGTCATAAAAAAACGTGACGAGGAAATTCTATTAAGAAAATTATGATATGAGAATTTTTTTAATATTTTTCAGAGTTTGAAATTAATTATGATGGAATAAAAGGAGAATGGTTTTTTATAACACATTTAAATGTATTTTAATAAAAAAAAAGAAAAAAAAAGTGTTGGTTCTTTACAATATATTTTAGTTTCATTAGGATCTGACGGTCTGCAGAAAGATACTTCCCTGTTGATGAAATTATATATAAAAACATACATATTTTTGTGTCACCTTAACCACACAAAATAACATATAATATCATACACTGTTATATTTAAACCATTTTTAGTCAGGTGTATATGATTATATTAATTATTTTCTTATTTTGCATGAATATAAGAATGGCGTCTGTTACTAACATTTTTCTATGACTGTAATTCTATCAATTTTTTCCTCTCTCTTACTCACTAATACACAACCAAAAATTTTTTGGCGACCTCTGGTTTAGAACATAGATGCGCATTTTAGTTTTTATGTTGGTATTAGTGATCAAGAGAAAGAGTGAAATTGAACGAATTACACTCATAGAAATAAGTAGTAGAAAAGTTAGTAAAACAGCTAGTAGTCCAACTGAAACAAAGATTTTAGTTTTGTTCTTTTAACTTGACAAAAACTACATTTTTTACTTAAGTCTAACAATATTATTTTGATAGTCAAAAACAATTTCCGTTCTTGTTTTTTACTCCATGTTTTGTCAGTATAAAACAGACGCTTCGTTTCAAGTAAACACGTCTTATTAGATAAATAACTGGAAATAATAATGCAAAAACCACATATTATGAATTAATAAAAAAAAAAAAAAATTGTGAAAAAATAGGCAATTTTTTTTTGTTAAGCTAAAAAATGGAAAGATTTATTGGTCTTATTTTTAGGAATGTAATTAGTGGTTTTGGTGTTTATAAAATAATTTAATAAAATAAATGAAAAGTTAGTAAAATAATTTAAATTGTATTTTTCTTTTAAACAAAGCCATAAACAAATGTATTCTATGAAATTAATTATAATGTCTTTTAATAATATATTTCTTAAAATACCAAAAGTAATGCATTATGTAACCCATTATCGATAACTTATTACTTTTTGTTGGAAACTAATGATACAGGTAATTAGTAGAGATTACAACGTAATGTATTTCTTTATCGCACACCCATTACCAAAGTTTTGCTGGGACTGTTAGTTTGGCATTGCTACATACTCTTTTTCCTGTAGCGGGCAGTTTTGGCTGGAAAGCAACATGTTTGAACTTATACGTATACGTAATAAAAAAATCACTCATGCTTATAGTTACACTTAGAATACAATGTAGGTAAAGACGACTGCAATTGTAGTTGAAAACAAATGAAATTTCACTTTAAGAAAGGACGACTTACATTACAGTAAATTCAACTAACATTGTCATTTGTTTTTAATGTTCAAAAAATGACTAACAATTGTAGTAAAAAAAACCACATAAACAAGCATATATTTTTTTTTATTTTTTAACGTAAATTGACTGTAACAAATGAATGTAGAATCATAAAACAGTCATTTGATGTGGTTTGTTTTTTTAAATGAACTACAATTTTAGTAAATATTTGAATTTGTTCTACAAATGACTGACATTTACATTAAAAATAAAGAAACTGTATTACAACCCAAACAACTACATATTTTTAAAGTAGAAGTTCCCTGAGTGTAAGATATGCTTCAAATTAATTACATTTATTCAGACATTTTGTTGCATATAAAGGGTCCGCCAAATAACTTTTTTTTTTGAAAATGCTATAAAAAAAACTACCGAATATTTTCTCAAATTTCTTTTTTTATTTCCGGTTAATAATGAAAAATAATTTTAAATTTATTTTCATCGGGATAAACATTAATTGCATTTATAGTAATTAAATGTGCTAAAGTCCCAAAACTTATTTAATAAATTGTGAAAAACAATCTGACGTAGGCGCGTCCCTATCCGGATTTCATTCCTGCCCAAGGAATAATATTGTGATAATATTTTGTTGTTGTTTTTGGTTTTTCTTTGATATTTTAAATTTTGAATCTCGCTCCTATACGAGGACAAGAAATTCTCATTAAGTTTGTGATTTAACATAACAAATATCTCTAGAAATTCTAATAACAAAGTCCCCTGAAGATTTCCTTGGGCAGGAATGAAATCCGGATAGGGACTGTAGGCGTGTAGATTGTTTTTCACAATTTGTTAAATAAGTTTTGGGACTTTAGCACATTTAATTACTATAAATGAAAATAATTTCATTCAAATGGCTGCCTCGGCTGGCCATGCAGCAGCCTACACGATCGGTCCAATTTTTAAGCACATTATCGATTGTGTGCAGCTGTATTTCACCAATGGCTTCACGAATATTGTCCTTTAAAGCGTCAATTGTCTCTGGCGTAACACTTATCTTTGACGGCATCCCACAAATAATAGTCAAACGGTGTCAAATCGCAGCTCCGAGGTGGCCAAACGACATCAGCTCTGCGGCTGATAATGCGATCTTCAAAAACAGGGCGCAAAACATCGAGTGTAGCTTAGGCTGTGTGGCACGTAGCGCCGCACATTGGTTCAAGTTCATTGAACGAGCGGCTAAAAATAGAAGAAGTTGTCGAAGGACAATGAAACTTGGCACATAGGCATTTTTTGTTTGAATCAAGAAAAAATGGAAAAATCAAAATGATCCGCCCACTTTTACGCCCACCTCCCATACTAAGTAAAAATTAAATTTTGACCTACGGCATTGTTTTTTGGCACATAGCATTTTTAAACACTCAGAATCATTTGTGTGAAATTTGAAAAATATCCGCCCACTTTTACGCCCACTTCCCATACAACTTGTATTGAAAAAGTGGCATAACTCCCTTGATTTTTAATGCATCAATTCAATTTTCACAAAAAGTAATTATTATAATTGTAGAATGGGCTCCTGAAAATATATACCTGATCCGCCCACTTTTACGCCCACCTCCCATAGAAAAAACATGAATAAATAAATTAAGCATAGTCTTTTAATAATTTTTTAACATCATTATCGTACTCCAATTTTTTGATTTGCAGCTTTGAGCGAAATCTATTTATAAATGGGTCTGAAGACAATAAAAGGTTATGCATTACATCTTCATTAGTGGCTACACGTCCAATTCTTCGCGAATGATGTAATCTATAGGCTCTATAATCTTTATTCCTCGCTTCCTGAGCTTCTTCGGACAGCATACCTGATACAAACAATCAATTAAAATGTAAAAAATGAAAATTAAATCATTGAATAAGGGCCTTTAAATAGAGACATACCTATTGGCAGAATAGCTTCTGCTATAATTTTGCTACCATGCACCAGAATCTTATGCACAGTTACAGGCATGTAGTACCAGCCATAGAGATCAACAAACAACTTGGCAGTATCCATGCAATATATATGAAATTTGCTAGTGTCGACTGCTGCATTACAATTTATTGCAGCCAAAATAATTTTAAATCTATGTATTAACTCTTCTTTTATTCCAATTACGTCTGCAGTTTTGGCTGGATTTTCGAAAAACCTTCTTGCCGTATTGCCATCGTTTGTTGTGCCCATACCTTGCTTCACCGCGTCCACATTTATGCCCAGTGTCAACTTTAATCTCTTCTGAATTTCAGCTTTATTTGCCGCCATTTCAATTTTTGTGTAACTATCTGTTCTCCATTTTTTGAAACTTAGACGGTAAGAAATGTGCAGAATGCACTCCATAAATTTGATTCTCGCATGCAAGGGAGAAATACCAAACGCCAAACAAATACCAATCGTGTCGACCGGTGTAATTCAAATTCAATTGCAGCTTATGCTTTTTTCAACAATTAAATATATAAAAATTAACACAATTGACTAGTATGTATATTACATTATGTAATAATTTTAAACAGTAAAGAATTATGGCAACAACAACAAGCATGAACGAAAATTCACGTTTTCTTACTTTATCACTTTATAGTTTTTACTGTTTCTTTTGGAAAGGAGCAGGTATGAGCAGCTGAATTTTTTTTTAGCTTTTAGCTGAGACTTCAAGCTGTAATTTGACGTCTTTCGTTAAACAGCGCTCCACAGCGCTAAAAAGATGCAGTCCACTGAAGTTGATGAACATTGAAATTTTGATGTTGTTTATATTTTGTTCTACGAAATTTTTTATGTTGCACTTTTTCCAACTTTTTTTAATGCAAATCTCATCTATGACAATTGCCATTTACGAAAATATACAACAAAGTCAAATGATAAGTTTACTGTGATTGTACCAAAAGATTGAATATACAGTAAATTTGCATGCCATTTTAAACAAGCGAACATATATGAACTTGGAGCGTGTCTGTCCAAAGAAATACTAAATATATCAGCCTAATATTACGGAATCATAATATTCAACTATCTGACAACAAAATACCAAAAAATTATCCAAATCGGCGAACATGAAAAAAATGAATTTCGGCCACTCTTGAACCAATGTGCGCCGTCCTGTTGAAACCAAATGTTGCCAATATCCTCCTCTTCAATTTTTTGTGAACAAAAATGCGTTCAACATGGCCCGATAACGATCGCCATTGACTGTAACGGCCACTCCTTGCTCACACATTCTGCAACATTACCATGATTTTCAAAGTAATGTCGAAATATTTCCCAGCGTTGTTCAAGCGTATACACAACCATATTCGCTCAGCGGAAGGATAAAACTAATTATCTGTCAAATCAGACATGAGCTAAGTGTTACCATTCACGAAATAAGCACTAGTTGAAAAAAAAAGTTAGATGACGGACCCTTTAATTGGTACTCATTTTGGAAATTATTTTTATTTTATTTTATTTTATTAATTAATAATCATATAATTACAAATTATATACTATTACCCTAACCGAGCACTAGCTACTATGGCCTTCGGCGCGTTGTAGCGAAAACAGACCAGTGCCTCTGGTGGGAATCGAACCCACGACCCCCGCACAGATAAGCCAGCACGCTACCAACTAGCCTACCGGGGCGCACATTTTGGAAATTATTCATGCATTTTCTTAAAATCTTAAATCTTTTGTTTCATTTTTGGCAAAAAAAAAAGTTTTGCATTCAATATTTGAAAATAAAAAAAACAAAAAATATTAGAAACATAACTGTTTATATATTTACATAGGATTAATAATATTTTAAAGACACAAAAAAAAAAACAAAAAAATCCCACACTTAAAAGTTGACACTCTATTGACCTCCTCTGTTGTATTGCTATTAGGTACCGCGTATGGCATTAAGTAGTGAATTAATGACTATTTACAATTTGTAAGTGTTTTGTGCGCGCTTTTTTTTTTTTTTGTTGTTGTTCTGCTTGTTAAAGCTCTGCTCTTGTTATTTTATCTGATCTGACACTTGCTCTATATTTTATTTAAAAAAAAAAAAAAATCACAATCAAACAAAACGAAACCTTGTTTGAAGTCATTAATAATAAATTATTGTTGTTGTTCTTGTTGTGATTTTATTATGATACACACACTTCAAACTCATTCATATCTTTTAGTTCATACATATCGTCACCTAAAATCCAAAAGACCGCAATTAAAAAAATATTAAAAATTAACATTTTGATTAATTACGCTCAGGGAAAATGCTTCATAAACGAATGATGAAATGATGGAAAACTTTATTGATTTTTGTTCAATATAACACTTCATAAATATGATGAAGCTGTTTCATAAAAGTGCAAATTGATGACAAGTTTCTTCATATTTATAAAATTTTTTATAAATATAATGAAGAATTTTTATTAAAAATAAAAATTATGTTTTTCGACCTTTAATTGTGCAACGAAAATGATTCAAGTTTGAGGCCATACTCTATATTTCTTTATTAGGATATTGACCCAACAAATAATCTATAGAGTTTTTGTTTTCAAATTTATTACTTGACCACTTTCAGGAATGTATTGATAGGTATATTTCGGGAATTTTCTAGGTTTCCATTATCAGAACACGTTTTCAATTTATTTTTGATCAATGGAGAGAATCTTTAACTTCGAGCTCATATATTATTTCTCATTTATTGATATATATATATGAATGTTTGATATTTTGCATGGGATTGTCACTTCTTTCAAAACGTGTGACGTGTGTATGGCCTCGAACTTGAATAGTTTTCATTTTCATTATAATGAAGAAGTTTCATAACGATGAAAATGAAAATTATTCAAGTTCGAGGCCATACCTACATTGTCTTTTTATACAAGTTTGATATAATTTTTGTTAAAAATAAAAATTATGTTTTTTTCGACCTTTAATTGTGCAATGAAATTGTATCAAACTTGTATAAAAGACAAAGTACCCCCTAGTTTACCTTCCCCTGTGTTGTTTATAAACTAAACAAAAAAAAAGGAGAGAAAAACAAAAAAACGTGTATTGAGTATCCACCAGAGGTGGACCTTACACATAACAAACAAGTTTTCAATTTATTTTTTGATCAATGGTTATAATCTTTAACTTCAAGCTCATATATTAGTTCTCATGTAGTGAGTAAACTAGTTTATATGAATGTTTGATGTTTGGCATGGGATTGTTACCGCTTTCAAAACGTGTTCTGATAATGGAAACCAAGAAAATTCCCGAAATAGATCTATCAACACATTCCTGAAAGGGTCAAAGAATAACTTTGAAAACAAAAACTCTATAGAGTATTTGTTAGGACAATATCCCAATAAAGAAATATAGAGGTATGGCCTCGAACTTGAATAATTTTCATTTTCATTGCACAATTAAAGGTCGAAAAACACATAATTTTTATTTTTAATAAAAATTATATCAAACTTGAAGTTTCATAACTTTTTATGAAATGCATCATAAATTTTAATGAATACTTCATAAATAGGATAAAGTAGTTTCATAAATCTTAATGAAAATTTTATAAATTTTAATGAAATGTTTTATAAATATTATGAAAGTTTCATATTATATTCCAAAAATTATATTTAAAAATATGAACACATCAAATAATATTTAATTGATGCTGCAGAATTTCAAATAATTTCTGGTAGTTTTTGAGTTTTAAAAAGTCTAAATTGCAAATGATATTTTCTAAATTTCAAACAAATATTTCAATACATCTTTTTTGCAAAATATATGAAACTTTTTTATGAAATGATGAAACTTTTTTCATAACTTTTTATGAAACTTTTTATTATATTTATGAAAACTTGATGACACACGATTTGTGAAACAATATCAATGTGATGAAACTTTTTTCCCTGGGTGTACGATGAAGTTAACGAAAATACATCTTTTCACAAAATTTTACACTTTTACTACCAAAAATACTGATTTTATTAACGAAATTCAAAAGGCCATAACTACAATTTCAATATATTTATTTACCAAAAAGTCAGGAAGTGCAAGTTTCTGCCTTTTATTTAATGATTTATAGTGTTTTTTTTTTTTGACCAATTTAATTTTGTTTTCTCGAAATAAATAAATTTAATAAATTTTTATCGAAAGTTGTTGACTGGCTAAAATGCGTTTTTCTTAAAAAAAAAAACGCTTATAATACATATGAGTTATTCTGTATGAAATCACCAAATCGGCAAAGCTGGTATATCTTAGATTTTACTCAAACTAACTGGAAATGATATTTAGGTTCTTAAAACCCAAAATCCAAGAGGATTTAATTTTTGCACACGGCACTACCGGTTCACGCAAAATAAAAAAACTAAAAAGTCTTGTTTTTGTGCGTAGTGGTTTGAGCTGTTAAAATTTTTCTGCTAGAGATATCTAAATGATGAATATATTGTTTTAAAGCTGAAGGATTATAGTTTCTATCAAAAATATAAAATTTGAGTTAATTCATACACCCGAAAAATAACGCGGTATTGAAAATAAGCATATTTCATTGGTTTTTTGTGTTTTTTAACATTAAAAATCTACTGAATTTATTAAATATATTTTTTAGTCCATAATTATTCTTTGTTACCTCATAATAATACTTGTTTTTATTTTAATTTCTCTGTATATAACAATTGAGGGAAGTATAAAAATACATACAAAAAATCAAAAAGGCTTTTCTTTAAAACCCTGTAAATCCGAGAGGAGTGAAAATAACTAAACGGGTCTTGAAGTGTTATAAAGTTAAAAGTAGGGAGTAAATACTCTGTAATTTTCAAGTTTGTATCTGCTAACAAACATGACCAAATTGTAGCCTGAAATATGCAAATTTTCAAAATTTCCAAATTTCAAGTAACGATTTTTTCATAACGAGTTGCCAGATTGAGCCAATTTTAATTTTGTATTTTTTTCCGACATGTCTAATTTGTATCTGAGAATTATTATGCTTTTATCTTCATTAGCGCCGACACTGGAGTTCATTGAAAAACACAAAAAACCAATGAAATATGCTTATTTTCAATACCACGTTATTTTTCGGGTGTATGAATTAAGTCAAATTTTATATTTTTGATAGAAACTATAATCCTTCAGCTTTAAAACAATATATTCATCATTTAGATATCTCTAGCAGAAAAATTTTAACAGCTCAAACCACTACGCACAAAAACAAGACTTTTCAGTTTTTTTATTTTGCGTGAACCGGTAGTGCCGTGTGCAAAAATTAAATCCTCTTGGATTTTGGTTCTTGGAACCCTTAGGAATATTTCCACAAAATTTTAACAAAATCCAAAATGGTCCAGCAACAATTTTTCATTTTTTTCGGTGTTTTCATAGAGAATGACTCATATATAAAAATACATTAATAGTTGACTAACAACTTTTTGCATTACTGCCGAAAAACAGTATTTTTCATCTTGAACCTTTGTTTTATTTTTTGCATACATTTTTGTATTGGATTTACATCTTTTCGGTTTCAGAAAAAGCGCTCATCAATTTTGCTATTCTGGAGGCTGTAGCTTTTCCAAAACTCTATTTTTGTAAAGCTCGTTATAAATTAAAAATACCATTAAAATAATTTCGATGCATATAAAAACAAAAAAGTAATAAAACTGTAAAAATATTACTTGAGCCAGAGTAAAAACTAAAATATTTTTTATATAAATAGACCATTTTTGGTTTTCAAAGTTTAGTATCGTCATGATGCTTGTTAGCAAAAATCCGTATCCACGTGCTTGATTACTAAAAAGACTGGAAGATTGGAACAAAATTGATTATTGATAGGGTTTTTTGTTAAAACTTCGGGTTCTATTAAGATCTTTAGCCAGATCGACATACTAGTATTTTAGTATTTGAAATGCGCATCAGCACTATAAAGTAGGATGTCCTAGCATGCTCAACTTTTCAAGGTATTTGAAAAAACACATACATTTTGGGGTATTTTGTACTAGAAGGTATAGTTCAAACTCACATATATTTCCGGATCTAGATGTGTCAGTGCCCCCAAACTTTGAATTTGTTTTAGTTTCGTAATATGCTGTATTACTACGAAAAATCATAAAATTCGGAGAAGTGGTGTACCCTACCCTTTGGTTGATTTGACATGGCATTTGTGTCTTTAGCATAATTTTAAAATGTTTTTATTGTTGCATATTTATTTTGTGTTAATTTTTTCTTTTTTATTATCTTATATTTATTTTTCCGTTTTTTTTATCTCCCTGAACACGACTTGAACCCGCAACCATCACCATACAAACAGCACCGCCTTACCAATTGACCTAAATTACAAAACCAAAAGGATGGGCTTATTTAGACTTTTGTAGGAAAATATTTTTTTTCAATAGTTGAAGCGCCTCCAGTTTAAATTTTATGGAACTTATTGTTTGCTGTACAAAAAATATTTATGTAAAAATGATTGCATATTTTAAGGATCAAACAAATACAGTTAATGAAAATTTCATTCAGTCAATGAATTTTTCATTAATTTAATGAAAATGTTTCATTCAACCAATGAATCCAAGTTAATGAAAGACATTCATTAATAGTATGAAGGAAAATCCTATCAGTGTACACTTTGAATTAACTGAAAATCAGTTAAAAACAGGACTACTTACTTTTCGTTTAAAACAATTGTATTTTTTAGATTATTTTCAACTGTTGAATATTACTTGACAAAATCTATGAAAACAATAGATTTTTTTCATTTATTTCAAAACTCAATATAATATAAAAACTTTTTGTTTTGAATAGAAAATTTTAACTGAATATTTTCTTTTAAATAACTGTTGATTTTTTATGGAAAAGTTCTTCTGAGTGTAGCTTTTTATTATTAACTTTTGTCTCTCCTATAAAAAACTTAAAAGCGTAGTTAGGGCATTTTGAATTTTAGGTGACGATATGCATGTAGGTACTATTTAGTTTATATGTCTGACTGTTAATTTTGAAGTCTATCAAATTAACGTCACGTGATGAATATTAATAAAACCTCTAAATAAAAAATGTGCATAAAATTTTAATTTTAAACATTAATTCAATACGGTTACAGACAGTAGCCATCACTATTTGTAATCGTGCTGTCAAACAATTTTAACTAATCCATATTAAAATTAAAATGATTTCAGTCAATTTTGTTTTAATTAAGTGCAAAATTATTAAATATTAATTGAATTTGTTTAACTGTTTTCTATTTTTCAAAAAAAAGTTATGAAATAGAGACACCCACTTATGAATATTTAATATTTAGTTTCCTAAGGGTCTTCATCATTTTGTTCGTTTATAATTAATGTGTAATATTAGTACACTCACAAATTTTAACAGTAACGGTTTGTAGTTTATCTAAAAATTAATCAGTAAACTTTATTTTTTAAGAAATATACATTTAAACTACAGAGAAATATAATTTTAAACTTATACTATTCATTAAAAAAAAAAAAAATCTACACATAGATACTATTTTTCTGTACCAGTTATTATTTTCATTTAAAATTTTCTTTTTACAAAAAAATCTTTATTTTCTTTAGATAAAAAAAAAATCATTTATAAAAAATTATAGTAAAAGTAAAAGAAAAACCGTTGTTTTTAATAATTTGGGAGTTAATTTTTGATAGTTAAAATAAAAAATTTATCATATAGAGATAATCTGACAATCTGAATAAGACACAAATAATAATACAATTTAAATGGAAAACCATTGATGACGCCTGTCCATTAGACAAGGCCAAAACTTGTCTAGTCTGATTTAAAAATTAATAGTGTTTATAATTTTTAGAGAAAAATGTTTATTCTTCTTCTTAACCTCAACATTTCTAAATTAAATTTGTAAAATGCATATTAATTAAAAATTAATTACTACTGTCTATATGACGTTATAATAACACTGTATATTACAAAAAGTTGCCCTGTGGTGATGTCTCAACATAAACGCAAAGTTGGCTACAATAAACGTAAAAAACATACGTCAATTTGCTAACGTTGTGAATTAGAGACGGAGGAGATTATGAAAATAAACAAAAAATCTAAAAATAGAATATTTGAGTTTGTTAGTCATAATATACAATAACAGAAAAGCTAATAGGAAGGAAAAATTGCAATTTATCTGCACTACATTTGAGGTCCGTCATCTAACGTTTTTTTTTCAACTAGTGCTTATTTCGTGAATGGTAACACTTAGCTCATGTCTGATTTGACAGATAATTAGTTTTATCCTTCCCTGAACGAATATGGTCCGTATGTTCGTTATCTTGTGAAAAAAGTGAAAGAAACTGGCATCTTCATCGATAAACCAAAGCGTGAAAAGCCAAAAACAGTGCGTACACCCGAGAATATTGCTGCTGTGGCAGAAAGTGTGCGTGAAGCGCCATCAACATCAATTCACCTTCGTTCTCAACAATTGAACATTTCGGAGACATCATTGAGACGAATTTTGCATACATACATTGGTATGACGCCATACAAAGTCCAATTGGTTCAGGAGTTAAAAAAAAAAAAGTTATTTAGCGGACCCTTTACTTGGGTGTGATCGCTAAATGGCCATGACTTGGTATTGTCACGTTTGTAATGTAAGAAGAAACGCAGGATAGATTCTTACTGCCGGCAGGTTTTAGAGAGACAATCTGACAATTATAAGACACAAATAATAATACAATTTAATGGAAAATCACTGTTGACGCCTGTGCATTAAAAAAGGCAGACACTTGTCTAGTCTGATTTGAAAATTAATAGTGTTTATAATTTTTTAGAGAAAAACGTTTATTCTTCTTCTTAACCTCATCCTTTGTAAATAAAATTGTTTATTTTTATGGGATTTGGCAGTTTTTTAAAATTTTGTATTTTACGAGGGCTGATCAATACGTAGGTGACATTTCGAACTTTCCTCGTAGTTATATGAAATGCAACACTGCTCCCATCAATTAC
This sequence comes from Delia radicum, assembly GCA_021234595.1. NCBI lineage: Eukaryota > Metazoa > Arthropoda > Insecta > Diptera > Anthomyiidae > Delia > Delia radicum. Next base: position 198,317,038 of record CM037855.1, on the reverse strand, counting down.
CACCTGTTAATAGACTACTGTCAAATTTTGAGCAAGTTCCGTCATTTACTTTGCGTTTAACAGCTGTTCAAAATATACAACCTCGTGGATTTTTTAAAAAATGGAAAAAAGTGAATTTCGAGTGCTTATTAAGCATTATTTTTTGCGAAAAAAACCGTCAATCAAACCAAGAAAAAGCTTGATAAATACTATGGGGACTCCGCACAATCGATTTCAATGGTAAAAAAGTGTTTTACTGACTTTCGTTGTGGTCGCGCAAGTACAAATGACGCTGAACATTCTGGACGGCCAATTGAGGTCAATACACCCGAAAATGTCGAAAAAATCCACGATATGGTGTTGGCCGATCGAAGAGTAAAAGTGCGTCAGATTGTTGATGCCATAGGCATTTCATATGGCAGTGTGGTTTCGATTTTAAATGATCAGTTGGGTTTAAGAAAGCTGTCTGCAAGGTGGGTGCCGCGTTTGCTCTCAATTGACCATAAACGTAATCGTGTGACAACTTCAAAGGATTGTTTGGAGTTGTTTAACCGCAATTCGAATGAGTTTTTGCGGCGTTTTTTAACTGTGAATGAAACATGAATCCATTACAACACTCCGGAGACCAAGCAGCAGTCTAAACAATGGGTTTCTCCGGGTGAACCGGTTCCGAAGAAGGCCAAGGTAAGTTTGTCTGCCAATAAGGTGATGGGAACAGTTTTTTGGGAAGAATGCGGGATAATCCACATCGATTACCTTCAAAAGGGAAAAACAATAAACGGTGAATATTATGCCAACTTATTGGAGCGATTTAACGACCCCATATGGCCAAGAAACAAGTTCTTTTTCATCAAGATAATGCACGGGTGCTCACGTGTGCGGTCTCAATGCAAAATTCCATGAATTGGGCTACGAATTGGTACCTCATCCGCCATATTCTCCGGATGTAGTCCCCAGTGACTATTTCCTATTTCCAAACCTAAGAAAAGGCTCGGTGGAAAGAAATTTAGCTGCAACGATGAAATTATTGGTCAAACAAATGCCTATTTTATGGACCTCAAAAAATCCTATTTTTTGGAAGGGATGCAAAAATTGGAGAAACTTTGGACTTAGTGTATTGAGCTTAAAGGAGATTATGTTGAAAAATATATTTTTTTTTGCAAAGAAACTGTGTTTCATTCAAAAAGTCTCAGACTTTTTGAACCGCCCTCGTATGTTTTCAGAGGTGTGTTAACGAAAATGTTAATGCATGCATGTATGCAAAAACACACGCTAACAAATTCATATTTTTCTTGAGCATTATTTGTTTTGCTTTTTCTTTGAGCCGTTAGAATTTTTTTTCTTATGTTTTACTTTAAAAAAGCAATGTTGCAATGGTACTACAATGGTACTACAATGGAGCAAAATGGAAAAAATATAATGCATTCGACTTCCATTCTGAAAATTACAGGGAATATTAAGGTTATATTGAGCTTTAGGAAAATATTTTTTTCAGATTTTCCGACTTGTTCGAAGATGGTGGAAAACAGAAAGTAAGTAAAAACAAGTAAGTAATGGTTAGCGCGTTGGACTTTTACACAGAAGGTCCCGGGTTCGATCCCCGGTGCAGGCAACATCAAATTAATATTTATGAGTTTTTTTTATCCCTCATACGTATCGCAATGTCCACCTTCGGTGTTCCCATAGCAATTAACCCCGCCGAAGTAAAATAATGAATCAGGGCTATGAACCAAAAAGCTTCAATAAGTTCGCCAACTCTCCATCAGGTGGCGAGCAACAACTGTGCTAAGACTTATCATCTCGCGCAATTACAGTGTTGCCATGTCTGAAGCCCTTCATCTTTCCCCACCTTTCATCTCTATACTATCCCTTTCCAAAGAAAGCAACACACTAAATATAGGAAGTATTTCCTGAGTGTTGCCTCTCTTTTTAAAAAAAAAAAAAAAACTTTAAAATCCTTTCACTAGTTTTAGAAAAACATCAGTTTAAAAGTTGTCATGTCGGATGACTTTTCACGATTTTGACGCTTTTCAAATGACCATAACCTTTTCAAAAAAAAAAAATTAAAGTTTTTTTCTTGAAACACGGGTAAAATATTTTTTAATGTTTAATACGTCTAGCAAATTTAAAGTAAGTCGGAAGAGGTGCTGAAAAAAAGGTGTTCGGTCTGACATGGAATGACTCATATGTATATGGAAGTTATAGTTATATGTTATTTCATATCGCTAAAGTTTGTCACATATGGGCAATATGGAGGTTTATGAAATGCCTTATGCGCAAAGAGTTGTTACATACAAACAAATTTTGTTTTTCATTAATTATTGTTAACCTTATGAAGTGCAAATGGAAGTACAACCGTTACTTAAATTGAAACATCGTGGAAATTTAACCTTCCGTCCTCACACTGGAGTAGAATACACCCCAACAGCAGCGTGAAAAGCTTTTAATAAAAAATAGGTGTGAGGACGGAAGGTTAAGGTTATATATTTTTTTAAACAGGAAATATGAAATACTCAAAACGTTCAATTTGTATGCAAGTTTACATTTTGTGATATATGTATGTAATCTATATAGTATAGATTACATAGATCTCCAACTCTTCGATATTAGCTGTCAGTGCACGTAACTCTTTAGAATGTGTTGGACATACGTCGTATACCTCTATACAAACAATATTTCAATATATATGAAAAAATTTGTTTGTTGTTAAAAGAAGAAGGAGAGTTTGAGTTCTATGTAATCTATGGTTAATAGGGCTTTCTACACAAACTAAAATATTTTTTTTATTGTCAAAAAAAAAATACAATTTTCTTATTTTAAAAATATTTCTCTTGCATTTTTCCAGAGCGCAGCCATTACAATCAACCATCAAAATGTCAAACGAACAGAAACAACGTATTCAAGTTCCCGATTCACTAAGAGAGGTTTTATTGGAATTTTCAATTGCCTATCTGCTGGAACAGCCTGGTGATGTTGTGGATTTTGCCGTCGAATATTTTACAAAACTTCAAGATAATCGCAGACAAGCCGGTTATAGTCGTGATACGGATCGTGGTTCCGTAGATGATAGTGTTATGTCTCAAGAAGAAGATGGTAAGTTTCTTAATACATTTTCTTGTTTTCTCTCTTCACTTTCTTTTTGTCTAATTACAATTTACAACATTGACGTCATAGCTTTATATAAAATTCATACATACACCTAATGTATGTATGTAATGAATACAAAAGCCATACGCACGTTTTTCTGAGTAAAAAACATACATAAATAAATAAAGAATGGTCACGCGATTTTTTTTACAGTATTAAATATTAGTTGTAGTTAAAGCAATAATATGTTTTAACGGATATAATTTTTTGGATATTCAGTTTTAGATGCTTTGGAAGATATTTAATATCAAGTAGGTCCTCCTAAGTCGAAAAAGTTAAATTTTCCTAGATATCACTTCAAATGGTGAAATTGTTTTAAATGTTAAATAAAATCTTTTTCTTTGCTTACAATTGGTTTTTGTTTAGGCCTTACGATACTTACAAACTTTATAATACGTACAAACTAACCATTTTAAAAAGACGTTTTTTGTATTTTTATCAAAATTTTTGGGTCATTTTGGATTCTAGGTTAAACTGGGTAAAGCTGGTATCCGAAGACATCAGAAATGCATATATAAAATAATTTTCAATATATTCAATAAATAAAAAATAACTTTTCTCGAAACATCGAATTTTGGAAATTTTTAATAATACACTTTTTTTCAAAATGGGTCATTTTCCACCGATTCGGGTTAAGGTTTTCCAAAAAAAAATCGATTTCTTCCATTTGGAACCATTTGTAGTAAAAGTGAACGAAAATCGAGTATATATGTATATTAAGGGACATCCTTATAAAGGGTGGTCCAACCAAAGCGCACGATGTTAATTGTAAATAAAACAAAAAGTTTTCAGAGAATTATCTTAATATTTTTCATTATGAAAATGAAAAACATAATTAATAAAAATTATGTCAAACTTGTATAAAAAACAAAGTACGGTCTTATTTACTCCCCCTTTACATTTTGTTTTTGTTTTTAAACAAAAAAAAATGAGAAAATACCAAAAGTAGACCTTGCACATAACAAACAAGTTTTCAATTTATTGTTGATCAATGGTGATAATCTTTAACTTCGAGCTCATATATTAGTTCTCATGTAGTGAGAAAACTAGTTTATATGAATGCTTGATGTTTGGGATTGTCACTTTTTTCAAAACGTGTTCTAATGATGGGAACCTAGAAAATTCCCGAAATAGATCTATCAACACATTCCTGAAAGTGGTCAATTAATAAATTTGAAAACAAAAACTCCATAGATTATTTGATAGGACAATATCATAATAAAGAAATATAGAGTATGGTCTCGAACTTAAATAATTTTTATTTTCATTGTCCAATTTAAGGTCTAAACAAACATAATTTTTATTTTTAATAAAAAATATATCAAACTTATTTTTTATTATGATAAAAGGGTCTATGACAATTATGTGTGAAACAAAATATCGTCCAAATGCTCGCCACGGCTTCGGTGGCATACCTTTATCCGATGGTCCACATTTTCAATGACTGATACATAATTAAGGTTCAATGTCGTTAATGGGACGAATTATCTCATCCTTTAGCTCTTGAGGTGTTCTTGGCTTATTGACGTACACTTTTTCTTTTAAATATCCCCAAAGAAAGAAGTCCAACGGTGCCAAATTACATGATCGTGGCGGCCAATTTACATCGCCACGACGTGAGATAACATTGCCATTGAATTTCTCTCGCAAAAGAGCCATTGTTTAGTTGGCTGTGTTTCAAGTGGCACCATTCTGTTGGAACCACATATCGTTCAGGTCCATATCCTCAATTTCTGGCCACAAGAACTCCGTTATCAACTCGCGATAGCGAACACCGAAATGCCCCGAAAGTGCACGAAATGCATTATGATTTAAACGTCCATTTTTGTAAAAGGCTTCAACAATCTTAACGCGCTGCTCAATTGTTTACCTCTCATCTGTTGAATTTGTCAAACACTGAAACAAAGAAATGTCAAATGACTCTAAATTAACATCGTGCATTGTGGTTGGACCACCCTTTTTATATTCTTTTCAATGGTAATTAACACATTACACTAAAAGTTAGACTCTGGGTTCATTTTGGGTAGCTTAGGTAAAATATAATTTATTTTAAAATTCGCGCACCATATTGAAATAATTATTTTCTTGCTGAGACACCTCCTCCTAATATGCTCTTTTTACTAGCGAATTTCATCGCTAACCTCAATTGCTAGGATAGCGATGAAATTCGCTTTAAAAAAACTTCTAAAATCACTATATTGCGGTTTTGATCTTAAGTTTTGTGAATTAAATATGTACCTCAAACAAGAATACAGTCGGTTTCTTTACATTTCAACAGAAAGCAGTCAGGTTGATTGCATTTTGAAAACGATATATGCAAAAAGCTGCATTTGCATGTGTCAAACTTTAAAATCATTTTACGGAAAAACTGTACCATACATCAAAAAATAGAGTACGCCACTGAAATCCGCATGCCTGAAATATAGAGAATTGGTGGTCATAACCTTATTAATTTTTAAAAGTTAAGATTTTGTCCTCCTGTATAATACATACAACTTTGTATCCCTATCATTCTTGTTGACCTTCGCACTCAAAAAGCTTTTTACATACGCAAAGTTCTGAAACCCACCCACTCGGGTGGGTTCTTCATATATTACACACATTTAAAATAAAAAATGCATTAACTGCAACATTTCATAATTTTCTAATGAAGAGGAAATAAAAAAACGAATAATAAAAAAAACACAAGTGTCTCTTTTTTTATCCTTTACAAAATATCCCAAGTTCATTAAAATCTGCGAATTCGGGTTGGGATACATCCCTTGTTAGTGACTGAGTCGAAATCATTTTTTGTTTTGACCAAAAGCCCTAAATTTATCAATTATTGAAAATCTACAAAAACCACCCGGGGAGGTTTCAGGAGTGCGAAGGTTAATCAAAATCTATGCCATGTACTTACTGTACGACATTAGTACTACACGCAACGAAGCGCCGTTCAGTTAGTCATTGTTGAACGTACATATTTTTCGTGTTCTGTTAATATATACAAAGTATATATTATCATGTTTGTATTTACGTACTTACATGCATATTTATATGTATATATATTTAGATATTGTATAAATATTTATTGTTGTATTTTTAGAATTGCAAAATGCTTTTATTTATGTTTTATGCCTAAATAAAACATTATTGTAAAAATAGCGTTAAGAACACGTATAGTAATCAAAACTTACACCTCCTGACGCCATTTTCCACATATGTGGAAGTTTACTTTTCGTTCAACAGAAAATATAATTTTAATCACACAATAAATCCAAGAGTAGATATAGAATCTCTGGAATATTTGATGTATAAAAAAAAATATCATTCATCCTCAGGACTGCCAGATGGCAAAAAATCGTCAATATGACTATTATTTTTTTTTGGAAAAATCGTCAAATCAATTTGAAAAAATCGTCATAAAAATTGTAAATTCAGTTTTACCAATCTCAATACCTTTTCTGTTTATTCTGAAGAAACATCTCTCTGAGGATCGAATAAAGAATATATTTTGTAAAAATTTAAATAAATTTATATTAAAGAAATAAAAACTAATGTTTTAAAAAATAAATTTATGAAATAAAAAACACTAATTTACCAATAAAGCTATGACTCCAGAAAATAAAAATGAAAACACAGTTTTTTTTTTTGGTAAAAATATCAACCCTAAAAAGTTATCTCAACAACCCAGTAAAATAGTAAAAACCAAATAACAGTTTGACGAACAACTTATACTGTGCCGACCAAAAAAGTTTATATATAGTCATATATAGCTCGATATGATTATATTTAATTATATATGTGACCATATGTAACGATATATATATACATCTCATACTTATTTTCACGAAAATTTCTAATAAAGCTCTATATATCATCATATACCATTATATCTTATGTTACATATAAGTTGATATTTTTTATCTCTTCATATATATGTACTTGATATAGCTTAATATGAGATCATATATATGATGCACTAAAATCAAACAAATTCTATGACTTACATATATAATTTTATATAAATATATATGGTAGAAATTAACAACAAAATATCGATCACTTTTATATAATTATCAGAAAAGACAAAAAAAAAAAGGAAAATTCAATGATATTAATGCAAAAAAATATTGTAGGCGCTGTTGACTGTTAGACATATGATCCCGGGTTCGATTTCCAGTAACGGCAACATCAATTTAGAAAAAAAAAAATATGTATGAGTTTTCTATCCATCATATGTATGCAAAAAAATATTGTGGGCGCTGTTGACTGTTAGACATATGATCCCGGGTTCGATTCCCAGTAACGGCAACATCAATTTAGAAAAAAAAAATATGTATGAGTTTTCTATCCATCATATGTATCGCAGCGCCCACCTTCGGTGTTCCCATAGCACTTAACCGCAGCTAAGTATAATTATGAATCGGGGTTATGAACCAAAAAGCTTCAATAAGTTCGCCAACTCTCCATCAGGTGGCGAGCAATAACAGTTGTAAGACTTATCATCACGCGTAATTACAGTGTTACCACTTTTGAAGCCCTTCATATTTCCCCACCTTTCATCTCTGCTCTATCCCCTTTCTAAAGAAAGTAACACATTAATACATAGGGAGAATTTCCTGAGTGTTGCTTTTCGTTTTGAAAACAAAAAAACAAAGTTTAATGTTATTAGATTAAATAATAGTTAGTTATGAGTAAAAAATAATTATATGTGAGAAAATCGTAAAATAGGAATTAAAAAAAAAGTGAAAAAAACATACAAAAGAAAAAAAGTTAATTTGCCTTCTCTGATAATTAAATATAAACAAAGATATATTAGAAACAAGAAAAACAACGATTACTTTTATATATAATTGCATATGGCATCACATATTAGTCAAATTAAAATCACGTCTAATTTTAAAATTCTTTGAATTATACTTAGATTTTCATTATTATTTCAAATGTGAAACAAAATATTAGTGCGGATTTCCAAACAATTTTTAAGGATTTTCTGAAGTTATATCAAATTGTATCAAATTATATATAACTTGATCAAATTAGATAGACCCATTTTTTGGATCAAATTATATCAGATGATATTCCATTGGATCACATGAGATAAGGATATATATGTAATTTTTCGGATCAACTAAGATATAATGTGATATGAAATTATATATATAACTATATATGTTATATCGGAATATATACCAATATCGGAACTTTTTTCATCGGGGTATTATAACAGGTTCTAATTTCTGTTCTACAACAGGTTCTCTTTATATGGAGTTTGTCCTATTTGCAATAGGTTCTTTAACTCCAAACTAGAACAGAACTAGAACTTGTTCTAGAACCAGTTATATAACTGGTTCTGAGTAAAACCCAACATTTTGACTCCCAAGAATCTGTTCTAGAACCGGTTTCATGTATCCTATGGTAAAAGAAGCTGTTCTAAAACAGGTTCAAAGGTATATATTGCTGGGAATATTATAAAAAGCTGTGCAAAGTGCTAAATTTTTAGACTCATAAAAGACAAAAAATTATTCAAATTTATGATGAAATTTCGGTATTATACGTTCTTTTCTATAATTGAATACACAGAGTACTCTTTTGCACAAACTACTTTCATAGGAAAAACTTAAAAATTTTAATATTTTCGGACCCTATGTATGAGTAATTAATTCCTTGCTGTGTAATTAATTCCTTAAAAGTTGTGAATAAACGACTTTTATTTAGTTCGACAAAATATTTTCCAAACCGATTTTGGGAACAAAAATCATCCAATCGTCATTTGTCAAATTTTTTAACAAAAATCGTCAAAATTACGATTAATCGTCAAATCTGGCAGCTATGTTCACCCTTACTATAAAAGAGATAAAGTCAAATAAATTTTATTTTGTTCTTCTAAATATTAGTAAGCAGTATCTGACCGAAGACTTTGGTCAAAAAACTATATTTGCCCGATTAAAAATACAAAAAAAATATATGCAGCTTTATGTAGTCAAATCAATTTCTATGTTACGCTGTATGTAATCTTATTAAATTTCATCTGTTTGTGTGGGTTTAGATCTAATCTGATGCAGTTCAAGTTTATCCGAATTATGGCCCAGTAGAATTTTATTAGATTGTATCAGTTTTATCCGGATTTTGACCTGATATAATTGTATATGATTTCATGTAAACTGATACATTCAAATATAATTAGATCCGAGTTTTGGTCTGGTAAATTTGCACTAAGTATTACATTTTTGTATATGATTGTATGAAAATATACACAATTTCATACAAATATATGATCATCCTATAATATCGGGCACAAAGCTTTTTTAACTTTTAATGCACATTATTGTGTCCCGAAAGTTTACAATTTTACGCAATAGTGCTCAAACGATGAGTATTGTCCAGTTGATTATGGAAAAATAAAAAAAAGTTCGTATTATTTAGATTTTTGTACAAAATTGGGCTCAAGTTAGGTAATGATAAGCATATTTTTGGAAATATATTTATAAAATTTCAATAAAGTAATTTTGGTTCTTTAGATCTTTCAATTAAAAACAAGCAATAAATAAAATTACGTGTTTCAAACTAAATGATGCTGTGGTGGACCAAAATTAATCTATATATACTCAGCATTGCCAAACTTTTAAACACTTCTTTGTCCAAAAATGTTGGAAATATACTACGAAGGCAGCCGGTAGCAAATATAAGTGCCCTAAAAACATTTTTTGGTTTTTATCCACGTTTGAGTACGTGACGAAATTCGTACATTTTTTTAATTCTGGACAGGCTAATATACAGAAATCAGACTTCCAATGCGGCAGTATATAGTTTTATCCAAAAGATCTACATTTTTCTGGTATGGAACGATATATAACTATGAATAGGTCAAGCTATCGTTTTATCCAAAATGAAATAAATTTTTTTAATATTACATTATATGTTTTTATATAATTTTGATTTGTTTTTTTTTTTATCTAAGTATACATTTATTCGTACATAATTAGATTAACCATATATATTTGTATATGTCATATACGATTATATATTGGTCGATATGTAATAAGATGTTATTATATGTGGCATAGTATTAAAAAAACTATAGGAAAGCATTTTAATATATAAACATACATACACATATCGTCACCTAAAATCCAAAAGGCCGTAATTACATTTTTTAGTTTTTTACAGGAGAGACAAAAAACATTACAAATAAAAAACTACTAGAAGTTAAGTATCCAAATTTAATTTCAGCGAATTTGTTTCAGTGAAAAAATTTCATAAAACAATTGTAGTTTTTAAGTAATGTAGTTACGTCCTTTTGTAATCGGTTTTTTTAAAACCAAAAAGCCGTAACTCTAATACAAAAATTTATGCAAAATATAAAACAATAAAAATACTGCTTTTCGAAAATAATTAAAAAGGTTTTTAGTCAACTTATGTATTTTTATCTATTTATTGTGAGTATTTTTAAAACAAAACGCATTTTAACTATTTAAAAATTTTCGAGAAAAATTTAAAAAATTAATAAATTTATACCGAGAAAATAAAATAAAATTGAATTAGTTAAACAGAAAACATTGCAAATCATTACATAAAAGGCAAAAAACTTCATAACACGACTTTTTGGTTAATGAATATATTAAAATGGCAGATACGGCCTTTTAATTTTCGTTAATAAAATTGGTGTTTTTGGACGTAAACGTGTGGCAAGGTGTATTTTGGTTAATCGTACACTCAAATATAAAAGTTAGTAAAGTCAGCAAAAAATTTTGCTGAGTCAGCAAAATTTTAGTCATTAGGGTTCTTGCAAAAAAATTGCTAATGTCAGCCAAATCTTTTGCTGAAAATCAGCGAACTGATTTTTAGCAACAAAATTAGTAGATTCAGCAAAAGTTTTGCTAACACTTAGTAGATTAGAAATAAAAAAACCCTTGTTAAAAATTAATAAAACTTTTGCTGAATATTAGTAGACTGAAAAAAACTCAAAAAATTTGTAGAAAAATTATACTTTAGTTAATTTATTTGCTGAAAATCATAAAACATATTTTTGTGATTCTGTTTAAAATAATTTACAATACGTTACAAAACATAAAAATGTTCATACTCCCAAATTGACTATAGGAATTAATGTAATATCTAAAAACTATAGAAATAATTATATAAAACATAAACGAAATTATCTTTGAACTACTTACATCAATTATTGTCTAAATAATGCTATCTTTTAAAGGAACTCAATTTCCGCAGAGAATTATAGAAACGAATCGAAAATATAACATATACAACCCTTTTTTGCAATATAACATATACAACAATTTTTTGACCTACGCTTTAGCCTGTCTACCTATTGCATATTTGTTTGCAATTTGACCACACAATATTATAAATATATATAAACATTTACTTTACAAATACACATTTAATCTTTATTAAATTAAAATATTTTATTTTGTTAAGTTTAATTAATAGATTAAGTTGTTTTAATCCACAATTTTGTTTTTTTTTTTTTTTTTGTATGAAAAACAGATACAAAAATCTTCCATGGTTAATTTTTTATATTATGTCTTACTAGAGCTGTACTTTTTAGTATAATTTTCCTCGTCACTACTACATCGTGACATGCCGCGACATTAAATTCATTCTGCGTATATCTTTCAGTCTGGTTGATGTGCTAATCAACACAATTTTTTTAGCAAAATAAATTAGTAAAACATTAGTAAAATATTAGTAAGACATTAGTTCACAACAGTTAAGTGCTGAATAAGTATAACTAACATTTTAGTTTAAAACATAATTCAAGCAAAAAATTTGCTGAAAAATAGTATACCTGATTTACAAGATGTTTTACTAACTTTTCGACAAACTTATTTTTTTGAGTGTAATTAATCAAAAATTCAATTTCGAATTTTTTGTAAGTTACGGCCTTTTGGATTTAAGGTGACGATATGTATTCACATATAACAGCATGCAACAACATATATATTTATCTTAAATAATGCATGATTATATTTAAACGGTTTTACTCAGGTGGTCCGTTTTTAGGTATTCGAAGACAATGTGGAAACATATTGATATTGAAAACATATTTGTTAAATCGTTTTAATTGTATTTCGAGTAAGAAAGTTAAGAAAAAACCAATGTTTAGCTGTAAAGTTAAATAATCGAAGTTTTTCCGATTTGGCCGAACGCTCAATACGCCCAATAAACATTTTTCCATTTGTCAAATTTGTCCTTAATGATTTAAAATATCGGTCGGACACTATTAATAAGATAAGTATAACAAAAATAAATCAAGTTATATTTGAGCTAAATTTTATTTTGAAAGTAACAAATTAATCTGCTAAAATCAGTAAAAAATTTGTAGTATATATTATTAGTACACAAACAAAAATCACATCATTAAACAAGTGCCCCTTATTTTTGTTTTCGTTATCACATATAAAAATTTCATTAAGATCGGATAGAACCCATCGGGAGACTCACCTTGTTAGTTATTTCCAATAAAAAGAAGAAAAAAAATCAATAAAATGTTAAAAAAAAAAGTTGTCTATAAAAAAAAAAAACTCTATCATATGCTAAGAATGTGCTTTTTTAATTATTTTGCTCAACATGAGTGCGCTTATAGATGTTCTGTGGCATAAATTATCAGCCTCTGTAGACTCGTGTACGTTACCCACACACACAACTCGTATAAAAAATCACTAATTGTATTCATATTGGCTTCTAAGGTGACTGAGGTAACTGGGGTCCTTTTTATTATGGTTACATGTATATTAGTGTGTTTGGGAGTGTGTGTGTGTTAGCTTTACCTTTTTTTACAATAAATTGTTTTCTCATTTAAATAACAAGCCCGTTTCAGTTATCACATGTTCAGCATCAATGAACAAAGACAAAATAGACACGCGCCAATATAAACAACAGCTTATTTATATACAATAAGGTGGCCCAAAAAAAACCCCCACCCGCTTAAAAAATGCCATTATGAAAATAAATATGGTCGGCTAAAAAAATTTCAAAAATATTTTTGTTTATAGTTCGCAGATTGAAAGTGAAGTTTTACAGTTGTACTTTTTATATTATTTTATTTAAGTTAAAAATTAAAAACAAATTGAAAATAATTATAATGATTGCGACACATTAAATATGAAATATATATTAAAATCAGAGTCGCAAAATAGCGCCCATAAATAAAATTTTTTTCGGGACGTTTTCAGCTTTTCTAACGTTTAAGATGCTTATTTGGATGGTCCGTTTTTAAATTTGTTTCGGATCTTTTCATAATGGGTCTGTCTCTAAAGTTTACAATTAATGATAGTAATCCACATGCAAAAATTTTTTTAAATCTGTTGTCAACATTTTCTGGGTACACTTTTTTTTAAGTTTTAGATTATGTCCATGAAATAAATTAATTTTTTGAAACATTTAAAGTCTGCTACATCTTTTTACTTAATTTTAGGATGCTAAACTCGAATGTGGTATAATTTTTTAAATGAGCATGACTTTTTACTAAATTTTGATTTTTTCCCCTAATTTAATGAATTTGCTATTATTCAAAAGACGCTTGACAGATTTAAACAGTATATAAAGGGTGTTTTTTATACAGGTATATAACTTTAAGTTGGCAACACTTTTTTAACTGGCGGCTATTTTGTCAGCTGTAAAGTGATTTGGTTGGGCATTGCAACATGAATGGACTGACTCCTGAACAACGCTTGCAAATTGTGCAAATTTATTTTGAAAATCATTAAAATCATTGATTTATTGAATTAAACGTTTGGTAACCGCATAATTTCACGTTTCGGTTTCCTCCGAGATCGTGCGATTTCTGGGGGGATATGTTAAGTCGCGAGTCTAGGTCGATAAGCCCGAAACGATTAACCACTTGGAGGACAACATACGGCCACAAATGTTGGAAAAAGTCATCGAAAATTGGACCTTCAGACAAGACTACGTCCTAGCCAGCCGTGGCGGTCATATGCCAGAATTCATATTTAAATTATAATGCCAGAAGATTATCTTTCGAATAAAGTAAATTTCATGTCAATTTAAAAAATTCATCTTTGTTTAATTCCATTTTAAAGTTCTATACCTCTATAAAAAAACACCCTTTATTAATAAAATTTCTTAAATATAATGAAATTCTTCATTAAATCTCCAAAAAAAATTTTATGAAATTGTTTCATATAGCTTTGCGAATCAATGTTTTTGTATAAAAATAGCATCAATTTGTTAGTGCATATTTTGCTATAAATGCATTGTTTTGAATATTTTGCCTAAAATTCGTATTTTTAATTATTTTGCTTTAAATGCATATTTTTATGGCACATTTTTACTTATTTTGCTTTAAATGCATGTTTTTATTGCATTTATTGTTTGCCAAATTAATATGTGGACCTCTTACGGGATTCAAAGTTATGAAAAAATCTAAAAAAAGGGACTAAAGTAGTAGTAGAAAAAAGATATACATAAAAAAAATAATTGATTGAACAAATAAAAATAAAAGTTTGACGGTAAAATGCATTTTTTTAAATCCGTGGTTCAAATCGCTGTATTTCAAGAAACTGGGTTTCTAAAATTAAAAAAAAAAAAAACATGAATTTCATATCAAAACCTATAAAAAACGCACATTTTGAACCCGACCCTCTCAGAATTTGATGAAATTTTGCATACAGCTACATTTTACCTATACAAACACAACCTCATATTTAGAAATTGCATTTTTGATAATATGTGGGCGTGGCAAGGTATCGAAGTTTTTGAAAAATGACGATAATATGTACTTTCAAGGTGTGATTACTACGGAATGGCTGAACCAATTTCAAAGATTTTGGTACCATTAGAAAGGTATTTAAATTAGCTTTCGAAAACATACACTGTAATACATTGAAAAATTTTTTTTTTGCCAAAAATAAAACTAAACTGGGAAAGCACTTCAAAGGCCAAGTGTTTTTTTCCAAAAAAAATTTTTTTAGAAGGGTCTATTGAATATATATAACATATCTAAAAACTAAAGTGGCGTATTTTTTTTTCTTTTTTTTTTTTAAATTTTTTTAAGTAAATGCATCTCTTGTTAACTTCCTTATATTTTGATATCATTGTGTGACAAAAAAAAAATAAAGTAGCTATACTTTGAAAGTTATACATATTTTTTGTAATTCTAATAAATTAGAACAAGAATCGTATTATCAAATTTTTCAGACACCCCCAAAATATGGACTTACCCTTGGAAAATTTTTTTTTTTATTTTTTTAGATTTAATATATAATTTTGCGCAGCTCATACTGTTGACTTTCGGAATATTTGCTAACTTTAAGTGAAGTTTCATCTAAAGGTATACAAGAATGGAAGCTTTGAGTTCCTGTAATAGTTTTAGCATTTTTATACCTTGAAAATAGCTCTTCTTTTGTTTTGTTATAGTAGTCAGTGTATTACAGTGTATGTTTTCTAAAGCTAATTTAAATATTTTTCTAATGGTACCAACATCTTTGAAATCGGTTCAGCCATTCCGTAGTAATCACAGCTTGAAAATACATATTATCGTCATTTTTCAAAAATTTCGATACCTTGACACGCCCACATATTTTCAAAAATGCAATTTCTAAATATGAGGTTGTGTTTGTATGGGTAAAATGTAGCTGTATGCAAAATTTCATCAAATTCTGTGAGGGTCGGGTTCAACACATATCGGTTTTGATATGAAATTCATCATATGACAATTATAAATTATTCTTCTATATAGTCACCAAATCCCTATGTGATACTACTGCATGTTTCTGAGTTATCGGCTTTTTACTTAAATTTTTTCACATTTATATTCATAACTCAGGATGAGAGCACCAAATAGGTATTTGGACACGGCAAAGGAAAGTTTTTTAAAATTAAGCTTTTTGCACCGCGGTTTTTGAAAAAAAAATGCATTTTGCCCTGAAGAAGTGAATAATTTGTGTGCTCTAGTAAAACCAAAATTTAAGTATCTTTAATGAGATGCCAATGACTCTCGTAGCTTAAGCCTTTAAAATTATATTGAAAATTATGTAAAACCACTATTTTTAAATTTTTTGAATATTTTTGAAATTTTAAAAAGCGCTTAGTATATTCAAGATCGGTTGGGATTAGCTGTCCTACTTTTGGACAAGGTAATAGTTATATGTAACTTTTTGTAAACTAATGCAAAATTTTCATAAAATTTTATGAAATATATCATTTTATTATTAAAAGTTTCTTTAAAAAACTCGTTTCATAAAAAGTATGTAGAATTTCATTAATTGTAAGTGTTTTTTAATGCGTTCACGTTGTGAAAAAAAGTTTCAGTTGTTTACTGAAAATTTTCATTATTTTTAGTCAACTAAAATTCGCTCTGTCTTGAAGCTTGACAAATAGAAGAACCATGCCTCGAAGAAGCAAACAGCGTTTACCCGTTATTATATTTTTATATATTTTTTTTTTATATTTTATATATTTTTTTTTATTTGAATGCGAAATGAAAAAATTATTCGTAAATTAAAAATAAACATATATGAGCTATTTAAAAAAAAAAAACTATTCCTCCACCCCTGGATCCGCGCATGTATTATAGAAAATCCACTTTTACGGAAAAATTTAAGAAAAGTTAACATTTTTGAAATCTATGTCTTAAATGAGCAAATTTGCTAAGCAACGGCATTTAGTAAGAAAATGCAAATTTTAAGTGACTGAAAACGAAAACTTTGAGGGCTTAGCCCCCTATATGTTTGGATCAAGTGATAAACATGCACCGGCTAACATATATATGTTTGCCTGCAAATATATATATGCTTCTTATTAGCATGTTTGGATGTCCCAAACATAACGATAAATTTAAAATTGCAAATATAACTATGTTTAGATTTAAAAAATTTTAATCATTGTAAACATATAAATAATTACCTGCAAAGAGACAAATTACTAATTCTTAAAAGTTAACTTTTTCTGCGACCTCTAAATGTTGACGAATTCAGCGGAAACTTGGCACATAGAGTTTTTATACATTAAGAAATATTAGGAGATCGGAAAATCCAATTTTCGCGTCTTTTTCGACCAGTCTAATGTATATGAAACAACAGAATAAAATTTACTTATTATGTTTGACAGTAACTACACATATTTACATACCGAAAATTGATGATATACTTCAACACAACCCTCTTTTCTGCTACTCACACCTCTTGTGTTAGTTAACGCTTAACATGTAAAATCAATACAAAATTAAAAAAGGGTTACAAAAACAAAAACCAGTGATGGCAGACAATACCGCTAAAATACCGTTATCGATTCGAAACCTTTTCAACTGACTATCGTTATCCCTAAAATGCCGTAGCCGAAATAATTGTGTGTGCATTGACGTTACCTGAATAACTAAAATAACTTAACCCTTAAAATATCGTGTTACCGAAATAACTGAAAAACCGTTATCCTTAAAATAACGCTACCGAAATAACTGAAATAACGTTACCCCTAAAATACCGCTACCGAAATAAAAGAAAATAGCGTTACCCTTACCGATATAAGCATCGAATCGGTTACCATCCATGAAAAAAAACAGAAAATAAACCAGAACAACAACTACTTTAACTACCGGATGGATGGATGGATGACTGATAAACAAAATAGGATACACAACTAACACGATACATTTAAAGACTATCAACTTATAATATCAGACAGACAGACAAATGGACAGACAGACGGACGGACGGACGGACAAGAGGACAAACCAACAGAATATAATATAGACAAGACATACAGTCAGACATCATGTTGTTCGAGTGAGAGTGAAGTATGTACAATGAATAAATACAATTGATTAAATATCAGCAACAGAAATCGCAAAATCCGTATAACAATAGTTTATTTAAAATGTCGAGTTGTAGTGACAACAGCAGACACACAACGACGTACAACATATTTGTTACAGTTAAGAGTACTTAGCACTATGGAAAAGAAAATTTAATTAACATTTAATTTAGTACAATTATTTTGCTTTCGGTCGCCGCAACTTGAATCATTGCTCGGCAATTTTAAATTTAGAAATGTTGAGGTGAAGAAGAAGAATAAAAGTTTTTCTCTTAAAATTATAAACACTAATAATTTTTAAATCAGACTAGACTAGTTTCTGCCTTTTTTTATGGACAGGCGTCATCACTGATTTTCCATTTAAATTGTATTATTATTTGTGTCTTATAATTGTCAGATTGTCTCTATATGATAAATTTTTCAACAACCTGCGGCTGTAAGAATCAAACCTGCGCTCATCTTACATTACAAACGTAACAATACCAAGTCATGACCGTTTAGCGATCACACCCAAGTATGACCTCGAATCTAATGCAGCTAAATTGCAGTTTTCTTTCCTATTAGCTTTTTCTGTTATTGTATATTATACTCAGAAGTGACAACACTAACAACACAAATATTCTATTTTTAGATTTTTGTTTATTTTTCTAATCCCCTCCGTCTCTAATTCACAATGTTACGTATGGTTTTTACGTTCAGGGTTGAAAACTTTTGCGTTTTAAGTTGAGACATCGCCACAGGGCAAATTTTATAAAGTATTTTAGTGTATTGTTATATTAACGTCATTAAATAAGTTTTATTAAATAATTACAAAAAAGAATCGCGTCTACAAAATACCATTTTGTAAATCCTCTATGCCCGGTGAAAAGTTCCGATATAGGTAGTTTATATCAGGGCTGGCAGGACTTTGTTTGTTGTGTACCAAAAACAGACATATTTTGTTGTTAAATATTGTTGCGTGCCAACTAAATTACATTTTTTTTTTAAAACTTCACACGCCTAAAGCTTTTTACATACGTAGTGCACCGAAACCCATCCGGATATTTTACACATTTGAAATAAAAATGCATTTACTCCAACATTTCGTAATGGTTTAAGGATGAAGAGATAACAAAAAAAATAAAAATAAGAGCAAATACCGTTAACCTATTCATATCTATTTTGTATTTAAATACCCAAAAAGGAGCCATCTTAAAAAAATATAGCTAAATTCAGGGAAGTGGTGCATCAAATTGATTTTCATAGGCAGGAATAGAAAAGAAAGTTCCGATATTATACCTATATCGGAACTTTTTAATCTTTAATCATATATAGTCTTATAAAGGGTCCGCCATCTAACGTTTTTTTTTGTCAACTAGTGCTTATTTCGTGAATGGTAACACTTAGCTCATGTCTGATTTGACAGATAATTAGTTTTATCCTTCCGCTGAACGAATATGGTCCGTATGTTCGTTATCTTGTGAAAAAAGTGAAAGAAACTGGCATCCTCATCGATAAACCAAAGCGTGAAAAGCCAAAAACAGTGCGTACACCCTAGAATATTGCTGCTGTGGCAGAAAGTGTGCGTGAAGCGCCATCAACATCAATTCACCGATAATGTGCTTAAAAATTGGACCGATGGTGTAGGCTTTTGCATGGCCAGCCGAGGCAGCCATTTGAATGAAATTATTTTTCATTATTAACCGGAAGGATTGTACTTTCAAATAAAAAAAGAAATTTGAGAAAATATTCAGTAGTTTTTTTTTATAGCTTTTTCAAAAAAAAAAGTTATTTGGCGGACCCTTTATTACGAATGACATGCATTTTTTTGTTAACCAGAATTATTCAAAACTTGTAAATAGACGGTCCCTTATCATTTAGTGTATAAAATGTTAAAGTAAAATTACTACAAAATTCCAGAAAAATTTTCTTAAGTCAACATAAGTATTTTTATAAAAAGTCAACCGATTTTTTTATTTTTTTAATTTAAAGAAAAAAATTGTTTTGGCTAATACTTATATCAACCTTTCATATTTCATACATGGAACTTGCATAAAGTTTATCCTGGAATTAATGAAAAATATTTTTTAAGAAATTTTCATTGGGTCTATGAAACCATTCATTAAAATTTATTTAAAGAAACATGTTGCATCTTTGTGGACTTTTTATGAAAAAATTCATTGAACTAATGAAGGAATTCTTTAATACTACGCACAAATTTCTTTCAGTGTAGAAATGTGTGCGTAGTATTAATGAATTCCTTCATCAATTCAATGAATTTTTTCATAAAAAGTTCACTATGATGCAACATGTCGCACTATCGTCTAAAATTTTATAAAATCAGATTTATTTATATCTAATTAGATATAATTTCATGGACCGGATATAAACAAATCTCGGATAAATTGTATCAAATTATATCTAATTTGATATAATTATATACATGTTGACGACCCATTTTTCGGACCAATTTGTATGTGTTTATATATGGAAACTTATCAAATAAGACAAAGTTATATAAGACCTCATATTAAAATTCAAATAATTATTTGACTATTAATTGAGGTATCGGTTAACCGAATTGAAAACACTGATATTATTATATAAAGCTAGATCTGAATATATAAGGCAGATATAACTATATCTAATTATATATAGTGCCATATATGATTATTACTGTCCGACCGAATATTCGGCTTCGGAGTTCGGCCACAATGTGATGTTCGGCCTTTGTCCAAATTTTGGCCGAACACCTAATATTTATAGAAATTGAGTACATTTTCAAATAAAATTCTTTAATTTAGAGTACAAACACTCGAATTAGTATTAAATTATTTATATATTTTAGTAAAAATAAAAAAGAGCAATCAATCTCATTTTTTTTTTTCAAAAGACGTCATTAAAATTTGAACTCAATATTTCATATTTTTGAAATTTTTTTTCTTAATATATTTCGTTATACTTCAAACAAATTTCGTTGTCAAACTCAAGCGAAATTCACGTTTTATTCTTATTAAAAAGTAAATTAAAAAGTTCAGCTTCAGCCAAATATTGAAAATTTGGTCGAAGTTCGGCATCGGCTTCAGCCATTAAAAAAGTGAGTTCGGTCGGACACTAATGATTATACATTAGGCTGGGTCGATTTGTATGGAGGCAAAAAAAATCGCTCAAAGTTCAAGGAAAATCGTATTCTAGGGATCAAAATAAGAAACTTTGCCGAAAGAACCATACCTCTAAATCGAATTCTGATGTCCCGACTTTTGACCCGTAGGGTGAAATTTTGAAAAATCCCACTTTGACCCATTTAGAGTGCCCCAATCGAATCGAATCCAACCCAATCGAATTAAATTTATACATTCATCTGCTAGAGCGTCTTCCGGAGAAGAAATAGAGACCCTAATCTTGGAAAGACTCTTCCTACTTTCTGAAATATCTCTATCCCGAGATTTGTACATTTTGCTATAAAAACACGGCTAAAAAGGCCCTCTTTCAACTTAAATTTGAACCCCTTAACGGTCACCTAGAATGATGATTTATGCTTTAATCTGCTAGCGCGTCTCCCGGAGAAGAAGTAGCTCCCATAATCTTGGAGAGATTCTAAATACTTTCTGAAATATCAAACTGGGCTTTTTCAAAATTTGACCCTACGGGTCAAAAGTCGGGACATGAGAATTCGTTTTAGAGGTATGGTTCCTTCGGCAAAGTTTCTTATTTTGATCCCTAGAATACGATTTTCCTTAAACGTTGAGCGATTTTTAAATCGACCCGCCCTATTATACATATATAACTATATACAATAATATAAGATTATATAAAACTTTTTTACTTATAACAGCTTATAAATTCAGTTAGTACAATGACATTTACATTATATTTCTAAATATTTTGGGTGTTGCAACTAGTCGAATTAACCAAACATTGTTGTAAAAAAATTCGAAAGACCCGAATTTAAATCCAAGTAACCGGATTTTAGTTGGCAAACAGCTAAATTTTTCTCTGTGTGTAGCTTTTGAATGAAAATTCTTCATTGAGCGAATAAAACTTTTAAAAAGTAAAATTTCATAATTCTCTCAGTGTATGGATAAAATATTACTGAAATTGAATTAAGAAAATTGTATTATTTTTATAAAAAAGCAAACAATTTTATGCTTATTTTTTGTATTGTATAAAAATAAATGGGATTAATGGCCTATTGTGAATACTTTTCATTTGGTTATTGTCGTACACAAAAGGATATTAACAAAAACAAAACCGTGAACACAAACTACATTAACATTATTACGCTTGATATTGTTTACAAAATACTCAATAAGAAAAGAGGACAATTAAGTAGCATTTCCTGTTTTTCCATCATTCAAACAAGCACAAACACCTACACAATCACTACAACACACACACATACACACACACATATATTCATAAAATAACATGACGTTTAATAAGATAAAAACCACTCAATCAATCTTATTGCCTGTGCTTGTTTTGTGGCACACATATACACATGTTTTACCTAAATGAGTGAGTTATACTGTAACATTAATGTTTGGTTTGTACAACATCCTTTTGTACAAGCAGGAGGCGGATATGTGGGGTGGTTGATGATTTAAACATGTTGTTCTGATTAAAGAGTTTTTAAAATGTTGAAAATTTTTCACAGTTGATCAAGCAGAAAATAAGTAACAGATTTTTTTTAGTAACAATTTTGTTTTTTTTTTATGTCTTAATTTAAATGTTTTTATGATGAACCAATTTAAAAGGAAGTTTATGAAATTATTAAATTTTTGAGACTTTTGGCATGTATAAGTCTATTATTTGATGGCCCTTAACAACTTTGAGATATCAAGTCTGTCATAACTATTTCAGAGATACTTTTGTTACCAAGAAAGTTAAACTCAAAAGATTTTTCTATCAACATTTTAATTGAATTTTAATACACTTTTCTTAATAAACTTTTAAAGCATTCCTTGCCTCTATTTTTGAACTTATTCTTTATTAAATGAAAAAGCGCAAAATGTTTTCAAAATTTTTTTGTAATTAATTAAATTACTTTGTTGGTTTTATACGTACGGGTTTTTTTGGAGTCTTCAGTAATTTAACTGGAAAATATGCATGAGAGTATGAATTTCCTGTTTATAACTTTTACCTTGACATTTTCTTCTATCTTCTGTATACATTGGGCTTTAGCATAAGAAAAGCGAAAAAAAAATTATAAACAAATTTAATTTTACTTTTAACGTACATGCACGGGCAAAATAAAGTGTAAAATGTGCGAAAAAGTATTAAACTAAAACTTTTGAGTTTTTACTAAATTCGTTTAATATTAATACTCTCATAAAAATAAACATCCCGATTACAAAACATTAAACATTAAACATTATTAAAGAGTCCATATCTTTTAAAACGATTAATAAAAGTTTTACAATTTCAGTTGTTTCTTCATTTTATTTTGTCCATTTTATATAAATTTTCCCAAAATTGCTAAATTTTTGAAAAAGTTTTATTAAAATAAGTATTTTTTTATATATTCGTTTTGTTCGATTAATCGTCAAAATTTTTTTAAATTATTCGTTATTCAAAAATGTTGTTTTTCGAATTTAATGTATTTAATCGATTTTTTTTATTCGAGTGTCTAACCTTTCGAAGTTAACTTAAAAAATTTTGATATTTGTTCACAAGAAGTACTTTAGCTCCCTCTGGCGCACACTTGCGCAAAAGCATTAGGTATGTACTATAACAGAAAATTAACAAAATCCACGTTGATCCAAGTGGCTCCAATAATTGTAAGAACAAATTTATAGTCAAAAAATGGTATCTGGGGGGATTTTAAACCTTCCACGGAGTGACTTTATTTTGAGATAACGGGACACTTTACTTTGAGATATCACTTGTAGAAAATCGGGCAGGTTGGGTCACCTATATGTCGGCTTTGTCTTGAGAAGGATGAAACCACAGTACACGTCTTATTTGAGTGTGCGGTCTACAGTATTACACTCAAAAAAAAAAAGTTTGTAAAGTCAGCAAAAATTTTAGTCAGGAGGGTGCTAGCAAAAAAATTGCTAAGCGAGCTGATTTTTAGCAACAAAATTAGTAGATTCAGCAAAAGTTTTGCAAACACTTAGTAGATTACAAATAAAAAAGCGTTGGTAAAAATTAATAAATTTTTTGCTGAATTTTAGTAGACTGAAAAAAACGCGAAAAAATTGTAAAAAAATTGTAATTTAGTTAATATATTTGCTGAAAATCATAAAACATATTTTTGTGATTCTTTTAAAAATAATTCACAATAATTACGAAATATAAAAATTTTCATTTCCCCACATTGACGACATGAATTAATTTAATATCTGAAAATATATAGAAATAAATATATATAACATAACAAAAATTTTCTTTCAACTACTTACATCAATGGTAGTCTAAATGATGCTTTCTTTTAAAGGACGCAACTGCCGAAGATAATTATAGAAACGAAACGAAAAAATAAACAAAAACAAACGAAACGAAAAAACAACCCCTTTTTTGCCATAAGAAAAAGGAACCATAAAAATTTTACCTAAGATGTGTGTCTTTGTCTTTCGCTTTACTCTCTCTACATGTCTGTATATGTTTGTGTGCAATTTGACCACACAAGATTTTAAATCTATAAACATTTAGTTTAGAAATACATATTAAATTTAAATATTTTATTTTGTCTTTTATTTAATTAAAAGACAATTATTTTCACAAGCCGGTGACAACGCAAAATTAAAGTTGTTTTAATCCTCAATTTTGTTTTATGTATGAAAAACAGATACAAAAGTCTTCCGTGGTTGATTTTTTTATATGTCTTATTAGAGTTGTAGTTTTTAGTATCATTTTCCTCTTCTCTACTACATCTTGACATGCCGCGACATCTGCTTCATTCTGCGTATATCTTTCAACCTGGTTGTCGTCAACACTATTAATGTGCTTATCAGCACAATTTTTTTTAGCAAAATTAATTAGTAAAACATTAGTATATTAGTAAAGCATTAGTATAAAACAGTTAAGTGCTGAATAAGTATAACAAAAATTTTAGCTGAAAACACGATTTTAGCAAAAAATTTTGCTAAAAAATAGTATACCTGATTTACAAGACGTTTTACTAACTTTTGTACTAACTTATTTTTTTGAGTGTAGAGACGCATTTTCAATAGAGAAAACTTTGACCCAGGGGATATTAGGGTACACCCTATTTCCCCATTCTTGATTATAAGGTTCACAGGGAACTTTATAGGCAGTTTGGAGTGACCTTTTTGCTCTGTGGCACAAAAGATCCTTATATATGATCTTTATAATAATAAACAATGGCGTGTCTTCCACACAAAATACGTAACTGCTTGCGTTATTACTAGAGATGTCACGAATATTCGGTTAGTATTCGCCATATTTTCCATGTTTCGACCATTCGGTCGAATAGCGAATAAAAGCACTATTCGGCAGAATTATTCGGTTAATCTGGGAAGTTACCGCTTACCTTGATTCGAAAAAAAAAATTTCAAATCGGACATCTTGCATATCTAGCAAAAAAATGTAAATAAAAATTCCACTTGTTTTATTTTATGTTTCTTACTCTTAGGCACCGCATTTAAAAATTTAAAAAGTAAGATTTTTTTTAAAGGTTTTCTTTTTACGAAAGGTACAAGATTTCCGAATTCGAAAACTTTTTTGAATCAAGCTATGCGGTAAAGGAGTTATTTGTGTTTCAAAATTAACAAATAACTTTGAAAATGTTCGACATGTCGATATTTGAATTGATGTGTTTTATAAACTAGTAGGCCGATTTTGGTATTCTTATTTTAATGGACTCTCCTTTTTTGAAACGTATTGTAATATCTGTGTTGGCACTTTTTGAAAGTTTTTTTTTTTAGATTTTAATTTGAATATTTTAAAGTATTTTAAATATAAATAAAATTTGCGTGTTACTCCAATCCGAAATCGGATTCTATTTCTAGATGACCTAAAAAACATTTTCCAACAAAAACGAAAAAAATCTAGGTTGCGCTTTGTGTTCGAGGCCAATGAAAATTTTAAAAGTTAGGCATGCCTTTAGTTTTTTTTTTTTTTTTTTTTTTTTTTTTTTTTTTTTGAAAAAAGAGAAGCAACACTCAGGAAATTCTTCCTATTAATTAATGTGTTGCTTTCTTTGGAAAGGGGATAGTGGAGAGATGAAAGTTGATGAAAGATGAAGGGCTTTAAACATGGCAATAGAACAGTTGTTGGTCGCCACCTGATGTAGAGTTGGCGGATTTATTGAAGCTCTTTGTTTCATAGCCCTGATTCATTATTTTACTTCGGTGGGGTTAAGTGCTATGGGAACACCGAAGGTGGGTGTAGCGATACATATATGTGGTAGAAAACTCACACATATTATTTTTCTAAATTGATGTTGTCGTCACCGGGAATCGAACCCGGGACCATCTGTGTAATAGTCCAACGCGCTAACCATTACGATTGCGATACGTGCGCAAAGTCTACAATTTTATTTTTTTTTTGTCAGACACGCCCCTTTGGAGGCTGCAAGAATTAAAATTAAAATTTTTTAAATTAAAATTTTCTCAAAAATTTCCTATTATCTGTTCGGGTCAAATTATATGTCATTGGAAAGCTTACAAAATCTTCTTTCGTATCATATATATACATTTTTATTTTTCAAAAATGGTAGCGTGTTATTTCACTCTTACTAACGATTCCTAAGAATACAAATTTTAGATGCCCAGCTTAAAAATTGAGAAATGGTATGAAAACTAAGTTCAAAGTCATACAAATTATAATTCAGTGAATTCGAAAACTATATTATTACGACAAATATAATAGAAAATGGTTGAATAGAAATTTAAAATTAATATTTTAACAAAAATAATTATAGTAGGAACATACATTTTAATTTTCATAACATTGGTAAACATTTCCCATTTTATTGCTTTTGTTTTGCATATCCTCATATTAGGATCTTCCATATATTTGTTTGACATTTCCCATATACATATTTATTTTATCTGTTTTTGAATATAGTTAAGTACAGAATATAGAATATAGTTAAGTACATTTAGAAAAGGTAAAGTATAATACCATTAAAATAAGCCATTAACCATTAAAATCAGCCGACTAGTTTTTATAATACATCAATTTAAATATCGACATGTCCGAACATTTTTTTCCTTAAAAAAAAAATTAATTTTGTTTTCCAAAAATGCAAGTCAAAATATTTTTGAAGTGCGCCCCGGTATGCTATTTGGTAGCGTACTGGCTTATCATCGCGGGGGTCGTGGGTTCTATTCCCACCAAAGGCACTGGTCTGATTTTCGCTACAACGCGCCGAATGCCATAGTAGCTAGTGCACAGTTAGTTTAATAAGATATAATTTGTAATTATATGATTATATGAATACTAATTAATAAAAACAAAAATATTTTTGAAATAAGAATACGGCTGCCAAATTTCAAAGCAAACAAAAATTGTGTTATTTAAAAACTCGTTGGGCTTGACTTGGAATGACTCATATCTAATCAATAGAGTATTTTGAAATGAATTTAGTAAAATTTCAAAAATTTTATACTTTTTTCCATTTTAAATTTTATTTTTGCCCGGTAGTGTACATAGAGGTATGTTTTCTTTTATGACTGTAGGGGAAGCAAGGTGAGAATATATGCCCCCATTTTTTGTTTTGTTTAACATTTGTTGTCTTTAACTTTGAGTGTTTAAATAATACTTTTGTTTTCGTTTATATAATATTCTGTTTGTGATATAATAAAAAATAACAAATTACACAGAATTTTGTTAATCTGTCTCCACTTAGAGAAATTCTGCTGTAAATATTTGTAGTTGTTTCAGTATCTGTATTTTAAAGTGAAAAACAGTCATTTCTAAAAGAAATTTTATTTTTGACTACATTTCTAGTTCATTTAAAAAAAAAACAAACCACATCAAATTACTGTATTATAATTTTACATGAATTTTATACAGCAGTTTTTTTTTTGTCATATATAAAAAAAAAATAAAAAATATAACAAATAAATGTTTGCTTATTTTTTACTACATTTTTTGAACATTAAAAATCAAATGGCAATCTTAGTTGAATTTACTGAAATTTAAGTCGTAGTGAAATTTAATTTGTTTTTAACTACATTTACAGTGGGGTTTACCTACATAGTATTATATGTGCCCGACGAAAAAAGTTATGATATAATCATATATGTTTATATATAGTATCACATATAACTAAGCATCACATCTCATCTGATCCAAAAAATGGCATACTTAAGATGATCTCATGGTGTCTAATCTCATATAGTTTGATCCGAAAAATTTGTCTAAATATAATCAAATTATATATAATTTGATACAATTTTATCTAATATGTACAATTTTATCTATAAGTTAAGTAATACTTGTAATTCATTTATAAAACATATAAATATGAATTTTAAAAAATAATGTTAAATTTAAAAATGTTTGCTTTTTATGAACCTGAAGTTGCAACATATAATAAATTTAGTACGCTTGGTAAAACAAAAAAAAAAAAGAAAATCAAAGTTTTTGTTTGCAAAATTTTCAAGTAGAAGACTTAAAAAATTTTTAAAGAGCAGAAATATACAGAAAACTTTCCACGTCCTTGTTATACAAAATAATTAAAAATAATAATTATACGGTCGGGATTATTAATCAATACGATATTTTTTTTTATGAAGGATAAATCTACCTACTTCAGCAATTTCAGATTGTTCAAAACAACTACATATTTTGTTAACCACCACACAGGCTAAGAAAATTATATTCAGCCCGATTATGAATATTCCCTCAGATTTTTTCCTCTGCTGATTTTATTTTCTCGAGAGAAAAAATCCTCCTATTCTAAACAGGCTGGGAAAAAAATAATAAGGGAGAGAGAATTGAAATGTTAATTGAATAATTAAATAATTCATACAAATGCTATCACAATTCTCCCTATTATTGACATTCATAATACCTCCTTTTTATCGGGGGAAGAGTTTCCCATTTTCGAAATTCGTTTAGAATAAGGGAAAAGTGAAAAAATCCGCGGGCAGATTTTATTAAGAATAGGGGAACAAGGAATAGGGAAAACATTCTCACGGAATTTTTATTAAGAATTGGGCTGATTGCCTATAGTGGAACTAAGCAACTATTTAATTTTTAAAATTGAAAAGTTAGAATCCATTACGCATGTTATAAGGATTAGGTGTTTCATTTGCTTAAACAAGCCTTTTCCAATGCTCTCTTTTAAAAACCTGAACTGGTTTTAAGAGTTTCGTAAAAAATGTGTTAACAGTGATTAATTTTCATGCTTTTAAGCAATTTTAATTTAATTTTGTGTTGTTTAATGCATTATCTGCAGAAGTATTGTATAATGAACTAAAAATTTTGTTTATATATAGTAAAAAATATGAATTCAAAAAACCTCTCAAAACTGTTTCCCTTAAAACTAGTTGGCACATAAAATTGAACAGATGTTGAGTACCTTGGTTCTTCTTTAGTCAATTTGTTCATTGGTTTAAAACCTAATAATTATAATGTTGTTTGTTAGTACTTTAATAAGAAAATCTTACTAATCATTACTAAACAAAAACCGTAGTTTTTCATGTTTTTTTGAGTTAGTTTTGAAACTGATTTATATTATAAAAAAAAATATATGTAAAAGTGATCGAATTGTTTTCCTTAAATTTTACTATATATATTTAAATATAATGATATGTTTCGCCATATATATTTATATATAAAAGAGGAAAATTATTTTTGATTAATTGCACCATATACACTTACATATGATAATATCCCAGCAAAAAATTTCCAAAAAGGTAAGCGGGTTTGTAATCAAGCATTTTGGGCAGAACGCATTCCTTACTAGATTACCTACTCGATACTTTTAACAGGGCGTGAGACTAAAATAATTGATTCTTTAGAATTGATTATTTTTTTTACCGAAGAACCATTTACTTTATATTTTTAAGAACTACATACATTTTTTAATAAAGAAATAGTTCCATTGTGAAACTACGAAGTACTTACACAAAAAAAATAAGAAGTACTTTAAATTTATTTTCATCGGGATAAACATTGATTGCATTTATAGTAATTAAATGTGCTAAAGTCCCAAAACTTATTTAACAAATTGTGAAAAGCAATCTGATGTAGGCGTGTCCCTATCCGGATTTCATTCCTGCCTAAGGAAATCTTCAGGGGACTTTGTTATTAGAATTTCTAGAGATATTTGTTATGTTAAATCATAAACTCAATGAGAATTTCTTGTCCTCGTCTAGGAGCGAGATTCAAAATTTAAAATATCAAAGAAAAACCAAAACAACAACAAAAAATTGTCACAATTGGCTTTGTCATCTTCCAAATATTACTCTGTTTTTTTGACAGACCTAGCAATGTAGTGACGTTTATTCAAGTAAATCAACAATAGAAAATCATATGTTTTCTATTAATGTCAGTTACATTTAAATTTGCACAAGCATCTCTAGAAATTCTAATAACAAAGTTCCCTGAAGATTTCCTTAGGCAGGAATGAAATCCGGATAGGGACACGCCTACATCAGATTGCTTTTCACAATTTGTTAAATAAGTTTTGGGACTTTAGCACATTTAATTACTATAAAAGAAGTACTTACATTAAGAAAAAAGAAGTAGTTTCATAAGTAAATTCAACTTTAACTCTCACGTGATTCTCCTAAGTCACTCAAATATAACGATCAAAACTCATACGGAAATAAAATCCTAAAAAGTGAAACATCAAATTGTTATGATAACATGGGTTTGTCATAATTTTGGAGCTATAAACCACGAAAATATAAATTTTTCAAAAAAAAGAACAATTCAAAATTGAAAAACAAAAATATGACTCACGCACAATCACCCTCGAAAATTCTTTTTACACTCACTCACGATAACGTCAGTAATTTCAACTTCCACTCACAATTTTCTGCTCACGTGCGCTTCCCTAATTTATACCTAACCGCAGTTTAACAAAATTTAGGCAACATGCAATTTCTGTTTTTAGTATTATTTTCTTGCAAATAAAAACTTGTTTGAAAAAATATATGAGATAAATTCTTTAAAATTGTATAACTTCTTTTTTCAAAATTAGGAACTACTTCCAATTTCGTCCTTTTATTAAGAAAAAGTATATGATTACTTCTTGAGTACAAAAAGTTATACATATAAGTTAATAACATTGTTATTTTCTTTTAAGTAAATAATTACTTTGTCATTGAGTTCATGCCTTCTGGTTTAAATTTAAAGAATTGCTTTTTTGACTCTATCGTTGGAATGAGTTTGGTATTGCAGTTACTAAATTTGGCAATGAGATATGTAAGCAAGTGTGGGCATCACCTTCTTTTTGGAATGTGTAATTTTTTCCTGGGATATGGTAGAATATACGGCCATATGTATATAGTAGGGTATTCAATTTACTCGGGTTTGCTTTTGTTCGAGTAATCGAGTAACTCGATTTTGAGGTTTTTAATTTACTCGAGTAGGCGAGTAAGATTTTAAAATTGCTGGAATAACTCGAGTAACTCGAACAATTTTAAAACTTTAATTTTATTTTCCAAAAACTCACATTTTTGTAAATATGTAAATATTTATTAAACTGTTTTATAAAAATATTTGTAAGGTGATCCGTTTTGTAATTTCACTCAGACTTGACACAGTTTTGTTATATTAGTGTGTTAGTACTAAACGAAAAAATAGCCCATTTTGTCCTATCATTTTGGGATTTTGAGATATGTAATTTTTCTAAAAAAATTATAAAGAAGTTTTGAAACAACTTTCATGAATATTTAAGAAGATTTTCATCATATTAGTGAAAACTTCATTACTTCTATACGTAAATTTTAATATGTGGAAATTTTGCGTAGGACCGCTATGAATTTCCATATAGGGCTCCTAAAATTGGCTTGTTACAACGACATAAAAGGGACCAACAAAAAGTTTTTAGTAAATGACATTTAAAAATTCCTTTTTGAAAATATAGTATTTATATGTAGTTTCTTTAGATCAAATGGCAACTAAATTAAAAAAAAAAAATAATGTTTGATCCCACTTTTAACCCTCAAATCTGCACCAATAATCTTAAACACCCCAGTCTTAGAACTTGTTTCTTTAAAAAATATCTAAGTTTCTTCGATATCGGAGTTTTTCGCATTAAGTTCTTCGTTTTTCGTAATATAATTTCTTTAACAGTGCTCACTTAATATAAAAATACACTTAACATTTAAATATTCACTATAACAGTCACATTATTTTATACAAAATATTAAAAAAATATAAAATAGTTCATATTTTTAAATTACTCTAGTTACTCGATTAATCGACCAAAATTGTTCGAGTTATTCTTTACTCGAAATTGGCCACTTCGAATTACTCGAACAATTGTTCGATATCATTTCATCGGTTAATCGAGTAACGGTTAACCGATTGAATACCCTAGTATATAGACATGCGCGGTTTCAAGGAGTGAGAAAATGGTAAATCCCCCTTTGTTTTGATGTGAAGATTTTTTCATTTAGGAAATTTTTTCATGAAAAATTTACCAAATGTAGATGTTACCTTAAAAAAAATGCTTCCGATAAAAATAAATAGTATATGCCTGCAAAACATTAAAAAAATCCTTGCAATTTATAAATGAAAAGCGGATTAAGGTGAAATATGGAAGGTTGGCAGTGTGGTTAACTCCGAATTGGTACAGAAAAAATTGGTTAAAAAATGAGGATAAAATTTACTTCGTTTTTCGTTTTAATTTTTAATAGAATGTTACAAGAAAAATATGCAATATGGGATATAAAAGAGGTGTCAAAGTCTATACAATGGAGCACTAAAAATATTAAAACAATTTAAAAGAAAATCGAACACTTTTGAAATAAATTTTTAGCTTCAAATATCGATTTGTTCCGATGTTTTTATTACATACCCTAATTTTATCGAAATCTGAGAGCTGAGGGCAGGTCGCGTCCTAAGCTCTTTTTATAATATCAAATATTATTTAAGTATTAGAGCTGCTTTTTTGTTGTTTTCACATTGCAAGCACTCAAAAAATAAAATGTAGAAATTTAATGAAAACATGTCAGTAATTAAGTTTTTTTTTTGCATAAATTATGCAAATAAAAGTAGAAAAAGTAAAAAAAGTAAAAAAACTTAGCAAAGCTTTACTAGTTTTTGCATAATTTCTGTGAAAAATTATATTAGTTGATATGTTACCAACTAATTGGCAACCATTTCTTGAAATTCTATTGTGAATGCGTAAAAGCGATTTATAAGCATCTCTACACCCAAAAAATTACATAGTTGCTTATTGGAAATTTTAACTATGACAAAAAAAACTGTTAATATTAAAAAATAATTTTACCAATAATGATTGTTATGAGTGTTTTTGTTTTTCTCTTTTCACTAAATTTGTATGTAAAATAAAGGGTCAGCCATGTAACGTTTTTTTTTCCGATGCCGATTTTGCCAAAAAAAATCATCTTTTCAGATGAAGCTCATACTGCATGGCCAGCCGAGGCAGCCATTTGAATGAAATTATTTTCCATTATTAACCGGAAGGATTGTACGTTCAAATAAAAAAGAAATTTGAGAAAATATTCAGTAGTTTTTTTTTATAGCATTTTCAAAAAAAAAAAAGTTATTTGGCGGACCCTATACTATTAATTTTCAAATTTTAGCTTATAGTGATTTTGTCTTTCTGGTAAAACATAAAATCTTTTTACTTCCACAGTTTAAATTACGATTTGAGGCCTGTAAAATTCGAGTAAAAATGTTCTTGGCAAATATGTACACTTAGAATACTATTGTAGGTAAAGACACAGAAAATGTAGTTAAAAACAAATGAAATTTTACTTGAAAAAAGGACGACTTACATTTCAGTAAATTCAACTAACATTGTCATTTGCTTTTTACTGTTTAAAAAATGAAACACGTAAGTAGTAAAAAATAAACAAAATAAAAAAAAAAAATTGCCGCATTAAATGACTGTAAAATCATAATACAGTAATTTGATGTGGTTTGGTTTTTTAAATATGTAGTCAAAAATTAAATTTCTTCTATAAATGGCATTTTTTTTTTTACTTATAAAAAAGATACTTTATTACAACTCAAAAAATTACAAATATATGCAGCAGAGAGAGTGTACCAGCATTGTTTTTAATATGAAGCTTGACTTCAAAAAGGAAAACAATTTACCACGAAGTTTTCACAAATTCCCAGCGTATCTATGAGTGGGCCAAAATTGAAAACAGAAAGATAGCTCGAAATGTTGCGACTTATTTTTGAGTAAAACATTGGTTATACATGACCAGGGCAACGATTTTCATGCTCAAAAAATAGAAAATATTCGCTAAAAAATTTAGTTAATAACTCGATAGCGATGGTTTAAAATAAAATACAATATAAATGTCTGATGGCAATTTGATGTTTCTTATTTTATTTAAGTACTCTGTTAAGATTTTTAAATTCTTCCTCTTAGTTGAACTCAAAATAGTTGAACGCAAATTATGCAAATAAAATCCGAAAAGATTTTTGTCAAATCGAATTTGTTTTACAGAATACAAACATGTATTTTTTGCATGAAAGCGCTACCCTGTACATAAGGTGTGAGTTAAAAAAAATTTAAAAGTCACCTCCCCCACCCGCTGGAACCAAGCCTGTATATAGGTCTATATATATATACAAAATATGTTAATATATAACATAAGATACAATGATATATATATAATATGCCATATTAAAAAAAAATCATAAACTAAGTATAAGATATCGTAATATATTACCACTCATATATGTGTAATGATATCAAGTTGTATATGAGAATATAGAAACTTTTTTCATTGTGTGCACATTTAAATTTTAAGCAATTGTTACATAGTATTAAGAACGGAAAAGTGATACTAAATGAAAAAAAATATGTTATTTTTATGTATAAAATTTTAAAACAAAAACTTTAACATTTATGCAGTTTGTTTAAATTAGTGGTGAAATTGACGACCCCCAGCTTTCGTCCTGTACATGTATTTTGTTTGTGTATATTCTATACTCTATACTCTCTACTTATTCTTCTTATCTTTAAATGTTGAGGAAAACTTCGTACTAGTTTTTTAATTAATGCATGTTAATCCTTTGTTTAAATATGTCTGTGCATTACATTTTTTCACGGATGGCAGGCAATACCGCTAAAATATCGTTTTTGATTCAAAATCCTTTCAACTGACTATCGTTATCTCTAAAATAGTATTACCGAAATAATTGAAATACCGTTATCCGTAAAATACCTTTACCGATATAACTAATATACCAATATCCTTAAAATACTGTTACCGAAATAACTAAACGACCGTTATCGATAAAATACCGTTACCGAAATAATTGAAATAGCGTTATCCTTAAAATACCGTTACCGAAATAATCTGACAATATCTGAAAAAAAAAAAATTGATAGCCTTACTCTTACCTATACTAGCATTCGAATCGGTTACCATCCATGCAGTTTTTATTTATTCCTTATGGTAATTAGTGTGTGCAACTGAAAGGATTAATTTAATAATTGTTACAAGGCAATTTAAGTTCTTCATTAACATTTGACGTTTGAACCCATCAAAACCATTTAATCTTATATTAATAAAACTTTAACAGTTAAAAGATACAACACGCTTTTAGCCAGCTAACTTACATGTATTTGTATTCTTTATGTTATACTTAGTATCTGAGAATATTTTTATACCCTCCATCATATGTTATGAGGGAAGAGGGCATTTCCACTCCTCTTCCCCCAAACAGAAAAAAAAGAAGGAGAAAAAATTAGGGAAAGAGGGAAAAGAAGAGGAAAAAAGAAAGGGATTTTAAAATTTAAAAGTTATTGCTTCGTTAATAACCTGATATATCCAAAAAATCTTTAGTAAATAGTTAAATTGTCAGGATATGTATAGAATGGATGTCAATAATTTTAAAAGTACAAAAAGTACACACAATTTTATGAATAATGTTAATATCGAATCCTAGAATTTGATCATAAAAAAATTATCACAACTGGTGAGTAGTTTTCATACAAAAAATACCTTATCACTTCTGTTTTTTATATAAAAAAAATTATTTTAGATAAATGGTGACAATCTTTAACGTCGAGCTCATATATTAGTTCTCATTTAGTTAGAAAACTAGTTTATATGAATGTTTGATATTTTGCATGGGATTGTCACTTCTTTCAAAACGCGTTCTGATGATGGGCACCTAGAAAATTCCCGAAATAGATCAATCAACACATTCCTGAAAGTGGT